>CM017560.1:35969413-36384453 GCA_007844125.1 Sinonovacula constricta | reverse complement strand
CACTCGTTCTAATACTTTTTTTAACATGTTTGCCCTCCTTTCGCCAGTTTAGTTACTGAGTGATATTCCTGCGCGGCGTTGTTCATTCAAACATTGTATGTGTATCGGCAGTGCACAATATTATTACTAGATAACCTAGTTTATTTCAACAGATTATAAGATTAATATCAACATTTGAAGCAGTAATATTTGTTTCTGCACACATACTATTTTTGCCAGGTATGAAGACCTAATAGGTAGTAGTCAAGGTTATGGAAGGTCATTCCTTTGTGCTTAAGAAAGTCAGTTTTCTAATAACTCTGGACGGGTGTCGCAATGGAGACTGCCTAAAACAAACACAATGTGCAGAACAACCAGTATGGAACATGGGTTGGATTAAATCTTTCTAGATAAAAAAATATATATATCTTTTAATAAGAATGCAACGAAATTCAACGCATGGTGCTGGGGCAATTAACAGCAAATTAGCAAACATCAGTAAAACAATAAAAACAGCACATCGATATTGATCTTTCCATGAAGAGTGTTTTCATTATTCAAGGAATATAGTCTGTATTTCTTCCTTAAAATATGCATACTAGTAATTGTTGTCCGCAAAAATGTCCAGTACTTGAAACGACATAAGCCCTGTTAGGTGTACAGTGTTGGAGAATCTAAGACCATTCGTATTTTAAGTGTATTCCAGACATATTGAAGTAATTCATTTTCATAAAATATGTTTAAGGAATACAGCTTAAGATTTCTGGTTGATGTTGAAACTTAATGTCTCATCTTAAAGAATGCATTATAGTTAAGAGGAAATTTTGATTTTATATACTATTCAGGTAGGTTGATTAATGCAATGTCATTTGAATTTCTTAGACAAACAACGCATAAAAACATTGGCTAAACAATTAAGTGATGAAAATAACATTCTAATAAAGATACAGCAATGCAAGCGTAATAATAATAAATCATTAAATAGAGAAAAATGAATTAAACTGTGCCGGTCTTGTCCTAAATTTGGATAACGTTTCTAGTGAATAGTCTCATTTCGATCATAGCTGCGGTGAAATGAGACGAGCCACGATAATTTCCTGACATTTCACTGACAGCGGACTTGGTCAAAAAGGTTTGATGTTTAATTCAACGCCACATCAATCGGAGACCTTAAGACTACAATATGATTTTATTTCAGCAGGAACAACCCAGAAAATCCATGTTTTGGTAGCACATGCCGTTCACTTACCATCTACAGATCTTAAACTAGAAAACCATAAACAAAAAGATATATAACAACAAATGAATAGAATCTTTCTTTCTTTCAATGATAAATTGTCTGCAAATGAAGGCTGTATCTGTGGTTGTCTTTAACATCATATGAAAACAGATAAGTGTTATTATAAATACTGCCTTTGAATGCAATAGTTATTAAATACTTCCATTTATATTAAACATCGTAAAAGTTAGACATAAAAGAATATCTGGAAGTTTATCGCACATCTTTGCCTATTATGTGAATTTCTTTCATCATCTTATTACTTAAATGCCATCGGTATTTACATTTTCGACAACTGGTTTGGTCAGTTAAAGCTGCCTACATTGACAGTTGAAATAAATCATTCAGAGATAATAAAACTTAATGAACTGCTTGAAATGGTACAAACAAATGCGAAGGAAAAGAACGACTGTGAAGTTACTTCTTTGAATGATCAGTTCATCAAGTTGAAACCAAGCACCGTTTTGTGTTTTTTTTTGAAAACATCACTAATTACTTCACTTTTACCAAGTAGATTGATGTAGTAGATTATTTTAAGGTGATTTATCTCTGCATCTTATTAATAAAAATTGTTTTGGACGCACATACTTTTTTAAATTTAAAATTTTAATGCTTTACAAAACTCACATTGTCAACAGATAAACTTATTTTTAAAAACGTGATTATGAAAAAAGTGTGTTTTTTTTGGCAAGCACATACATGACACTGATGAAAGATTCGTTTATAAATGTGCTTTTGGTCTGACTATTAAGTTCATGTTGAATTTTTTTATGACCCATTGACATGATAATCGATTGGTATCAAATTTGCAAATGTTTGCCTGTTCTTTGCAGTTTAGACATACATTTAAGTTATAAACGGAAAAGTGTGTTCAAACGTCAGAAAACGAGCCAAGGATTTTTGTTCCTAAATGAAAATGTCTCGCGGATTCAGCTTACCCGTGTTTACAAAAGCAAACACTAGCTGCATCATTTGATCATAACTTCCTGACTTTTCGTGACAGTCAATTTTCTAGTATGCATATTCTTTTCTAATTTGTTGTCAAAATAATCTTTCTTTCATAAAAATGACAACACCACCCTATCAGGATTATAGAAAAATAATCTTTATAATCTAGATAAAGAGAATATTTAACGCCTACTTACTTATACCGGCTGTGTGAAAAGGAATGTTATACCACTTAACAAAGCAAAACTTATTTTCAGTCCGCGTGAAACAATAAACGATAAATCATCGTAAGATATTAACATATATTCGGCTAAGCAACTCGCATTGGTAGAAATTCCAAAAAGCATCATATACCATAGCGTTCCTGTTAAACGTCCTCTGGGGATATATAGTTTTTATACAGTTATAAACAATTCTAACTCAAGTCCGTAAAGCATTAGTTTGAATTGTGCTTAAATTTTAATTCTACATTCATTTAAACTTAATCCATGATGGGGGCTCGTGGCGTAGTGGCAGCGTCGCCGATTTTTAACTCCTCTTAATGCTAAGCCTCTCGCCGCGTGGGTTCTAGTGGCAAAGGTCTTAATGTGGGAAGGTCTTCCAACTGACTTGAGGTGCGCCGGCGGTTCTTACCAAACATTTGCCACCAAGTAGCTTGACGTCGGTATAATGATCATAAATGGTCGCTGCGATGTATTTCAAAGACAAACAAACAAACTTAATCTCTGCCATCTACAACAAGGCAGATCGTTCACTACCGCACTAACTGCTTCGTTTAATTTATTGTCTATTACGTAAGGAATTTTAGAATTACGAGACGCAGACAGGAACGAGCGACCGGTGTAATAATGATTTATATTCTGGTGTTTTTGCTCTTAGGAATTAATTTTATATAAAAAATAAAAAAACACGATAAAAATTCTTTCTAGTTATATTTTAAAAAATATTATCAAAATTCGTAATTAAACTAATAATGTCCTAATTGCAAGGCACGTACCGATTAATTTTTATCTTTAGTGGATAAACAGTGTGGTGGATATTCGGTTTAAAGGCAATAGTTCATAATACAATTGTATGCACATACATTGAAATTTTTCTATAAATGCTAAACATATAATTTTTTTGTAATGATTATGAAACTAATCTCATTATTTGCCCTAATTTAAATAGCGTTTGTTTGACATCAAACGTAGGGTAAATTGGAGTATATTTATGTATCATGCAAGTGTTTTGTTAAATTTTACATTATTTAATTTTTATGTTGTTTACCTAACTTTACTGTTTAGACGTAACATACCACCTTAAATCATTGCAAATATCCTAGAAAAATAATTATATATTCTTTGTACCTGCCCGTCTCTGGGAAAGGTGCAAGCAGCAATCTGTTTTTTTTATCTGTTTATTTTATCAATCAGACCTGCCAAATCCAATCTGATTACTGGAGCAGCAGTCTGTTACTTATAAAGGCTTGGACATCAAACACATTGGATACATAATGATATTCACTATTGTTATTATGACCCTTTCAGTGCATTTGACATTTCTATTTATTGGGTCTGCAATAATATACAGTAATCTGAGTGGCAAATTAATATATGTGCAAATTGGCAATTTTGTATGACTATAAGTTTTTTAAATTTTTGTGTAGGTTAATTGTATGACAGTTAATAGGCTTGGAAATAGGAAAGCAACATCAATAAACCTATAATACAACCCCCATCAATGACATATGAAAATTATCATTGCTAGGAATCTTTTTAAACTATTGTGTAATTACAGTAGCAGTCGTCCATCATTTATCCATATCTATGCATCAAATTATTTGACATATACTGCTAACCTGCCAAATTCGTCATGACCCTTTAAGTGCATTCGTTTATTGATTCGGTCTGAAATAGTAAGCAAGCAATTGTGTAGGCGGTAAATGTAGAATCGCAGCTGTCATAGTAGACGTCATTATGAGATTTGATCTATCATTCAATCAGAAACCAGAATGACAATTAATGGACCTGAAAATATGTAAACAACATAATTGAATCATTTGACGGAACTACATGTAATACAATTCAGTGACTAAAGCTGATAGCAGTATAATTCTAGATAGTTAAGTGCAGCTGTCTCAACATTATGTGTAAATTAAGATGACTACTCCAGACACGAAAAAAACAGGACATATGTAAACTTTGTCAATGCAGCCCAGGGGTAATATATTTTTTTCGATGAAATTAATTGGAATACGTTAAGATTTTATGACGAAAAGTGAAACTACAAGTTGAATTACCTGGAATCTACGGGTATGTGGGAAAACTATTAACAAATTTTGCAGAAATGTCAACGACGTTCACTGTGTTGTTTGTGTTAGAATAATTAAACTTTGGTTCTTCAATTCCATCTTCACATGAACAGAATGCTACAACCAATTATTCGTCTCTGGTCATGTTTGTTCATGATTAAGAAAGTTAATTTTATTTGTGGTCAACCATTTTTGTGTGTTTTTTTTCAAATCGAAATAATACCATATTCCTTTTCTGAACACTATGTGAACATTATTTTTCGATGAAGTAACTACTTTCGTCATAACGTACAGAAAATATCAGCGCATGGACATTTTGTTTTCAAATACAGTCAACTCTCGTTATCTCAAATTTCAAGGGACCGTAGAAAATGGTTTGAGATATCCGAAGTTTGAGTTATCCGAATTTAAGGATAGTTTGTGTAAATCTTAAAAATCTTACCTGCTACACGATGACTGGTAATGACTGAAATTCCTTGTTATATCTGCCACTGTAAACTAAGTTTCTGCAAGTTTGTGTGGTTTTGCATGTTTAAAGTGTTATTAGATTTTTTACAATGTAATTTAATATTCTTCTTTTTATTGTAGGTTGTTGCGTCGTCGTAAGTGCATGGCCTAATTTTGTATACCTAAAGCTGATACCTGCAAGTTCTCAAAAACTTTTACAACAACAAGTACAAACTGAAACACTTTAATCAGCGTTAACAGATTAACGAAATTGTTGTTCATTAAAACGGCTAATTAAATAATAATCGATTAACCTCTTCTCTAAATTATGTGAAATCCTGATTGCCGATAATTGGCGATAAAACTCGCGCCCAAATCTTCGCGAGTTTCACGGTAGGTGTAAAAATCACTATTGTTGCCGATTTACATCTTATAGCAATTTGAAGTTTGAGATAGACCAACTGATTTCAACAGTTTAATACGTATGGGGACAAATAATTTAGTTTGAGATATCCGATAATTTGACTTATCCGAATTTGAGTTAAGCGGAGTCGAACTATATAGAAACTATAGGGAAAAAAACGGGACCGTAGAAAACAGTTTGACATAACCGGAAATTTGAGATAACCGATTTTGAGATAACGAGAGTTGACTGTAGATCGTTTTTCTTTTCGTTGCTTGCATTTGGGAAACTCGTCAGGAAGTGCGAGGTTAGAGCTCTGTAAAACCGGTTTAAGCACCCCAGTCGGTCCATATTGCCGACTGACCGTTCCAAGGCGGTAACTTTGAGTTTGCTCTTTTCGTTAAATGACTCATCACAAATTTGTTCTTACTTTTCGCTTGGCTTGCATGTGAAATACCTTTGTTCTGTGCCTTTTCGGAGTTTGGTATATGTTGCAATGCTCATAGGACTTTGTCATATATTCTTACTCATTAATGTATCAGCCCGGCGTATATTTTTGCTCAATGTTTACCCAGGAAAATATCAGGCCGGAGTATAGTTTCTTAAGGTCTATCCGAAAGCAATCTGAATGGCTATTAATAGTTTCTTGCCTACGAACCAATATGGTTCAGGTTCCATATACTATCTATTGTAGCAGCTTTGTAATGCTGAATTTGTTCGATTCCTTTGTTGGATCAGTATTACAATACAATGCTGAGGTTTGGGGTAACACAAAGTCTTAAAATATAGAAACATTACATTTAAAATTGTGTAAAAGATTACTCGAACTACCTCCTCAACGTCAGTATATGGAGAACTGGGGAGATACCCTCTGTATTTTGCTTGCTATGTAAAAGTAGTGAAATATTGGTTTAGACCTTTATACACGGATAATGTAATAATGCAGAAAATGTATTCTTACATGCTGCATGATTGTAACAGAGGTAAAGTCAATTGGGTATCCATTGTAAAAAACTGTTAGACCAATACGGATTCAGCATTGTATTCGCCGACCCCTTTTCAGTGAATCCAAAGAACTTTTGTTTATCATTTAAAAAAAGAATAGTAGATTGTTTAAAATGGAATAATGATATTTTATTGAGTAGCTTATTATGTTCGTACAAACACTTCAAAACTGTATTTAGCTTTGAAAATTACCTTGATATAGTACCAAAAAACCTAAGATATTTTCTTACAAAATTGCGTTTATCTTCACACCTCTTGAAAATTGAGACTGGACGATATGGCAGAAACAGAGTTGATAGAAATCTCCGATATTGTACACTTTGTGATAAAAACGATATAGAGGATGGGTACCATTTCCTACTTGTATGTCCAGCTTATAATGAAATAAGAAACCGCTTTACAAACAGAAAATTCTACTTGAGACCAAGTTTTATTAAATTCTGTGAGATGTTTAAATCTGAAAAAAAGGAAATTTTGACAAACATTGCAAAATATATTAAAGAAGCTTTAGAACATCGAAAGAACAGCGTCATTCTCACACAATGCGTTCATCTTGATTACAATTTTATTTTTTCTATTTTCACTTTTGTAATTACTAATTTTTACTACATAAAAAAATGAACCATTTTTGTATCAATACATGTAACCACACCATTTTGTGTGTGTGTGTGTGTGTGTGTGTGTGTGTGTGTGTGTGTGTGTGTGTGTGTGTGTGTGTGTGTGTGTGTGTGTGTGTGTGTGTGTGTGTGTGTGTGTGTGTGTGTGTGTGTGTGTGTGTGTGTGTTTGTGTGTGTTAAACGACTAGATGATCAGTGACAGCACTATTCATTGTAATTATCTTGCAACTATGTACTATGTACACGTTGAAAGTTTTGAAACTAATAAAATACTGTTCTGTTCTGTATACAGACATTCTACGTCAATTCGGTAAATTTCATTGACTTCATTGACTAAGGCATTTCAGTGATATGAGAGAAGTTTCAATTGAAATGTTAGAAAAAACATTACAATCCAATTTATCACATTCTGCTGTTCCACATTGTCTAAAACAAGGTATGAAAATATTTTAGTCCGTTAGACTGTTTCGGTCTGTTTATTATCAGTTAGCTTTGTATATTACTAGTATCACAAAAGTTTATCATATTCATTCAGCAGTTTGTTGTTATATTATTTATTTCCAATAGTCCTTCCCTTATGATACTCCAAGCATACAGATAATATAATAGCTGTATGAGAACACTTATGCAGAAAGGCATAAGCCATCCTGCATTTTATGGAAATGTTTTATACAAGTTAAAGAAGATCAAGGGTCCCAATAACTTTTCTGACCGCTTTACAAAACTTATCAGAAATGTATTGCAGACGGTTACAACCCGGGAGTCCTTCGTTGTACTGCATTGCTTGCAATTGACCCTTTTACAGTCAAGAACTTGCTTTTGAATTACACGATCGCCGGACAGGTCGTTGAGACTATATGAAAACAGTGACTTAAAGCCATAATTGGACAGTTACTGTTGGAATTCTTGTCTCTTCATCTCTCCAGTCGTGCCCTATATAGGTGAGACAACTTGAGCAGTCTGCATACCCTTTACGTGAGATTGCCCAGTAGGTACATGTATAACATCGAGATTTTTAGAACCTTTATCATATATAATATGCCAACTGTGGATAAACCATCGGCTTTTTATGATATGTTTTTTTTTACTTATTAACTCTTAACAATACTACATTTTATTTTGTTAGTAGGTTGTTTTCTAGAATTCGATGTTTTCTTTCGTATTTTATACATTTCACTTTTGACATTTTTGGCATATGATGTCATGGCATTGTATGCCATATTTAAATTGATCTTAGAATATATCAGCGTTTGGTTGTTTTATTTGTTCTTGTAATATATCGGCGCTTGGGCTGTTTTATGTCAAACTAATCTCTCATTTGGAATTTTTACGTTGCCGAGGCTTTTATCTACTGTATATACTGTATATATGTAGATAGTTTATTTTATTATTAGATATTATGTATGTTTATAGGTTCATTGTATCTTTTTTAACTCCCGATGCAGGTGCTTACTGTTAGTTGTTTCACTTTGACGGGATATTGTTATTTACACTGTTTGTTTGAAAGAAAAACCTTTTGCCGATTGACCGTACCAAGGCGGTAACTGGTGTTTTTTCTTTATGTGTGTTATGTTTTGTCTCTGTGTTTTGTCACATTTACATTTACCTTGTTTGCCTTTGTTTACTGGTAGATAAAATTTGAATATCAGTGGAAATTTTGATAGGACCTTTTCTTATTTACCTATAGCTTTACCTTTCGAATTATCTTTTTTTTTTCCTGGTTATCTTTGATACCTTTCAGGCAAATACAGGCTAGTGACCCTTTTATCTATATATATCTTTATCAATGTGTATCTTTATCCATATGTATATATGTTTCTGATAGATAGAGAATAACAGGTAAGTGTTGATATAGATAAATGATATCATCCGAGGCTAAGAAAATCAGAAAGCACTAGGCTCTGCCGAATGCTTTCTGATTTTTAGGGCCTCGCATGATAACATTTATATATATCAACACTAACCTGGTATTCTTTTTATCCCACCATCAGCAGTGTGCTTTTTTTAAATGGATTAAAAGGGGAAACATTTAAACATTTACCGCTAAGTACTGCTCCTCCCCTACATGATCTGACATTTCAATGCAATACACGAAATTCTTGCGCGTGCATAGAGTAATTCGGTTATAAGACAATAAACATGTTATTTCTTTATTTATTTGCACTATACATAAGTTTGTAATTTTATTGATTACGATAATTATAAATTATGGTTGTAAAATAACAACAAAAATCACAACCTCGTATAATGTTATTCATGTAGTGTGTAATGTCAAGGCCGTGTAGCATTAAAGGTGCTACGCACATGGCATAAAGAAACACGAATTACATTTGAGGTTTGTGTGTGTTTGTGGGTGTAACAAACAGGTTGCTCATGGATTTTAATTGTTGATGACATTGAAATTATTGAATATAGCGCCATAAAATTTCGAAGATAGTTGTGTTTTTTACAAATTGACTTGCGAAATTTGGAGAAATATTGGAATTGGAGGTGGTGTGCTGGTGTCCATGTTTAAGTCTAGAATCAGTGATTTATAAGGACATTTGTCCATATCTTTCCAGCTGTATTTGGTTAAACTTAAGATTGAGCTCCATCTAAACCATTTGAATGTTCATTATGTAACCACATTTTATCATCAGGGTCTGTCATCAGATTAGACATCTGATTGCTGCATTATGAGACAGTCAGAGATTCAAGATCAATTATCAATTTCCTTCTTAAAAATGTTCGGATTAAAGTCAAATTGTTCCTCGAAATCCTCGTAGCTCATTTCTGCAAAACTGCTTAGGTTTTCACACGATTCTTTATCACAATCTTTCAATTCACACCAAATAACACCAAAACAACAAAACAATAGGGACTCACATAATCTGACATTTTGACAGTTGTTTTTATTTTTACAGACTACAAATCCGTACTTTTATTGATTTTATTACTATTCCTAAACAGTTTTAAACACTTTGTTCCAGATTTTTGCAAGTTTTTGAATTGGAAACGTGTACATTTTGATTAAAAAAAGCTTCTATATTTTTTTTGTAATAAATTGTCTTTGTCGTAGTTAAAAAGGACTTCGAAGAATCGCGATGAACTGTCTGGTTAGCTCCGTCGGTTAAGAAGCCGCTATTTAAATTTTCAATCCTGCAGGACAGAGTTGGAAACCGTGCTCATTCCTTTTTTACTGTCCTCGTTTGCTCTATTAAACCAATCTTTATATAATGGACAATTATGGGGTGATCACAAGCATAATTACGCAATAAATGAGTTTCGTTTATGATCTATTTCGTCAAATAAGTAGTTTGGCTTAGAGCAGGTGCGCGAATATCGGTTGATAAAGCTCATCTTTATCACACGGGTTATATCAACCGATATTTACAGAGATGGTAGGATAAAGTAATGTACTTCTATCTACAGTCTATCATTTTCAACTTCCTGTACAATTCCTCATTTTGCGACTTTGTTCATTTCGTAGGACCAGCTATATTTCTATTTTTGGTAGTAAGTGTTACATCCCACCAAGGCCATTTTTAACTCAGCAACGTTTTATTCATTTATTTCATTCTTACTATGAAAAAATGTATCAGTGAGCTGAATGGAAGTCTAGATTTTGGCAGGTGTGAGTTGATTTTCAAAGAAAAATGCGGTTAAATGTATCTCTGTTTTACTGATAGTGTTTTACAAAAGAAAGCAAATGTTGTTCTCTTTCAGCTCACATGTATACAGTTGAACTCGCTAGAGGACCACCTCACTATGTGGGACACCCCGCTAAAAGGGATACTTAGTTTCGTGGCTTAATCCAACACAAATTTAAACTTATACAATAAGTCTACATCCATGATTAGAGAATCTATTCATTTCCATAACTATTTGTTTCTGAATGTATAATCAATTAATGCATGTAACATGCGAGTTTCAGTTGTTTAACAATTACACTACTTACTTGCAGTTAAAAATGAAATATAGAGTATCTTCTATGTTAAACAAAAAAACGGCAAAATCATTTTTTGAAATGATTATAATCGGGTTTTAAGTTATAAGTACAATTATTATATTATTATTGCTTTTATGTTTTTATTATAGTCTGCAAAAGTAATATTAATTTCTCATTATAACCTTAATATATATGTTATTATATATAAATTATTACATTATAACAACGTCATGATGTAATGCTCAAAGAGATGAGCTGAACCACTAAGAGAGTCACCTCATTAAATGTGACACAATCTAGACTAACAAACGGTCGTCCTCCTATAAACGAGGTTTCGCCGTACTTGATCGTTTAGTGGGTGATTTGTAAGCCGGGTACTTTCTTCGCCATAGTCTCACACACATGTGATTCTCTGTGCCATGTTTCATTCGAATACCATAGAGACATTGTGTCTGTTTATTGCGAAGTATGTGAACAATTCAACGTTTCGGTTACAAACACACTAATTTGAAGATGTCCAGGAGCACAAGGGACACAACGTTAACATCGCCCATCCCCTCGATGTTACTATTACTGTTACCAGTTGATCGTTAGTCTGCTGATTTAGTCCACAGTACGTTGGCAAAACATTTAGATAAACTTCACATACTAATTCCGACGCATAGTACGTCCGAATCTATATGCAAGTGACACTAAATTGTTATAAAAAGTAATAAAAAATAAAATATAACATATGTACTGTATAGTGACTATTAAACACCATCGGGGTGTAACATTTTTTAAAGAAGGCACGTTAATTAAGACATACAATTCCAGAAATAATTCAAGACAATTATAATGCAGAAAATATAATGATATACATTTAGTCGCTTTCAAAGGTCACATATCACAACGTTCAGTCACTTATTGTCTAACTGCTTTCGAACGATAGCCAAGTTACACAACAGGATGTCGTTCCTCGGTCGTATCGTAATAAAACAAAAATAACAAAACCTTATAATCAGCAAACACACATTCACGTATATGAATAATGCTACATTAGCTTTGCACGATATATCAAATTTGAAAAGGTACAAGACAGAGGTATTCACATACACGCGGCATATAAAAAAGCAAGAATAAATCTGTGATGAGTCACGTAGAGGAAAATTTATTGGATTAATATTCATCTGTGTTTAAAGACATAGTTGTTATTAAATGTTTGTGCAAGAAACTTTATTTAATTCTTGGTTTTGGTATTGTCAAACTTCCACATCTTTATACGGGTTTAAACGACAGCAAGGTCTTCAACAAAAGGTATGTCAATGTAACATTTGAGATTAGATTTAAACTATATCAGTCAATTATATTTTTCAATCATTAGAATCTATAGGTCTCTAATAATACATATGCTTCCTGCACATGGTCACAATCTCTGAGGAAAATGCGAAAAAAATAATCATAGAACATGTTATACTGGCTTTGGAAATTGTCATATATGACTTCTGCTCCGTTCAGTTTCGTCTTGTAGCTCTACGCTCAACTACTCTCACGTATATGGACCTGTCTTTTTATTTATGTAGCTATGAAATGAAAGATTGGAAATGTTATGTTTGCATTTGAATATAACAAGTTAGCATTTGTTCAGTAAGTAAACTGCCTTTGGTTTAAAAAGAGTACATTTGCTGAAATATGAGCAGGATTCGTTAAAAGGATTCATAGTCGCCCAGATACAAATGATAGCACAGTACTTTGTGATGTAAGTGCATTTTGTGTTTGGTTGGATTTAGAAGCATGTACGTTTTTGAATAGCTTGTTAAACTACAGATGGCTAGAGAAGTAATAAAAAAACTGAAAATATATTTCCACATGTTAATAATTGAAATTTTCAGGGATTCAACAACTCGTGAAGACGTGTCTATGTATAGGTTGAAAAATATTGGTTGTGTTGGTTGAGAACTAAAAAAAATGAAAAGAATAATGAGAATAAACGATATCGTAATGGAAAGTACAGAGTACGAGAAATAGAGATTAAAATGCATAAATTGTAAAATGGATATCCACATGTATCCATATGAAAAATGAGCTGGTAGTGCGGAAGTCGACAATAAGGAAAGAGGAAGAGAGCTGAAATGGAGGTGGTCAATCGTACCTACTCGGCGATCTCCAACAAGCTTCGGATGTATAGCCTCGGGTGTCCAGAAAACAGGGCTGCTACAAGAGGCAAGACATTGGGAGATGAAGGTGGACCTACGACAGAAGTTGGTCTTCCCAGATGTCGTACAGACAAGTCTGCGCCCAGACATAGTCATCTGGTCTACAATTCCAAAGATGATGATACTCATGGAACTGACAGTCCCTTGGGAAGAAAGAACGGATGAGGCAAATGAAAGGAAACGGTCGAAGTACCAAGAACTGGCAGACTTGTGCAGGGAGAAAGGATTCTCTACCTGGGTCTTCCCTGTGGAAGTAGGATGTAGGGGCTTTCCTGCCCAATCAGTTTGGAAAGCCTTGGGAGCTCTAGGCATGAAGGGTAAAACAAGGAAAAGCTCAGTACGAGCTCTCAGTAGAGCAGCTGAAAGAGCGTCCAGTTGGCTCTGGCTCCGACGCAATGAAGCCACGTGGAAGCCAGCACAGACAAGCAGTGCTTGATCACCACTGCTGCCCCGCCATCACGAGGGTGTACCGAGATAAGGGGCGGAACACCTGTTGACTGATGGGCACTCGGCTGACGATGTCTGTGTTAAGCAGCAGAAGCTGTATCCAACAACATTATTATCTGGAATCCCCAGTGACCTCCAGGAAAGACTGGATGACAACCATGAAAGAATGGTGACGCTGGACAGACAGATGGCAACTAGGAAAGACTAGTACAGGTGCTATGTGGGCTGGCATCCCACTTAGCAGTCCCGTGAGAGAACAACCATCAGCAAGCTACGACAACTGAAAGAACACACCCCCTGGGTCTCCCGAGAAGGGGGGAGAATGAGAGACCCAACAGGACGGATACATTGAAAACAACCCGGAACGAAGAACGGACAACGCCCAATACAGTAATCTGCCCATGTGGGAAAGTCTGCAAGAACTTCCGAGGGCTGAAGATTCACCAGGCGAGAAGCAGCTGTCAGCGAACTGAAAGTCTGAGGCAACGCAAAGGGTTACCTGATAAGACGAGGGAGAAGACTGGTCCGGTGTCCAACCATAGTACCAGCAGTCTCTCAGCACCAGTTCTGTCACTAGCTGGAAGATGTTGCTCGCGTGAGGAACTCCAGTCCTTAGAACCAATTATAGAGACGCAAACAACTGAGGGTGGAAGTTCAAACAGTGAACAGTATTTGACTCCCACAACCAATGAAAAGTCACCGATCTTTGGCCAATACAGAACAGAGGCATCACCAATATTCCCTCCCAGGGCCAGAGACAACCCAGAAGTTATCCCTAACCAAGACAAGGCAGAACCAGTATCGGCTACAGAAAGTAGGAAAGCACCCAACTTTACCAAGCGCCAGAAGGTAGCATGGCCAAGAACTCATGACAAAAAGTGGGATGTGTTTGATGAAGATCTAGAAGTTATTCTCCAGTCAACACTCCAATGAAGGGTTGAAAGAAAGATCAACACCCTGACTACTATAGTCTACTCGATGGGACTTGAACGGTTTGGCTGTGAGGGGAAGGAAAGGATACAGAAACCTGAACCAATCCCAAGCAGAAGAGAAAGAGAGCGGAAGAAATTAAGGGAAGAACTCAACTCCCTGAGAAAGAGGTTCAAGAAGGCCAGCGCAGAAGAAAAGAGGGGACTGGCAGAGATAAGAGAGCAGTTACGATCAAGACTGAAGACCTTGACGACAGCTGAGCGACTTAGAAGGAAACGGAGAGAACGAACAAGAAAGAGGGCAGCCTTTATCGCAAACCCCTACAGGTTTACCAAGACTCTCCTATGAGAAGAGAGAGGAGGAAGCCTTCAAAGTAGTGAGGAGGAGGTAGTCAAGTTCCTGAGAGAAGTCCACTCGGATCCAAGCAGGGAACATCCTCTCGGTGACTGTGACAGGATATCGGCTGTTGACCCTCCCCAGTTCTCACTGAACATGAAAGAACCATCCCTCCAAGAAGTTAGAGACGTCGTCAAGAAAGCAAGAGCCTGTCCAGCACCTGGTCCAAGTGGAATACCATACAAAGTATATAAAAATTGTCCAAAATTGCTTAGAAGACTTTGGCGTCTCCTAAGAACTGTATGGAAGAGTGGCACTGTTCCAGATTGCTGGCAGGCAGCAGAGGGGTGCTTCGTACCAAAAGAGAAGCACTCGGAGAACATAAAGCAGTTCCGAACAATCTCACTACTTAGTGTCGAGGGGAAAATATTCTTCTCTATCTTGGCAAGACGCCTCACAACATACATGACTGACAACACCTACATTGACTCATCAGTCCAGAAGGGTGGCATCCCTGGGTTCTCAGGGTGTGTCGAACACACAAGTGCTCTCACACAACTGCTACACGAGGCAAGAATCAACCACAAGAACCTAACTGTTGTGTGGCTAGACCTGGCAACGCCTACGGCTCCATCCCACACCAGCTTATCCAAGAAGCACTGAAGCACTATCATGTGCCGGAGCAAGCAAGAAGCCTCATTCGAAGCTACTACAGCAATATCCACCTCAGGTTCTCTTGCAAGAACTTCACCACATCGTGGATATCACTGGAAAAGGGCATCGTAACAGGCTGCTCCATCTCGGTGATCCTCTTTGTGATGGGAATGAACCTGATTCTCAAAGCAGCAGAGGAGGAGACAAGAGGTCCGCAGACAAACGCAGGAATCCGTCTACCAGCAAATAGGGGATTCATGGATGACCTTACCATCACAACGGAATCCCACATACAAGCTAGATGGATTCTGAAGACCCTAGATGAGACGGTGACATGGGCTAGGATGGTGTTCAAACCAAAGAAGTCACGGTGTCTGGTTGTGAAGAAGGGAAAAGTCACCAGACAGTTCAAGATGTTCATCCAAGGGGAAGAAATCACATCATTGATTGACAACCCCATCAAGTGCTTGGGCAAGTGGTTCGATTCTTCCCTCACAGACAAGAGCAGCAAAGGAAGACTTAGGCAACAACTGGAAGAAGGCCTACGTAGAATCGACAAATCCGAACTCCCAGGGAAGTTCAAAACCTGGATTTACCAGCATGGCCTACTACCAAGGCTTGTTTGGCCACTTATGGTCAATGAAATACCAGTCAGCCTGGTTGAGCAGCTAGAACAGGCGGTAAGCAAGCACATAAGAAGATGGCTAGGCCTACCCCCATCATTCAGCTCCATAGGGCTGTACGGCAAGTCCACCAAGCTGCAGATCCCACTTACCTCGCTTGTCGAAGAGTACAAAGTAGCTAAGACCAGACTGTACTTGACGCTACGAGACTCAGAAGATGAGAAGGTCAGCAAGGCTTGAATAGAAGTAAGAACAGGGAGGAAGTGGTCAGTAACCAAGGCAGTTGAACAAGCTGAGAGTAGTCTACAACACCAGGTCATAGTAGGAGCCACCAACAAAGGTCGAGAAGGACTAGGACATGGGCAACAACCGCGATGGAATAAGGCAGATAGCCAGGAGAGATGCAGTATGGTACAGCAGGAGATCAGAAAATCAGAAGAAGCGCACCGATCAGCAAAATCCATCCAGATGGGCCAGCAAGGAAGTTGGAACCGGTGGAACTTGCCAGAGAGAAAGCTAACATGGAGGAGCTCTGGCAGTATGAACCCCTTCAGCTCTCCTTCCTGCTTAGATCGGTGTATGATCTGCTACCAACACCAGCAAACCTAGAGAGATGGAAGGTGAGCGAAGACCCCAGCTGTCCACTGTGCAAGCAGAGGGGAACATTACAACATGTCATAACAGCCTGCCCAACAGCTCTCTCTCAGGGTCGATACTGATGGCGGCATGATCAAGTCCTCCGTGTACTAGCAGACATCCTGGAGAAAGAGAGAAGACAAGAAAGACAGATAAAGACCAAGGGACCAGGATTCATCAACTTTGTAAAACCAGGACAAAAGGCAAAGGGTGTCCAGAAAACAGGCCTGCTACAAGAGGCAAGACATTGGGAGATGAAGGTGGACCTTCCCAGATGTCGTACAGACAAGTCTGCGCCCAGACATAGTCATCTGGTCTACAATTCCAAAGATGATGATACTCATGGAACTGACAGTCCCTTGGGAAGAAAGAACGGATGAGGCAAATGAAAGGAAACGGTCGAAGTACCAAGAACTGGCAGACTTGTGCAGGGAGAAAGGATTCTCTACCTGGGTCTTCCCTGTGGAAGTAGGATGTAGGGGCTTTCCTGCCCAATCAGTTTGGAAAGCCTTGGGAGCTCTAGGCATGAAGGGCAAAACAAGGAAAAGCTCAGTACGAGCTCTCAGTAGAGCAGCTGAAAGAGCGTCCAGTTGGCTCTGGCTCCGACGCAATGAAGCCACGTGGAAGCCAGCACAGACAAGCAGTGCTTGATCACCACTGCTGCCCCGCCATCACGAGGGTGTACCGAGATAAGGGGCGAAACACCTGTTGACTGATGGGCACTCGGCTGACGATGTCTGTGTTAAGCAGCAGAAGCTGTATCTAACAACGTATGTAATTGTAGGAATACACCAGTTGTGGTGATATGCCCCGGCGAATAACTTCTCATTGCATTATGTAAACAAAGATGGCTGACTTTTCAAAGTGCATGCAGTACGCTGTCGATATGATGGAGATTCAACACTCCTTGAAAGAAGAGCAGATTGTTTCGTTGAATAATATTTTTAACTTAGTTGATACTGTATATTACCAATAGGATTCGGTAAAGGTGTAATATACCAGTTATTACCCTGCATGCACTCGGATCACGTTTCGGTGATGTCTGTATCCGAAGATTGCCGGAGATCGCCGAGTAGGTACGATTGCCATTTTGGATGTAGTTCGTCAATATGGCGGCGACAGCATTATTTCCCAATCTGATCACCTCGGCCTTTATGCTATGCAAGAGACCTCTGACATAATAAGGCGCCATCTTGGATCTACTTTGTGTGTCTTAGTTTTAATACTGGGTATTTAATGTTGACTTTTCAATTTTCCGTAAATCATATAGATTGTATTGATAAAAAAAATCGTTGTTATTGCAAGATATACTCAACTAAATGATATATATATAATTTGTTACTTTCTCGCGAACGGACACTGTTTCATAACTCAGGCGACGCACTTTGGTGTATTCTAGAGCTATGTACGAGGTGTATTTTACGAACCATACGGAAATACCCGAAGTTTTACGATTGCATTATTTCCGAGGTGATTACGTAGAGGACGGAATTACCCGAGGAGTTCCGAGTGGGGATGGTGTCAGTTAGTGCCAATTAGACTGAGTGAGAATGTGAGATTGCTAAAATTAAATGTAATAAATGTATTATTATTATTATTATTATTATTATTTTATTATTATTATTATTATTATTATCAACATTATCATTATTATTATTATCATCATCTTCATTATCATCACCATTATCACCATTATCATAATGTTCGTATTTTTACACAATAAGTACATACATCTGTATAATTCCTAATTACACTGTACACATTTTTAAATTTTGATATTAAATGTAAACATTTTGAAACAAAGTATATTTGCAATGCACGAAAGAAAGATGCTACTTGTAAACAAATACTCTTCTTGTTAAAGTATTCACGCGTTTGCAGCGTTGACAACATATGTATAGTATTGGTTTATTTTGATGAAGTCTGTCGTAGAAAGCCGCACCACACCTAGACGAATTGGCTTTGTATTTCTAAGAGGGATTCTGCTACATGAAGTACATGTAAAAGAAAGAAAGAAAGGCGCGGTGTTCAATAAAAACGTACCATAAAACTCCTCATTGATAATCTGATAAAGGTTTCCACACTCCTTACGGAAATAGACACACATTTTTGTTATAGACATGCACGTTATATGTACGATCATCATGATAGTACTATCAATTTTCAAAGGGGTAGTCAAATGATATTATAAAGGTAATTTCCAGACTTTCAATTTATTTATTAGTGAATTGTTTGCAAACGAAAGTTAATGGCACTTTAATGACAAAGGTCTTTTTTCTTTAATGGCCAATCTGTGTTTTTAATGTTTCGTTTTGGATTCGACTCACATGGAAATCCCGGCATTATCTTGATAGGTCTAGCAGCATTAATTTGTCATTATAAAAGGAAAGATTTAAAGCAGACACGCATTGAATACAGACTTTAGACTTTGGAAAAGACGCAATATGCATTAATCATTTCTTGTAAAACTCTATGATATATATCGTCTGTGTTAATGAACGTATAGAAAGAATGCCTGTACGCCAAAATCAATTGTATGGTCTGGTAGATGTTAAGTTAGTTGGGCTTTTCTGCGTCCCGAATACGAATAAAACAATTGGCAATCGAGATTTCTCCACCTACAGGATTGTCAAGCATTCAAGAATCAAGAATCAAGAAAAGCAAATGTTATGTGGGAGAAATGCGGTTAATGATGGACTGCTTGGGGATGTGTAGTATTGCATTAACAGTTATTGAATAACTTAAAAATGGAAATGTTGAATTAAATTATTGTATTAAACAAATGTTGTTTTTGTTAACAGATAGTTACACTGCTAAGCCCTTACAATGCACAGTAACTCGCATACAAATGTGCGGTCAGCGTCTCCTTAGCTGCATGAGCATTTACTACTTTAATGTTTAAACTGACATTTAAGTAGCTTTTATATCGTTTAATTAACACCATACTAACTCACAAGAAACACATTTTTCACAGAAAACTAAATTAAACTATAAAACTTAAACTCTCCTTGTTTCTATTTTAATCTAAACAAATTGATACTCGTCGGTGAACATCTGTCCAACTCATAACATAAATGTACATTATGTTAAAAGTTTTAGTAAACATTGTGCCTATCGCTATCATTAAGCGTGCACAAAACATGCGAAAACAAAATCTCAATGGCGCAAAGGATAAAGTATTTGAATGTCATAAAACTGGTCCCGGGCTCGAATCATACACATCAAGTCTTTCATTATTCTTTAACATTTTATCTCCTTTTTACTGACCATAGACTTAACTATTTAAAGTGGTGACATGTTCGCTTTATATGTATAGTATTTTTTAAAACTGAAGGTGGTGAAGGTATAACAATTTTCAGCGACAGTTAAAATTGCTGTCTTTATTTTCAAGTTAAAACGCGTGTTTTCTATTTTACTGACACTTCAAACAGGGAATGCCTTCTTCCTGTGAATCTTTATGCGAAGTTTTCCAATCGCAATTTTGGAAAGACTCTTTAGTTGCTTTTTCAGTTCTGTACTCCTTATAAAATAGCGAGGTTAATTTATCTTTTAACTTTTTGGCAATAAAATCTATATATCACATTAATATATGCGTGTCAGAGTATAAGTTTCATCTAAGAAAGTGTCATTCAACCCATAGGTCTTTGCTTCTTGTCCCTGAACATCGACGGTAAAGAAATGTATCTGGCAATACATTCAAAGACGTCTTTATTTTTTTGGCGAATGAAAAGCTTTCGCCTTCGCTAGGAAATGTGCGTAACATTATAAATCGAGATTATGCTTCTTCAGCTATATTGTGGCTTCTAAAATCATATCCATCGGGTGTTTGTACGAATAATGTGTATCTGTATTGTTTGTTGGGTTAAACGATTCACCAGTTTGTTCGGTTATGGTGCTTGCGTGTAACAAGTAAAGCGTGAAAAGCGTGACTTAGCACGCTATTTCCAGCGACAGATATCATGGCACCTGACAGAACAGACGTGGGGCTATTAATAAAACTGGATGTAAGTAGGTCTTTTTTACCACTTGCACGTTTACAACTTATCTCGCGACGTTGAATCAAACCCAGTTCGTCCAGTATATTTGGAGACTTATTTTATTGGCTGCTGTAAGCAAATGAATTCATTTATCGATGACAGATTTAGACCAGAAAACTACTGATCTCGTTTTATGACATAGCATTTAAGCATTTATTTAGTCTCAGATATTGTATAAAGCCATAATAGCGTAAATTTTCTCAATATCTGCATTTTGGATTATGCATTTACTTTCCTAATTTGTTGTCAGACAACACCAATTTATCATGATTATAGTGATATGAGCTTTGTAATCGTGTTACGGAAACTAATGAAGAGAAATACATCGAGTGTATAAAGAGACAATCCATACCACATCAACACCAAACAGAACATGAGATTTTGGCGAACCGCGAAAAGCAATCAAAAATGGATATATATCAGTTTGATATTCAATAATATTTAAAGAGCTGTTAAGCTAACATGTCTTCAATGTTAAAGTATTAATATGTATTCTAAAAGTATAGAACAAAATTAAAAAATGGTAATAAAACACTGTCCGACTTATGAGACATGTATCACAAAATCTGCATCGTTAGTTGATATACATAATATATTGGATATTCATTTTAATTTCAATAGCGCACCATATTGCATGTATTATGAATTTATATAAAATGCCTGGTAAATGGTTAAACAATACATGTTACAATAATAACGAATCTAATCTAGTGCTATTTTAAAACAGCGTGTATTGTAAATAACGAATATTGTTAGTGTTGCTCTTTCGGACATGTTGATTTCCACTTGTATGTCAATATATTGTTTCGTTAAGTTGTGCATATTTTACTTTGATATTGTGTTCCGTGCTTTAACGTGTCATACGGCCTAAACTCGTTGCAAACATTCTACAAATATAATGATCAACAATGTAGACATGCCCGTTAGTGGTATCTGTTCATTATACCTGCGCTCACCAACAGGCATGCTTTCTCATTTACCACCTGCTATACAACTACTGCAGCAGCAATCCATTATTGACAGACTTGCACATCAAATACAGTTGATACTCATTGATAACCTACCATTGTTACGATGGTCCATGTATTTGTCAAGTATGCAATAGTAAGCATTCAGTTATTTAACTCTGAAAGGTGGGGTCCGACAGTTTGGACCAGTTTTTATCTCATGCAAATGAATTATTGTTATTTGAATGGTTCTCGCGAATGGTTGTTTATTGGTGCCATTAGAGAAGTCAAGCATAACACACCACTTGTTATACAAAAAGGGTTTTTTTCAAGCCAGGCCGCACAGTGAGCTAATTTTAAATTAAAAAACCTCGTGGCCGTTTACTTTTGAGATCGCTTTTAAATGAACATCCGGATAATCTACTCTGACATCAGTATCTATTTTTAGCTAAAATCCCTATCGTCATTATTTATAGATTTTATATATAGATTATAGAAATAATAGGCATTCTAAGGGAAATATTTCACGATTTGTACTGTCTAACAATTAAGCTTTTTCAATAAAAAGCTTTCACTTAAATATGAGTATACCTGTATGCAGCTCTCATGTAAAAAATTTCAAAACAGGGTAAGATGTGTCCTACGTAGTCACATTGTCGGATACTACCGATGTTAATTTTTATTTGTATCTGGTGATGTTGAAAATAAGATGTTATTAAACTGATCATTTTGCAACTTGTAATAAATGGCAATTAACGTTCATGGATTTAAAAAAACAGCATAAAATAATAATACAACTCCTTCATTGAAATAAAGACCGGTATATTTTGTTGTATTGTGATTCATTGTAATAGGAACTACTTCGGAAACGACAGGAAAGGTTAATGTGCCAACATACGAAAATATGTCCACGTCATATGAGTAAAGCAACATAAATTAAAATTTGCAAAGCCACAAGACAAAGGTATTCACATACCACTTAATTGTAAAGTTGGCAAAAAAACACACAAAAACATGACATAAGGTACAATATACCAAAACCGAACATTTGCCGCATTGGAACGGTCGGACGATAAAATGGCTAACTGGGGTACTGAAACCGGTTTTCCGAGATCTACCCTCGCATCCCCAAGGGGTATCTCAAAGACAAACAGTGAAAAGTAAACAGATCAAATCTGAAACATTAACAGTCCAAATGGAGGCAATAACTTGGGGTAATGACGTTATAAGATGCAAAACGTTACGTCATTTAAACTTTAATGTTCACTTTGTAAGCGTGGGGAGAAGTATTATTTTTTAGTACAGCTACGTAAAAGATTAGATTGTCGACAGAAATTAATCGTGTATTTTCATGAAAGAAAATGCACCAGAGAAGAAGTGTTACATTTTTGACGAAGCGTGTTTATTGTTAGATAGAATTGAAGTATGAAAGTCCAATGTAGGTCAAAGAAAATACCCATAACAGTCCTTGTGGGATTATTAAATGGCAGCATAACGTGCATGAGGATATTTCTTACGACCGACACACTGCGCAAGAAACGTTTTTGTGATCATGGAAACAGAGATATGGCAAGGTCCTGTCAGTACTGAAGCATATAAAAAACACACGAAAACATATTCACATGCCAATTAACTGTAAAAAAATGGCAAAATCATACAATTTCTTTCATGGACACGGTATGAGTAAGACACATTTATTACGATATTGACATCCAGATTTTATTCTTACTCCCAATAGATACCTTTCCCCGCTTATTAAATCAATATATTTCATTATTGTTATATTGTTCACTGCTTACATGCTGCACAGATCTAATTATGACCATAGTCAATGAAGCACGCCTAATCTATATCGGATCAGATACGTTTATCAAAGCATTGGGTTTAGATGAAATAGGACAAGCAATGATAAAAGTGGTGTTATTTTCGCCGATAATGACGTGGCTAGATCGAGAAAGAGACAAAGGAAATATCTTGTTGTTGTTACCGTTGTAACAACTGCTACTGCTGCAGTTATCGTTGTAATTTGTTTTGTTCTTGCTACTATTGATTATACTGATTTTGACGTTAGTGTCGTTTTCGTTCTTGTTGTTGTTGTTGTTGTTGTTGTAAATGCGGTAAATGCTGCTATTGCTGATATCTTCATTTTCCAACAAGAACAAATGTAAGAATCATTTTTAAGAGAACCATCGATATGTTTATTTCTGTAATACATGCATACATTCTGCAATCATTTTCAGGCGACCTAAAAAATAATTTCTCAAATAACTCGGAGTCCAAAACAAAAAGATCGTATAATTAGGTATATTAACAAAGTAATAAATATGTAAAATATTTTCAATGTGATCGCATATTAATTCTTTCCGTAACTATGTACCGATCCTCGTTCCTATCGCCATAGTTGTAATAAGAGCAAAGAAAATAGAAATTACCCACTGTTTATATATCTAAGAGCAAACTGTTTCGTTTGTACTCAGGCTAAATGCATTGTTGATATCAGAGCTCGTACAGAAATAGATTTACATTGTATTTGCTTTACTATCTAGAAAGTTTCAGACTTCGGCACCAGTAGTCTGTAATAAATAGACACTAAGATCTACAGCAAAATATGTTATAAAAAGTAACTCTGTTAAAATCGAGACTACTCTCTTAATTAATAACATTTTGGAAAATAACGCATGAGTGATCATGTTACATGTTGGGTATTAAAGATGGTATCCTACAGTTTGGACCATTTTTTTTCTCAAATAGCCCAATAATTCATTATCTGTAAAGGTCCGTTAATATGATCTTCATTTATGCTACGCTGCAGAGATGGCTATTTTAAAACTTAGAAAACCACGTGATAACTGACTTTTGAGATCATGTTATATCGATATCCGGATAAGTCGCTCTGACTGGTGTTATATGTTGTTGCTGCTGTTTATTTATAGATTTGGAAAGGGTCAACATTGTGTAGCAAGGTGCAGTTTTTGTTTTTAAATTACACTGCAGCGACCGATTATGACCAATAAAGCATCGTACTGCAATTTTGATGCAGGAAGTCCCCAAACAAAGGTCTGGGTAAAACCACAGAAATGATTTTTGCGATTTTCTCTGCCTAACAATATAGGTAGTGTTGAATATTGTCTTTCCTTTACCTTAGGTATACGTTTATACAGAGACGATGCTTATAATCCCCAAACATGTATTTACTTTAGGCAAAATGTCGGATACCACCTTTAATCTTCAAAAACTATTATTTCGTTGTAAATTGACGCTGTTATCCAATTAAATTTTACAATATAAAGTAAATAGAAAGATTATCTGTATTACAATTTGTAACGATGGTCTATCTGGCAAAAAAATACGCTTGCGAAAGTAACACAGTTTGGGTTAATCATTATCTTTTGTATCATGATGAGACACTATGTAGCACTAAACTTAGTAAAGTAAATTATTTCTGTTTATGTTTTTTATTTCGAGATACGAATGTTGATGTCCATTTTAGCAGGTTGTGCTACAGCTAAATAAAAGTGTGTGTTCTTTTGTTGTTGTTGTTGTTGTTGTTGTTGTTTTTTAAACAGTATTTTATATTTTAAACAGAAGAAAGAACATGACTGCGATTTGTTAAATTATTTAAAATGGAAAGTACTAATCTCTACGAAGCAGATCAATATATGACTATAAGAATATGAACCAAAAAGCAAATTATGTTTTTTTGGAAACCGCTTTATTCAGTTATATAATGACATAGAACTATAGATAATAATGTCCACAGTGTTTAGAAAAGAAAGCGGTATTATTTCGATTAGAAAAAACTAAACAAACATGGTTTATTATAAGTGAAATTTACTTTTTAATCAAGAAAAACACGAACTGAGAAGAATAAATGGTTGTAACATAAAATGTTTGTAGCATCCAGTACATATGAAGATGGAATTGAGGAACCAAAGTCCAATGTTTCTTAAAGAAAATACACATAACAATCATTACATGTTTCTTTAAATGACAACATAGATTACATACTTATTTCAGATTATCTTAATTTTCATATACAGTTTATTTCTTATTTAATCTTAATAACATGTATACTATAACATTATTGAATTAGCTTAACTTACAAATTTTGCCTAAAAATTTTCGAATTATTTTAGGCTATGACAGTTCTGGCCTTTATATATTGTTCGGTTAACAAAGAGTTCTACATTTATTAATGAGGTAAATTTATTCTTTTACGTATAGGAATGGTGATTAAAAGGTAGGTGCGTGATCTTGCTAGAACTACAGATGGAAAAGTACTCGTTAAAGAAATATAATTGATATAACAAACATCGTTTTCTGATTTTCAATGTTCTTGTTGTTGTATTTGTCGGGGAATGTAAGACTTTGGAATTTTGATAACAAGGATTTCTGTTATTCATTATTTTCATTGTTTACATTGTATAAAACAAGTAAATTTGCACCATTGGGTGACCGTGTATTTTCTCGTAAATGATAAGAAGATGGTTCAAGACATAAACATATTAACAAAACAGGCTTCTAGCTACTGAAATGTTGTTATGAAACTCGGACATTGAACTTCTGTTATCATTAAATTAACGCTAAATTGCATTTTTAGAAAACTTACAATAGGTGTTCGAATAAAAAAGATGTGAGTTTTTCATTTAAGTGACGAACGCTTCTTGTTATATTCTGCTCCTCTTAAGCATGAATATATTATTTTTGTGTACATATGTTGATAGTTTATCATAATGATAGTTGTTTTACCTATATACAAGTTCCTTTTATCTGTTTTATATCCTGATGCAGGTACTTGCTGTTAGTTTCTCACTTTGATGGGATACTTTTATTTACACAGTTTGTTGTATAGAATAATCTTTAGGAAGTGCGAGGCAGAAGCGCTCCACAAACCAGGTTTAAGAACCCCAGTCAGTCCTTTTGCCGACTGAACGTTCCAATGCGATAACTGCTGGATTTGTGTATGCGTGTGTTATGTCTTATCTTTGTTTTTGTCACTTTTACATGTACACTGTTTTCCTTTGTTATCTTCCTGAGCTACGTTCTTTTCTGTATTAGTTCTTCAGATTACCTATATACATGATTATGACTTTAAATCATAAGTAGACAAAAAAGAAGTTCAATGATTTTTAAATTGATATGTTTACTTCATTGCTTAGCTTATCAAGCCAAACACAGACATTGCCGAAGTCCGCATTCTGCTTAAAAGATATGCGCATAATTAGTATAAGCAGTTTTAACATAGACTGAAGTATTTTATCATTCGAATTTTCTTGTATGTTATTTAGCACATTTTGTGTATCGCTATCATAGGTTTCTTAAAACAAGCATAAAACACAATATATGTTTTCTTTAAAATCCTTTTAAGACTAAAAATGTATTCTTTATGGTTCGGTGAAGGTAGTAATACCATAAATTTGTATGAGAAGGCAGTTGTGTTAAAAGACATATTTGCACCTAAACATTGTTGTATCATTCAGGAAATGAAAGTGTAAATTATTAATCACAAAATGATAAAATATTCTACTCTAAGATAGTTTTTATTCCAGAAATCATATTTGACAGAAATGAAGAAACAAACAATATTTTATGTAAAGGTATTGCTTAAATAATGAAAGTTTTCGTAACATGTAAAGAATATACTTAATATTCAATGTAATATAAGTATTTTATGTTTAGGTAGACAGAAGTGGCTTGATTTGTGGGTATATAGTATACCAACGCATTCTTACTTTGGTTTTGTGAATTTTACAAAATCATTTACTTAAATAGCCATATCTCAATTTACACTCAGTAATCATCAGTCATCATAATTCAACTAACTCATTTTAATTTAATGGGCCTATTCATAATATTAATATTGTTCTTAAAACCCTACTAATGTCTACTTTACAAAACAGCCAAAAATGACAACAATGCTCCTAAAATGACCATTTGAGACATCTGCGTCATATTGTAGCAACAGAGTATTTAACGAGGAATATACAAAAATGAAAAATGTATATATTGACAAATACCATAAACAGCCAATTAAATATAAATTACGCCGTGTATTTTACATTTATTTCTATTCTGTCACAGTCTTTACGTATCTGACTGCCTTGGGATTGTGAAATAACATTTTAAATGTTTTAATACTGTCGATGCCAGTAATTATGTGTAAATAAAATACTTTCAACTGGAAATTATGTGAATGAGACAATTGCGAATTGTCATATATAGGGCGTTTATAATCTGCTTATAACATTATATTTGAGGTTCAGCAATGCAGCTACACGAATCTATTTATGCTTACATTTTAATACAATGAACTGCTTTATAAGGCTGAAATAAAAGCCACGTATTAAATATTATTTAGAAAGGTTACATCTTCGACATTTCTTTGATAACAGGTTGGATTTTGAATAAGAACAAATAAACAGTTCTTTTTATTATATTTTTGCTTTACGTATGCTATATTTATACTCTGAAACTAATTTATCAAAGACATTCGGCTTTTAGCGGCAACACAATCACCAAATGACAGGATAAATTTATCCCGGAGGACAATAATATGTTCAAGTCAACGGCATATCTGTATTTTTCTTTCCAGTCATATTAGCGCTGTTTCTGGCAAGTTAGCTCCTAGTTATTAGCCTAACAATAATGGTTGCTAAGCAATAGTGTCATTAAAGATAAAAGTAATGTTTTGAAAAAAAAATGAAAACACCACTTATTACCATATATTTGCGTGTTTGGAGATTTCTTCATTAAATTTTATTATATTTTATAATATTTTTCCTAAAGAACAAGTTAAAGAGATTTTTTACACATAAAAAGATTACGTGTTGTTAAACGTACAATATTTTAATGCATGTTAGCATAATATTTAATATATGTAATTATGTTGTCTGTACACTTGCCAAAACAAATGCAAAAGAAACTTTAAAATATAATAAGAATTATTTTGATATAAAATGAGTGTTTATTTTTTTTTAAAAACAAAACACAATCATTCATTGTCACCATCACAGGTCTTGACAAAAGTATACTATATTATCACCTATGACTTTACCAATTGATCTCATATCAATGTCTCAACAACAGATCAAACGACCAGTCTGTGTAAAAAGATTCATGGACAAGAGGTACTTCGAAACATTACTAACTCTTAAACGCTTTGCACTAGGCCATTGATGTCTGTGTGCACCTTATTGAACTCTACATTTTATTTATACAATTATTTATATTTGTTGTAAAAAAAAATAATATAACTTTTTTACTTATACACGGAACTATACACGGAACTATTTTACATCGCGGATGCATAATTCCCAAAATCGGCTAATTGTTAGGTGTCATAGTTTATATGTGGCTAATATCGAATGGCGTCACTGTCTATGTATAGAAAATATGTCATAAACATTATAGTTAAAAACTCGCATTAACTTTCGGGAAACAATGTAACAGATACAGTACGACTCACAACAACAACAAAAACATTTGACACATACATTTGTTAGACTAGCAAGAATAATAATTGACCTCTCTTTGTCAACGACTAAACCAATGAACACCGCTTGAAACCCGTTAAAATTCATAACAAATATTTTGCTGGAAGTTGATAGTAAATGTTCTAGCAGTCACTATGTTCATGTGTAACAATAAACATGTAAAAAAACAGAAACAGCAGCACAGTCGAGTTTTAGACTGCTATGTACATGTAAACAGTACCTGTTTCGAATCAAACAAAATCAATAAACTTACTCATTATGTTTCTATTTTTATTTTTATTTTGTCTTTTACTTACCATTGTAATTGCTGGTATAGATTGGTGAATGTAGAAAATTGTCTGCGACAAATATTATGGTTTATAATCTAACGTACCTCTAGATCACGAGCATGTTGTCATTTAATTGACAATCATAAAAAAGGACATGCAGTCACACCGGACATGCTATTTCGGTGGTTTTAAATCGCAATTTCGAGAGATCTTGTACATGTTGGTCGCCAGAACAACAATATTCTTCGAAAGATTGCAAGGTTAACTTGTCCTTAAAACATCTAAACAGTTTCTAACAACATGCATGTTTCCTTTAAGCTTCAAAAGTAATTCTTTATAATTCAACTTAGAAGTTATTGTCAATTCAAACCCTTCATCAATAGGGTTGAAAAGTGATATTTATTTGAGATTTTCAGAACAATTAGAGCTGAAAGTCCCTACAAAATAAAACCCTATATTAAACCGATATTCAAAAGCTTGATATTTGTCAGATCTTACTTTTGTGAAACATATCTGACAATACATCACTAGGCATATCGTTAGCTAGTAGTTTTAATTCATTTGTTCAAAGTCATTTGGGAAAAAATCCATTTTATTATATTTACATTTAAAATAGTCCCTCAAAATAAGCAATCTTCCGTGTACAACCAAGCTTTATGAATTAATTATCTTGTGTAAGGTGAAGGATATTGTCTTAAAGCCAAGTCTTGCATTTGCTAGATGCCCAAGGGTGTAAAGCTAGAGCCCTACGATCCAGACTCCTATGTAATAATCACCGTAACCTCTGGACTATGGATCCTCACCAAACAAACCGCAATCTCATCTAACATAACGAAGTAATTTTCCTTTCTTGACTGCATCTATTTATAAGACATTTATTGCATCCTTCCACACTGACTGGTGACTTAATGAGATAGAGGAGTACACCAAAAGACCGTGTTAGGCAATAATTGGCAAGAATGGTCGAGTGGTAATAAGCTACTGTCTGTGGTTCACTGATGCCAAGACCGGAGATAAAGTCCTAATAAGATGTCACTCATTGACGTTTTGATTACCTTTGGGAAAATCACAATTCGTTGAGAACTGATCAATTAAATCGTATTCATACATGAGAAGTATATTGTTATATATTTTGGTATAGCTTTACTAACAGGGAATTTCTCTTTTGAGCAATTCCAAGCTTTACGCCTCTTAACGTAAAATGGAATTCGTAAAAACCAAAGAAAATATATATCTTATTTAATAAATGCATCGGCCGTTTCTGTAGAGTTTTATATAATTAAAAACAACACGATGATTGTAATGATATGCAACTAATGAGACGTATTTTTAAACTGGAAATCAAAGTTTTAAAGTTTATAAGTAGAAGACAAAAAGCCAAATCATATTAACAGAAAAAATACCTCTCCAATAATCTGCCGAGTTGTTTTTGAACGAAAACAGGAAACAAATTGTTGAAAATGCCGCCTTGTCGAATGGCACAAAATACATGTATTCTTCGTTAATCGATATTTCATGACTATCAAATAAACAGTAAGTAAACGAAAGAGTGACAGAAATCCACTTTTTCTAAAAAAATAAAGCAAAGTAATTATAATTGCAAATTGCAATTCGACAAAGTTCATGGGTGAATCAGAGATTTTGTCAACAAATGTGCGTTTTCAACATAAGCTATGTGGAAAGGCTGCGTTAACAATCTTCGTGTTTGAATATTTCATGAATGCCATGGATGCATTCAGAGATTCAGAGTTCAGAGATGTATCCATACAAAGAAAAACTGATACTATTAATTACTATTAAGTTATTTACATTACTTTAATAATACAACAACACTGTATGCATGTTCCAAAAATGAAAGAATGGGCGCACGACGGGTTCTCCATTCCTTCATACCCGCTATACTCCATATACGTTTGTCCATTGAACGCTGAAGTGCCATAAACGTGCATACATATATGAGTGTTGCAATATGTTGCTTTTTCCAAAAACAGCATCTGCTCGATCGTAGCATTGGGATATTAGGCTGGTAGAAGCCAGTGGTCTAATGAAAATGCGCGTTCCGTCGACTTTAATTGAAATTTAAAAACTATTTATCACTGTCAAGATTGCCGCACTAATCTGTGGCGCCTGTTGTTTACAAATTGTTATCATTTTATTGGCTACATTTCCGTGAATTTTTGGACAAGAAACCCATAAAATGTTTCGTTTTTCTGGCCAAGTAACACACGGTATATCTATGTAGTGTTAACAGAAAATATTACCGTCGGTTTGGTTTTAATGATGCAAAAAACGTATGCTTACGACGTTTTGCGTAAGTACACAGTCCCACCATCACATTCATAGTTATTTAACAATCAGTTATTTACTGATGGAAGACCCTCGAGAAAAGTGTGGGGTAGAACCAACGGCGCACGGAATGTAAGCTGAGATACATTCCAACATTACAATTTACGGCCTGTCGGGAATTCGAACTCTTTGGCATTGTGCCCAGAACACACTTCGGTATATTCTCGATAGCTAGCAATGACACAAATATGGAAATCATTTGTTAATTTTAACATCCACTAAGCGAAAAGATCAAAACAAACTAACAAAAAATAACAGTTACGACGTTCAGTTACGACAAATGATGCTGGGTTTCCACTTGACCGTGAGATGCTAAGAAATATATTTTCCTCGTGGAACGTGTTTACGTTAGTTTGAGACAAAACCCTATATCATAATGTGTTAGAAAAACCGTCCTTTGCAATAGAGAAAGCAACCTCACATTATTTTAATTGTTGTGGTATTGTATTAATTCCATAATATTACAAATTTCACGCCCTGTCCCACATTTATACTATTTTGCAAAGTCTCGCTTCTTTAATACAGAGACGGATACATAGTTCGCACTCCAGATTGATATGACTTGCTGAAGATTATTTCCAGTTACCAACACTGACATGGAAGACTGTATGTCTGCTCCCAGGACATTGTTGCCAGAAGTGTTTTATTTAGCTCCATCATAGATTTGCAGGAGCCAAGACGTAAATTAGGTGACATTGATTGACATCGTAAGTGTTAAAGTCAAATAGACAGACCAAAAAAAATCTAATATTGATAGAACAGCCCAATCGAACCCACAATAAAAATAACCTTTCTCTTATTAAACTAGACATTCGCCATGTTTTTCGAAAATAATGAGTGTATGTTATCATCACTACCGGTTAATACAATAATTTTGAAATGTTTGTAGCATCGTTTGACTGAACCCTACGGAAATTAAACCAACGTAGTTTGTTTTTCTTCTAAATTCCTTAACTAACGAAAAACTAAATTGCTAAATTGAAATCCGTCGACAATATCAATAAAATTATAATACTACATGTACGTGTTTGAACACAAATCTAACATTTTCTTTGTCCATTTAAATTTTAATTTGTCAAAGTCTCAGCGATTAACAATGCTACAAGACTTTTTTTCTCTAGTTAATGAATCAAATCTTAATCTTATATAACTTATCTTATAAGTCTTATATAACCTAGAAAACCACTAATGCACAACGAGTCTAGATCCATTATTGTTTATACCTGGAAATGATCTTCAGGTTATTTGTGACGTTGTCTCTTCTATAGAGGAATACGAGACAAAGACGGAAGTCGTTAATAACTGTGGTAATATAACAATATCCTTAGTCTGGGTCATAGGAAGGAATTTGAGATACGGAAATTACTTTGGCAACTCTGTTTTTACTAGTTGTATTACAAAGACATTGATGCAACAGATGATCATATGTTTATGTTAATTTATATTACCTCCATACCGGACCGGTCAGTTGCCTTGCTCTAATCAAAGTCCAACATCTTACGACACAAGCCATTAATTAAAAATGCCAAAATGTATATGTGTACATTTATATTTATATATCTGACATGGTTTAATTTTAATTTTTTAACATCATGATAACCATTTAAAACTTTTTTGATCATTTTCTCTGCATAAGCCTGATTGTTATTAATGTTAAACTCCCAACACGATATCATAATTCCAATATAAAGACCATGCATATCTACAATATTGAGGTATAAGCAAAAGGTAAATAAAAGAACAAATCCCAATTTTTGTTTCAACAATTTGCAGAATTGCAAGAATGTCATATAAATACGATATTCCTATTATAAAGGGACCGACTGGAATACAGTCAAGGTAAGCTGATTGAGACGATTAGAACTGTTGATGAGTAAAATACATAGTTCCGTATTGTAGTTCCATATCTTGGTGTCTGAAACGATAGATTATTCATCGTAAATACATGGACTAATAAGGCGAACAGAAATTATTTTAAGAACTTGACAGACGTTATGGAACTTGCTTTTTTTTTCCTGGAGACATAGCTTAGCAACGATTTTCATTTAGAACAAAAATATTAGGCAAAACAAGTTTTGAATAGCTTGTCTATAGTGTGGCGGAGAACGTGGATCATACATGTACTTCTTCTGATGTAATATTAATATTTGTTTGATTCTTACCAATTGGTTTTACTGTTAATGAAAATAAAGCAAGTGTTTCTATTGGTAACTGAACGCAACAGGCAATACAGAAATAGGGGACACAAACACATAACTGACATACACTGATCTGACTATACATCCTCTCAGTAGCTGAATTAATGGAAATTTAGTTCGCTTTGTAAGAATAATATATATTCTCATTAAAAACCCGCATTTCGACTTAAATGTAAGCTTTCTGGTAGTAACTGCATAACAAAGTCTCGAAGAAGAACTGTAGGACATAAAAATAAAGAGTGAATTCTTTTCATCTATTAAATGCGATTGCGGATGGTACTTTCCAAACGCAAGTCCTGCGTCTTATTGTCTAGATAACGCACACTCATAATACAAGAGTAGTCTAATCTACGATAACGGCGCATATTTTCTCTTACCGTATCCCTATATACATATTTATTTCATCTTGCCACACTGCCTGGTTACTTAATGAACTCATGTCCAACACCCACGACCGTGTAAAAGTCATTAATTGGCAGATGTGGCGTGTTATTAAGTCCCCGTCTGGGGCTAAGTGGGCCAAGCCTGACAAATACATTCAAAATAAGATGGCATTTATTTGCGAGTTTTGTTTTTTTTCCAAACTCAGAGAAGTACTAAACGAAGCTTTGTCTGGGTCCTGACGTCAATAACGTTGGAAATGAGTCTGTGGTAGTTCTTGAGCATCTTATTGGTCAGAATGTGGTTCAAATTTAAAAATCTGATCAATAAGATACATGAAGCTGGCTTTAGACTCAAGGTAAACGTTTTGTAGCCTGGGGTCAATTTAGGTTGTTTCGATTGCATATATAGCTGAGATTGTATATAGAACTGTCGTGTCACGAAATAAAGATTCTTATTGACAGCGATGACGTCATCATAGACAGACGTCATAATTTCGATGATCTTAACGTAAATTGTTTTTAAATAGTATATTGAGAGTTCTTGCTGCCGTTATATTACCTGATTGATATCTTCATATATAATAGTTTAAATACATTTAACATCGGATTTCGGCACTAGCTTGTTTTAACTGTGAACAACGATTTAGTTAAAGATGCTTCGAAAGCGATCTAAAATAACACCACGTTAAACGTACAGCTGGACTCGTGACAAACTATCAAGATTAAATGCCAATGAATTAAGATAAATGTATACACTCTGGATTTAACAAGAATAATGAAACTTGTTATGTTTCTAGGTTCATGTATATCATGTAAACAGATTCATAAACACTGCTTTTCCATATTATAAAGGAATTGTATTTGCTTGTTAAACTATATTTATCACATCAAGTTCTCTCATACCTGCCTCATTAGAAAGGTCTTTGTTTCAGAATAATACTTTGTTGTCGGTCTACGAAGATGAAAATCTCGATAAAAGTTTAACCTGAAAGTATTAGGGCAGATGTTTTTGTGTGCATTCTGTCTATGAACGACATAGCTAAAAGAAGACAAACACAACATTCTATTTGATTTTTTTCTATACTACATCTCTTAAGCGAAATGGTTAAAACCAACGAATACAGCATGCGTTTAACAATAAGCTTTGTTCTCCAGTAGATTAAGCATTTGGGTATTTTAGAAAGACCGGTATTTTACAAAGACCCGTATTTTACAAAGACCGGTATTTTACAAAGACTCGTATTTTACAAAGACCGTTATATTACGAAGACCTGTATTTTATAAAGACCGATATTTATTTAAGTGAAACAACATCATTTGATTTGTCAAGAAATGTCAAAACACCGTGGCTTAAAGAGCTGCTTTGTTTAAAGGAATTTTGAATATAATTAAGAGTTTTTGATCATGCAGGATGGCCGTATAAGGAGAACATTGGCAGACATACGTGAAAAGCGGATGTTTGAGTTGTGCTGAAATCAAACCGTTTTACCAGGCGTAAATGATTCGCATTTTACGTCAATCATTCTGAAATACAATAGGCATATTTGACATCAAACAACTTTCTAACAATCGCATATTATAGACCAAAAATAGTTTTAGATGCTTAAATAGCTTCAAGTTACGTGTTTCGTAATTGCAAAGGGATCGGTTCGGTAACAGTGTACAATTACGTCATGGTTATTTAAATAGCTTGTGCTGATTTCGCTAAACATAAAACTTGCCATATCAATATTTCCAGGCTTGAATACTAAAACACAACGGGTTTCATGAAAGTATTTATAAAGTTTTACAATATCAACTTGTAAGTACTAGTGAATGATTTGTAACAAGAGAAAAACGTAAAACAATATCCTCAAGCAACAAAAAATAAGCGTTGTAATTTTTACGTGTCGTGGTGTATATAGCTTTTAAGTGCTCTATCCTTCATACTTCATAGAAAAAAAGCTTTATTGTGCTCTTTCCTTCATACTTCATAGATAATAGCATTATTGTGCTCTATCCTTCATACTTAATAGATAACAGCATTATTGTGCTCTGTCCTTCATACATCATAGATAATAGCATTATTGTGCTCTATCCTTCATACTTCATAGATAATACCATTATTGTGCTCTATCCTTCATACATCATAGATATTAGCTTTATTGTGCATATATAAAAGCTTTATTGTGCTCTATCCTTCATACTTCATAGATAATAGATTTATTGTGCTTTCATTCATGCCTAACATTTGCGTTGACAATATTTTTATATCAATCTCGTTTTTTTTTCTTTTTTGAATGTCTGAAAGTACAATCAATATTTCATGACCAATTTTATGCCAGCAAACACTTCCAACTATTACTAACCTTCCACTGACCTATTTGCTTTAGACACAATTCTTTTGTAAGAAATATATTTATAATATGAACTGTTTTATCCAGTATGCACTCAAAGTATCAGCAAATTGCCATTTTAAGTGTTATACAGCTTTCCAATATGGCTGGGCCCATGAACGTGTGCAAATATGTAAAGAGAGCAATTGTGTGGGTTTTACTCTTGAAACAGGCAATTTGCCGAAGTTTTGAATGTGAGCGGTTTTAGATAAAAATATTATTCTATAGTTCCCTATGAAACAGTTTACCGCATTGTATCATGTATGATCGTCATAAAAACAGTGTTATCTCATTTAAACTTGTTTATAAGTGGAGACCTATTTAAATTTATAAGATCCAATGATAAGTTGGTATCATACATGTAGAACTATGATTTTTCTTACTAGTTTTAAATCTTGCTTCATTGTATTAAAGTGAATGCGTGTCACGCAACGCGGCAACCGTACAGTTGTGCAGAAGAGGATGTGTATTCCTATGTAAAGAAACAGGTCTTCAGTATGACATTTCGCTAAAAGCATCAGCCTAATCAAGCAATGTTTCTTTAAATAGAATGACAGATATTGTTTAGAGCATTTGTCAGATTAATGAGGAATGTTTGATAGACCTAATCATTCAGGCAATGTTTGCTTTATGAATTGACGTCAAAGACCACGAGGATGACGATATTAACGTTTGCTTTTGTTTTGTCTTTTTTTAGAAAATAATTTTACATAAAATATTTCGAATGTTTCACACTGGCTTCACAATAATACTGATTGTTGGTGTGTAAGTCGAATTGAAACAAATTGAGTTGAAAAAATACCTTATAATCACATGGTGGTTATTTAATACAATTAATTAAAATCATTTATATTGGAAATATATTAAATTTATCAAAACCTTCATGTAGAATTATATCACACCTTATATAATTCCTTAACATATTATTGCATGAGGTTGCCGCAGTCTGCTGAATTCTCAATGTGTTAAAGAGGCGAAAGTCTAGTACAGACACTATATTTGAAATACCTCACCCTTAAAAGGGCGAGAACACTTTGTAATTCGACCTTTGAACATTAAAAAGTATGTAACTATGGTAATTATTTTGTTCAGTAAAATGCTTCCAGGCTTTTTGGAAAGAATCACAAAAGTCCCTTATGTTATTGGGAATCTTCCTATAGAATAGAGGATATTCGTCGATTGTGGTAATGATCGTGCTGTTTTCTTCATGAGTGCTTGTAGAAAAGTGTATATTCATGATTTTATGCTTATTTCGTCTTTAAACTTTATTATATATAGAATCTAATCTAAATCATACAGAGGTATTGCACTGTAGTTTTTGTATAATGGATTTTCTTATTCTCGAATGATCTCGATAGTTATAGAGAAAAGTTATTGTCACATTATAGCAACTAAAATGTTCATCTGTCAGCATATCTTCTGCTAAATAGTTCGAATCACCTTCATTCATGAAACAAATGTCAACAAAAGGAATTAACATATCGCACACAAAAATGTTAAATTCAACTAGGATCATGAGGCGCTTTACACGTTACGTCATAGATGTTATAGTCATTTTCATTGATTTCCCGGAGTTAAACTCCGCTTACGCTCAATTGTAAAATGCAGCACACAGAAACCTATTTCTCCAGGCCAAAAACAAAACAGAAACACACATATAAAGATTGTTCAACGATCCTCGCTGCATTCAAAATGTATTCACAATTTTCAGGTCAAATTTGACCATAACGTTTTTGAAAACAGTAAAAATACAATAAAACCAGACTAAATACTATATAATACGTTACATACTCTTGACATGTCCATTATTTTAGCTTTATGGCCAATTTAAAGGCACGAGACTATCAAAGCTCGCTATAATTAGTTATAGAAATCTCTTTACCACATTTGACTTTTAGAATAGTCACCTCCAAAACACAACATCAACTCTTTAGTCTCATCAAAGTTAAAACGGTGTAAATAAATGATTCAAATGTGTCGTGTTTATTACGTGTTTATAAAACTTACTTTCATTCCAATATTAAGAACAATACCGACTCTCCTATAATTATCTATAATATCAAGGTCAATTATAACGAACATCGCTTTAATTAAGTTAAAAAAAGACAGGTGTAACACAACACATCTTGACAAGTATCTATCAAAATGTTCAATTACTGTCAACTGATCTGAAATCTGGTGGGTGTGGTTTTGAAATCTAATTTAGCCAATGTTTTTTCTTACTTTGTTCTCCTTTACCATATTTTTCTGACTCACCTATATCGGAATTGAAAAAGTGTATTTTATTTTATTTAGGATATCCTTTTATACATTATGCTTATTTGATAGCAATAGTAGTCGCTCTGCGAAGAAAAAAAACAACGTGAATTTGGTCATGATATCCATACAACACGTGAATACGGTAGTCTACATTAAGCTTGTTTTACCTTCATTCTTGCCTGCAAAGTATGAGCCAAAACACCCGAGGCAAATTGCACCGAACCAGTGCCTCTGTTTGAAGCCGTGAGATTACATTCTGCACTACAAACTGCAAATATTATCTCTAGACATCTAGTACTTCTCGCATGTGGCTATCCAATAATTAAGGTAGTCTTTTTACAATAAAGCACATTTAATAGCACATGACAAATAGACAACACTCAAATTATAATCTTATTTGTCAGACGGCATGCACTTGCACCTTGTATGCATGTTTCTATTGTTGTTGTTTTTAATCACACACCAAGAAGTTGAAATATGCTAGATCGATTTGCGTTTCAAATGAAAGCATCTGAATCAGCCGCAATGAGTGCAATTTAATTTGTCATAACATTCTTGATAGCGCTGGAATTCGTGCAGTTTTACGTGTGGATGCCATAATATCGTAACTATAAATTAACGATACATGTGATAAAATATTGCTGTATTCACACGGCAATTTATCGAAACCATTTCTGCTTGGCATAAGAAGAACATCCTTGCAATTGTCCCTTTTTCTAAAGGAAAAAAAAGGATTCCCGACATGGTGGCATATTTTTATTCCGGTTCCGTGCAAAACTTTCTATTAAGACGGTCTTAGCGCAGCTGTTGCTTTTACATTGTTGTGTTGTTGTTGTTTTTGTAACAGTGCTATCGGTTAATTATGTGTTTTTTTTCATCTGATGGATTTTGCAGAAAAAGAATACAAAGTTATGTATACAAGGTTGTTGTTGTTGTTTTTTTCGTTACTTTACTGTATCTTAAGCGTAGAACTGGATAAGTAATGTATACAGACTGTACACAGATTATTATATTTGGAGTATACATGTATAGACTAATAAATATTATAGAATTGTGGTTGTACAGAGTCGGCCTTATCAATTAATCTATGTTCTAGTTCTTGTTTACAGGTACATGAACATGTATACAGTGTATGTATAACCAGCATCAACAGTGTCGGATGTGTCCAACGAAACCCATACAGTGACAAACCAATACAACAACACTGTCGATTATTGCCCAACAGTCAATACAGTCTCCTTATGTGTGTGCTGTTGCAAAACAAATTCCCTAAAGTGTTTGTAGATTAGACGAAAATGTATTTCTGTTGTTTGTGTTGTTTTATTTGTTAAGATAGGACAAGTTTTGGATGAAACAATGTGCGCGGAAATGTGGTATGAAATAGTGAAATACATGTACATGCTGTTTTACGCCCGGACCTGGTCTCGAACTTAGGAAGACATTTTACATGTTTTTATGTATTTCTGTTTCCTTCTGTTCATAAAATTGCTACTTTATGTGTCGAGCATTATTTGCTTTCTTCCAGAAAGAATATCATCATCATCATCATCATCAAAAACAACAACAACATTATCATCAACAACAACAATTTATCACTATCATTATCCTAACCATCGTGTTCCTTTAGCACGAGAGACCACCGTCAAACGGAATAGTCTGCCTTTAGGTCATATCTCAAAACATGTTCTTCTATACCATATTCTACAAGAGAATGAACACTAATGACGCCAATGCTTTCAGCGATATGTTATAGTTAATGATATGTTTCACACCCTACGTTCATCCATTAGTTTTAATGAATGGCATTCTGCGGAGTATAAGGTCGTATAGACCTTCTTGCGTCGTGAGAATGTGTAATTTATAAAGAATCACAAGTATCAAGTATAAATATGTATCATTTTAATATGTATGGCATAAATGCCACCACTGGGGTGTCGCATGCGTGCTTAATAAAAAGAAACAACAGCAACAACAAAATCAATACTTCATGTTACAAGTTTTGGTAAACATACGTCACAGTTGCACAGACACTTCACGTTTCAAAGCCTCATCAAAGCCGCATATTTTAATTAAAGGTATTTCTTGTTTCACATTGACAGGTGTGAACGATGATTACATTTCTTAATGTTCTTTAAAAACTGCAAAAATAGAAACTTAAACATTACCCTAACAGCGCCATAAGCAATCTGATTGTTTGGTTGATATATCTTTTATATCCGTCTACAGCTTGAAATATATACCTTAGCAATTTTATCGGCCATTTCAATCTTTTCAGAGAGGTGCTCTTTACAGGATTCTTCTAAAACTGGTTGACCAAACTGACATGTCAGAAGTTTAATGCATGCTTTAATTAATTCTTAAATATACAACAACTTATTAATAAACCTTAAACATTGTATAACTTACTGATATTTTACGATTTAGAAATATTAAATAGAAGAGATCAAAATAGTATTAAAAGTGGAACCACATACATGTATCAATGATTACAATTGACGACGCAATATTGAATATAGTGTAAGTCTAATCTTTTTATCTTTATATAAGCATTAAAAAAAAGATCAAAAAGAACTAATTTCTAATCACTCAACTGGCAGCACAACACACTTTCACATACGTTCATAGGTTCCCACGACAACTGCATATACTCATTATTTCGCGGGGTCAAGGTCGATGAACCTGTCACGTGATCCCCAGTGGTGTTGGTGTTGATGAAAACCTTATTATCCACCTCTACCCTGCTGCTGTCCCCGTCGGAATGTGTGATTATCCCGGCAGTCCCTCGGTCCCGAGTCCGACGGAAACGATACATCGACTGCCAACAAAAGTTAGTGTTTCCTTTAATCGTATATCGCTTTTTTGTTAATAACCCCTTCTATTTGTTAATTATTTAGTTTCAAAAGATAATGTACCTCGTAACCATTGGCTAATTGGGATCTACACTGTGTGTCCACACACTTGAAGAATTAAAATATGTACAAAGGTCCATGATGAAATCAGTAATAAAATAACAGACCGGTCATTTGCAAATATATTTGTAAAATTGTTGTTATTTGTATCTAGTTTCCATTTTTGTACTACTACTCAAAATAACATTTCAATATATTTCTCCAAGAAGCCAATCCTACTTATTGCGTTTTAATTCGCAAAAGCCGGGTAAACCGGTTTGCTATACTAAAATGTTAATCTCATTTAACATTTCTGAAAAGTATTCCCTCAAGTAAAAATGTAATTAAAATAGATATAATAACACTATTCCGGTTAAAAGTATTAGTATTAGACGCGATTACACCGATTTTATGTTTTGTCTAATTACTTTTCCTTTGAGGGAATTACTTTTAATATAATTATTTTAAGCCTTAGGCTCTGTAACGATCATTTTAACAGAAAAAATCCAAGTACAGAAATACAAACGTGGTTTTGTTTTGAAATATTTTAGAAAAAATCTTCACTAATTAATAGAATGTTTTATGTCACGTGATATTGATTTGTAACAGCTAGTAGTAAATTCTGAAATATTGTGATAACTTGTAACTTGTTGTTCAATGAGATATATTGTGTTTTAAAACTTGTTACTGGCTTTTTCTTTCTGTTGCGCCAGTGAACGTAACAGAATTCTATATGAATGAGCAAAGAACACTGAAAAAAGAAACCCACTGCATCAGTGCCGCCTTTTATTCAATTTAAAAAAAAAATCTTTATCAGAACCTGCGCAGGCAGCGTTAGTGAAAGTAAGATGGTAATTGTCCTAAGTCATCGATGCCTGTAAAGATTTCATGGTTGATGGTAAGGACTGAACTGGTGTAGTGTCGTTGTTTAATTGTTTAGCCCGAAAAGATGTACGTACTTGATATTTTTAAGAAAACATGCGAAATATCATGTTGAATAGAACTGTTTTGTTTTGCATAATTGTGTCTAATGGTCGATTGACCAAAAGCGTGCATTTTATCGACACAGCGTGCATTGAAAACTGCCAGAAGGAAATGCTTTTGAAACTGTTGTCTTTTGTACTATAATTACCTTAGCAGACTTCTTGCTTTTAGAATTTTAACCGAGCCATTGACATGAAAATGGAAGTTTTGATAGTGCATAATTAACCTTAAAAAAAGAGACCGAGAATTTCGGAATGTAAATTGAAGATTATTTTTAAGGATGAAAAAAAAGTGTGATTATTAGATTTAAAATGAGCTGAATGCGCAGTTTTTGCCAGAAAAAAAATGTTTAGACATCAACTGTTGCCGGGTTCACACGGGACCATTAAAGCGAACCGGATATCTTTTATCCCAAATGCTTCAAACATGTTTTGGTTCTTAACAACAGTTAAAATGCAAATAGAATATAATACTTGATGACTAAAATATGTTAACATATTGTCTTTCAAAATATTGTGTTGTTTTAAGGTTAGAAGAATTAAAAGCATGGAGACGATTTTCAACATTTTAAAGCCGTGTAAGCTTATTACAATAGAATATCTCCGACCTTTGCATGCCGTATTATACTCGAGTTTAAACGTCAGTTTTAAACAATACGCATGTTGGTTCGATTGTTGCGCAATATTTTTTATACATTTGAAGTTAAAGAGTTATATGGGTCTGTGTCATGAACATGAGCATTTAACAGTGACTGGGTAATTATAACAATTTGAAATGTCATTAACTTTCACGGATGGATCCAGGGGGGCGTGTGTGTGTGTGTGTGGGGGGGGGGGGGGGGTTCATTCCCCCACCAACCAGGTCAAAGAGGAGGGTTGTGAAAACACATATGTCAGTTTAAAAAAAAATACTTAGCTTTTAAAGTATATTTTGTCTGCTGACTGCTTAGGTTGAAGTAAGCGTCCCTTACTGTGTATAAATGTCTAGTATTTACAACGATAAAGGTGAATAGATCCATGATTCATACCCTCCCGCCATCGAATTTTTTTGGATCCTCCCTGTTAACTGTTAATACAGTTAGTGTACCCTAACCAGTAAAAGAATCAACCGTAAACGCAATCTACATGCAATAATTATTCAAAAATACATCAATGCCTCATAAAATCGTGCCAAGAAAGAGAAACTGTCTTCATAAAAAGAGTTACTGTTTCAAGATTTCAACAACCATAATCAGGTATAGAGTCGGCAGCGTCACTGCAACTGAGACGATAATTGGCCCCCAATCACCGATGCCGATGAGATTGTTATGGCTCCATTCACTTGTTTATGAAGACTGATGGGATGTTGTTTCAATGGTTAGTCCTGAAGTATCTCATCGATAGAGAGACACCTCAACCATCAAACCAGACAGGATTGTGTGGTAATGAGTATTCAGTTCTAATGGATGTTTTCTATTTTACATTTTCTCTGGTATTTGCATCGACAAAAAACGCGAAAATGTACTCCGTTCAAAATGATTGCAACAAGATACATGTACCCATTATAAACATTTGATTGATGTGAGTTTGAACGCTTAAACAATATCTTTGGGGTTACATTAATTCAGAAAGTTTTCTTACAAATATACAGTCTTGTCACATCGTCCATTAAATCCCAATTTGTCACCTTAAGTCTGGTGGAAATTGCCAAGACGGTGTGATAAGCTGGAGAGACGTATAGGACGAGTTTACCCATTTAACTGGGATAAATGCGCTATCTCGATGATACCACAGCTCGTTGATGCGAATATTGAACATGTTTCCAGTCCGAAATGCGCTTAAGAAAATACATTCTGGTAACATTTCGAATGTGTGCTTAATATGCAAATATTTTCTTAGATTTTTCCATATGTTGCTTTTTAGCCTATATAAAAAACAAAATAGCTTTAGAGAGTATCCAACAGTTTGCCTATATCAGATTCATGTAACACTACCTTACCATTGCTGTGGAGAATTTGAGCATAATTGCATAAACTCATACTTTAGCATAAGTAAAGATGGTTTTGAACACTGCCTTCATTGTAAGAATGTACAAATCGCGATAAAAACCACTTAAAAGTTCAATCATTCCAAATCTATACATAAGCACGATAGTGATCTCTGCTAAAAATAGATACCGACGTCAGAGCGGATTACCTGGATGACGATATAAAGTAATCTCAAAAGCAAGATGTCACGTGGTTTTCCTGGTTGAAAATAGCCATCTCTGCAGCGTGACTCAGATAGAAAATACCTGTTTGCAATGAGGAATGTGGAATTATGTTTCACTGTCCACACTGATCTAGGGCATCAATGAGCAGCATTTTGCAAGATCTGTTCAGGTAGCAATGACATATAGGGTATTGGAGAAAAATAGTTTGGTCCAAACTGTCGGATACCACCTTTAAATGTGACGTACAATGCTAATATTAGTTGCCAGCTAATGTCAGTAATGGATTTTCATTATCTAAAAAAGTTACTTAGATTAATTAAATCTTGATTAAGAGGATCAGTGTTGAGAAAAACAAAGATGCAACTCAGTATTAAATGAAAACATGTTCACAAAATATAATAGGACTTAACAATCTCATTTTTGTGGTCAGTTTACACGTACAATAAATAAATAAACAAACAAAATAAATGTATTATATCTGAAGTTGTGTACTGTAAGTTTCTTCACGTCTACGCAACCATTTCTCTTAATAACGTTCTTTAGAGCAAATGTAAAATACTCACAAGTCAGGATACATAATTAATATTAAATCCTCACATTTAAATTGTAATTTGAAATCACATTTGAAAACGTTTCTTTCGTTCCTCGTAAGAAATTGCATTATTTTATTTCATTTCATATAAACAGAATACATTCGTCTATTAACGATGAAAATGACAAATATCAACTTACACAGATTGAACGTGTTTGAGGTCTATCCCTGCCTACTTAAGCACTTTATACACGCATCCACATTACTTAACTACTACATGATGCAGGCTTATGCGATTTAGGTTTGGGTGCCAAAAGAAACACGGGATAAACATGTATACCCTGTTTGAATCTGAGGTCCTTATCAGGTGTTGGAATTTATTTTGTATGACCAAAGTCCACAGAAATGACCCCATAAGCTGACGGCGACTTTGTACCCATAGTCTGTGTCCATTACACGTGCGATAAGCTATCATTAACATACGGATAAATAAAAGCTTGATTGCAACTGAAGTTTCAATAGGAAAATATATGGTCTGGCATTGTCGTTGCACTGCTTTGTGTTATCGCTTATAATTGTGTATACGACGAATACATTTTGGATATAAAAAATGCTATTAAATCATTAATAAAATATATTGCATTATTGGAGGGGCACAGCTTATTCCGTCTGTAAACTTGTGTACACATATACATGTGTTATGGGCCGGTGGTCTAATGTTAGTTAAATAAATATTTTAATTTGATTTTGTTTATTGGGTTTATCGTCTCACCATCAGTATTTCAGTTACCTAGAGACGGTGTCCACTTGAAGCAGATATAGTGCTGCCATCACTGTGCATAACATGCCGTGAACACCTGGCAGGATACCACACCCAGTCACATTATCCTGACGATGGGTCAACTAGTCGTGGAACTACCCATATATTGGCTTGAGCGTTGGCAAAGGAGCTATACCACTACAATTTTAACGACTTTGGTATGTCGCAGTCCGGGCTTGAACCCGGGGCCTCCCGTGCCTGGAGCCGATTTTCTACTGTTTGCGCTACCAGATCCGGTCCTGATTTGATTTTATTACACATGAACTGATTGGTGAATTAGGAACGTGTTTATTGAAAAGAAAGCTCATTAAAATGATGAAGTAGGGTCGTTTGCCAAACCGTTAACTTACATTGACTTTCATTCTTCATCTGCTTCTGATCTCGAGGGTTTAAGTCACAGTAGTGGCAGTGTTCATATTGGAAAGATGTCTGGCCTAAATGTGTAATCTAAACGGAAAATTGGCCTTATTTGTGCATCCGCAACAGTGACACAAGACTTCTTTATGTATTAAGTACAGTGATACAATGGCTACTTTAAATATTAAGTATTTTTTTATCAACTGTCGAAGAAGATCTTTAGGAGTTATCAAATCCGAGACATTGTTTAAAACTACATTTTTCTTTTAATTCTCTTTAAATTCTGAACATGAATAACAAAATTAAAAGGGCAATAAAAAAAGAACACAAATAACATAAAAAATGTATGTACATTTTTAGTGCATAAATATACAAAATATACGGCAATAAATACAAATAAAGAACAATTACAATTTTATTTTACGTCTCCATTAAGTTGGAGCTTTGACAATTTAGTTTCAAATATAAAATGTTTCTTCTTTGCATCAATCATAATTTAAGAATATATTTACAACTTGTTTACACATAAGAGAAGAGAAGTTCATCAATAAAGCTAAAACTATCAATAGAAGTTCATTAACAAAAATAAAACTATCAAATATGCCAACAAGAGAACCACAATGGCCCTACATCATTCCCCTAAGTGCCAAAGACATTTAGATAAAAAAGTAAAAATTATCAGCAGTCTTAAAAGAGACCCAGAATAATTGTAATACATGAACAAATTCTTGATACATGGTCATGTATAAAACATGGCCACACTCCTGGTGGTCATGTTTTTTATGTATCAAAATTCTTTGACCACACTTGATACAGAAACACCCAAGAAACATGTATATTAAATATTAAAGATCCAACTCTGGTAGTTGCTGACAAGAAATTTTTCAACTGTCTCATTTACCCATTTAAACTAGGCATTCATTTATCTATGAACTGGTGCAGTTCGAACATTTCACAATAATGCAAGAAGAATGCCTGGTCACATTTTGAACCTTGGACCCTCTCCTTGGCCCTATCTCGGTCACACCTGTCAACAGGACTGCTCCAGCTCAGGCGCCAGTTTGAAGGCCTTCCGGTACAGTTCTGCTGCCTTCATACACTCACCTGCATTCTGAAGAAGAAAGGAATATATTAATAAAATTGTATAATTATAATAAACAGGTGACATGGAAGCCATCACAGACATTTATTGATGTTAACTGATGCTGCCCCATCTGAAGAATGTACTGAGATAAGGGGTAAAACTTTCAGAAAAGAATAAGTTCTTGGCTGATAATGTCTTCAACAAGCAGTCCCTGTAGAGTGAAATACAACAAACATCCTATCATATAAAGTGTGATATATTGGAATATCAACTGGGTCTGGAATATAGCAGCAAGGGCATCATTCAAGTCATAGTTTAAGTTGTAAACTAAGTTTCCTAAAACCTTTTTGATGGGCATTAGGATTTGTTATTACAAATTGTTTCAAAAAATGATGGAGTACTTTTCATCTTTTTATTTAAGGATTTCTGACTCTAATAGTGATGTCTCTGAATCAGGAAATGGTTATTATTTCTAGCAAGTATATGCTATAACTCACTTATTGGCAAAGTTTAAGTCAAATTTACCGACTGATAATTTTTTTTATACATAACTGAAGTTTACTACCCTTGATCGCCAGATTGACCAAAAAAGTCCGACCACCATGCCAGACAAAAGTTTGTATGTTTTCCTTAAAAAATAAAATGAATAAACAAAACATGTATCTGTGTGTTTTTAATAGTACATCACAAATAAATCAACAAAATATTTCCCAGACATAGAATATATAGTTTAGAACAAGATAAATGTTGCAGATCGGCTGTGGATAAGAGGAAAAATGCACAAATACTAAAAAACATATGTATGTTTTTTACTTATTTTACACTGAATAATACTAGTGCAACAAACTTTAAGTACATATAAATTAACTCGGACACCTAATAAATAAAATAGTATAAAAATTAAGAACTTTTACCGTACTGTTAGTGAAAAAAATAAATATGAAGTTCATCACCCCTCAATTTATTTTCGACTCAATGCTACTGGAAAAGGCCAATGAATTTCAATTTTGTCATTTACAAGAATAAAATTAAAAAATGTACATATTTCTTTCTCAATCTGGTAGAGGGATACAGAAATTATTGTCAAAGTGAACAAGCATTTGATAGTATTGCGGGCAATACAGTAGTCCCCTACCGGTCCCTCAGAAAGTTATGGGCCAGACACAATTTTGCTGCAAGGTCATGCTGTGACCTTGACCTTCAAGGTATCGACCCAAATGTTGTTGGCGACACGTCATCTCAATATGGTGATCATTTCTGTCAAAAAGTTGTAAAAACTGACTTCAAATAACAAAGTTATGGGGCGGACACGATTTTGCTGCAAGGTCATGCTGTGACCTTGACTTTCAAGGTAGTGACCCAAATCTTGCTCGCGACATGTCATCTCAATATGGTGATCATTTCTGTGAAATAGTTTTAAAATCCGACTTCAAATAACAAAGTTATGGGCCGGACACGATTTTGCTTCAAGGTCATGCTGTGACCTTGACCTTCAAGGTAGCGACCCAAATCTTGCTCGCGACACGTCATCTCAATATGGTGATCATTTCTGTATAGAAGTTTTAAAATCCGACTTCAAATAACGAAGTTATGGGCCGGACACAATTTTGCTTCAAGGTCATGCTGTGACCTAGACCTTCAAGGTAGTGACCCAAATTTTGCGCGTGCATATTGTACACATTGCTACCTATTAACATACCAAGTTTCATACGCCTAGCTTTAATAGTTTTTAAGTTATCAAAGGATCCAGATTTTTAGCGGACAGACAGACAGAATGACGGACGGAGGGTAAACCTATAGTCCCCTCCGGTGTAAACACCGGTAGGGGACTAAAAAGTAGAAAGAAAAAAGTTGACCATTCGTGCCCATACTGGGATTCGAACCCACAACCCCCTGTTTTGAAGTATTTTAATTCTAACTTTGATGCTCTTCAATTGGAGGTGCAGCATTAGAGTCGGAAATCCTTAAGTTATGTTTTTTATGTGTCGATGTAGTATTTTAAAACAATCTGTTTATGTAAGTATTGTAATTTATCACTGTAGTCGAGCTAGAGGAAGCTATTTTTATTTAGTAATACTCAGATGCATCACTTGGTTAAACATTTTGTATAATGAGGTTCATATCTAAACCAGGGGCTTCTGGGATTTGAAGCTCTTTCAACTGCGCTGGGTCTGTAACACAAGAACAGGCACATCTTACCTCTAATGTCTCAGCTTGTTGAATAAGGTTCACTGCCCGACTGTACTCTTCGCTGAGTTGCTGGGAAGTGTTCCGGAACATCACGTCTGTCCGCAGAATATACTTCTGTCCCTCTCTGTCATAAAAAATATAGTTCGTTGTTGTATTTTAAACATTTTGCAGGTACAGAAAAATGGTTCTGAAAGCTACAGCCAGATATTTTGGTTAACATTCTTCCCTACAGTGACAATGGTGAAAGTAAAGAACAGCACTGTATATTGGCACCTCCAAAACACTTCCCCTGATCTTATAAATTTTTGTATAATACGTTTAGCTTTTTTTAACCTTCAATCTTTGAGTTGGATGCATTCAAAAAAGTTGAACAAGGGTAATTTGTACAGCTATGTCACACAGACTCAATTTTAGTGGAAGCATCTCCTATACTACTAGAATAACAATCTCTGTGACCACATGCCTTTCAGTAACCTCTGCACACTTCTAACCACAAAGGCTGGGCTGAATGTCAAACCCAACTGTAATTCATCATTTTCATTTTTCATACCTTTATATCTTTATTATATTATCTAATTATCTTTTTTAACAATTATCTCTTATTAAAACAATTATTTATCACGTTGTTGTTTTTTTTCAAATTAATATGGCTTTGTTATCAATAATCAATAAAGTAAATAAAGTGTTTGATTTTAGAACATTTAAAAGAATGATGCACACACAGCATCATCTCATCAAATAGTTTCATACTTATAGCAGATGTTACTGGAGCGCTATATGCCCCTGATGAAATCGCGGGTACAGAAACTAAGATGAGAGCAGTGTTACCTGAGTTGTGCCCCTTCATGAAGTAGGAAGTGGTTAAACACAATAGCCAGGCCTGTCTGAGGCTGCACGGAGTGTAAGATGTTCTTCTGTTCTGCACAATACTTCCCTGATGCTTCATCCTGGTCATACAACAGGAAGAATAGCAAGTGAACTTATAAATTAATTAACATGGGACCATCCGATATGGAGTTCAATATCTTAACCTAATGAATATATCCTCTAAACCTAGTCAACACTTAATCAAGCAGGAAAAAATCTCCTCTACATATTATTTTCCAGATTTATCATAGAAATGTAATGAACAGAACAGAATATTTCTACTTACCTGATAAAAAATGTCTCTATATAGCTTTTATTAGGACAATATGTACAGAACACTTTGTCCATGTTTCCCATGGGGGACTGGTAAGTTTTCCTGATACAGCAAATAAGTTGCCATACCTTTACTAGTTACCAAGCATCTATGGAAATCTACAACCACAATCATAAAAAATGACATTGTCAGGTCAAAAGTGGGATACTGATAAAAAACAAAATTTTGGCAAAAAATAGTGTCAGAAAAGCTTTGATGAATATTTTTTCATAAATGCTGATCATTAAGAGTATATTTTAAAATTAATAAAATTAATGATTTAGAATTAAATGTGGATTTAAAAGTAAAAAAAATGATATATATATGACCATATCATCCCTGCAATTAAGTTAAATACCTTTTTTTTTTAATTAATTAACATGGGACTATCCGATATGGAGTTCAATATCTTAACCTAATGAATATATCCTGAAGACCTGGTCAACACTTAATCAAGCAGGAAAAAATCTCCTCTGCATATTATTTTCCAGATTTATCATAGAAATGTAATGAACAGAACAGAATATTTCTACTTATCTGATAAAAAATGTCTCTATATAGCTTTTATTAGGACAATATGTACAGAACACTTTGTCAGTGTTTCCCATGGGGGAATGGTAAGTTTACCTGATACAGCAAATAAGTTGCCATACCTTTACTAGTTACCAAGCATCTAGGGAAATCTACAACCACAATCATAAAAAATGACATTGTCAGGTCAAAAGTGGGATACTAATAAAAAACAAACTTTGGCAAAAAATAGTGTCAGAAAAGCTTTGATGAATATTTTTTCATAAATGCTGATCATTAAGAGTATATTTTAAAATTAATAAAATTAATGATTTAAAATTAAATATGGATTTAAAAGAAAAAAAATGATATATGACCATATCATCCCTGCAATTAAGTTAAATACTTTTTCTTTTTCTTTTATTCGTATTAAATTCATTAGATATCGCTGTGAAAATTATTTAAAAAATATTGAAACTACCAACTTATAATCCCTGTCACACTCTCTTGATCAGGTCTTAATAAAAAGTAAAGACCAATATGCAATCACATGCACAAGAACAATCGCCATGTATTGGGCTTAAAATAAATTAAAATTTACATATGATGTACATTAAAGGTTGTATCTAACAGTATGCCTATATCAAATACATGTTACATATCTGACTACTGTTTTGTGCACATTGTATCTGACAGTATGCCTATATCAAATACATGTTACATATCTGACTACTGTTTTGTGCACATTGTATCTGACAGTATGCCTATATCAAATACATGTTACATATCAGACTACTGTTTTGTGTACATTGTATCTGACAGTATGCCTATATCAAATACATGTTACATATCTGACTACTGTTTTGTGCACATTGTATCTGACAGTATGTCTATATCAAATACATGTTACATATCAGACTACTGTTTTGTGCACATTGTATCTGACAGTATGCCTATATCAAATACATGTTACATATCTGACTACTGTTTTGTGCACATTGTATCTGACAGTATGCCTATATCAAATACATGTTACATATCTGACTACTGTTTTGTGCACATTGTATCTGACAGTATGCCTATATCAAATACATGTTACATATCTGACTACTGTTTTGTGCACATTGTATCTGACAGTATGCCTATATCAAATACATGTTACATATCTGACTACTGTTTTGTGCACATTGTATCTGACAGTATGCCTATATCAAATACATGTTACATATCAGACTACTGTTTTGTGTACATTGTATCTGACAGTATGCCTATATCAAATACATGTTACATATCTGACTACTGTTTTGTGCACATTGTATCTGACAGTATGCCTATATCAAATACATGTTACATATCTGACTACTGTTTTGTGCACATTGTATCTGACAGTATGCCTATATCAAATACATGTTACATATCTGACTACTGTTTTGTGCACATTGTATCTGACAGTATGTCTATATCAAATACATGTTACATATCTGACTACTGTTTTGTGCACATTGTATCTGACAGTATGTCTATATCAAATACATGTTACATATCTGACTACTGTTTTGTGCACATTGTATCTGACAGTATGCCTATATCAAATACATGTTACATATCTGACTACTGTTTTGTGCACATTGTATCTGACAGTATGCCTATATCAAATACATGTTACATATCAGACTACTGTTTTGTGTACATTGTATCTGACAGTATGCCTATATCAAATACATGTTACATATCAGACTACTGTTTTGTGCACATTGTATCTGACAGTATGCCTATATCAAATACATGTTACATATCTGACTACTGTTTTGTGTACATTGTATCTGACAGTATGCCTATATCAAATACATGTTACATATCTGACTACTGTTTTGTGCACATTGTATCTGACAGTATGCCTATATCAAATACATGTTACATATCTGACTACTGTTTTGTGCACATTGTATCTGACAGTATGCCTATATCAAATACATGTTACATATCTGACTACTGTTTTGTGCACATTGTATCTGACAGTATGCCTATATCAAATACATGTTACATATCTGACTACTGTTTTGTGCACATTGTATCTGACAGTATGCCTATATCAAATACATGTTACATATCTGACTACTGTTTTGTGCACATTGTATCTGACAGTATGCCTATATCAAATACATGTTACATATCAGACTACTGTTTTGTGCACATTGTATCTGACAGTATGCCTATATCAAATACATGTTACATATCAGACTACTGTTTTGTGCACATTGTATCTGACAGTATGCCTATATCAAATACATGTTACATATCTGACTACTGTTTTGTGCACATTGTATCTGACAGTATGCCTATATCAAATACATGTTACATATCTGACTACTGTTTTGTGCACATTGTATCTGACAGTATGCCTATATCAAATACATGTTACATATCAGACTACTGTTTTGTGCACATTGTATCTGACAGTATGCCTATATCAAATACATGTTACATATCAGACTACTGTTTTGTGCACATTGTATCTGACAGTATGCCTATATCAAATACATGTTACATATCAGACTACTGTTTTGTGCACATTGTATCTGACAGTATGCCTATATCAAATACATGTTACATATCTGACTACTGTTTTGTGCACATTGTATCTGACAGTATGCCTATATCAAATACATGTTACATATCTGACTACTGTTTTGTGCACATTGTATCTGACAGTATGCCTATATCAAATACATGTTACATATCTGACTACTGTTTTGTGCACATTGTATCTGACAGTATGCCTATATCAAATACATGTTACATATCTGACTACTGTTTTGTGCACATTGTATCTGACAGTATGCCTATATCAAATACATGTTACATATCTGACTACTGTTTTGTGCACATTGTATCTGACAGTATGCCTATATCAAATACATGTTACATATCAGACTACTGTTTTGTGCACATTGTATCTGACAGTATGCCTATATCAAATACATGTTACATATCTGACTACTGTTTTGTGCACATTGTATCTGACAGTATGCCTATATCAAATACATGTTACATATCAGACTACTGTTTTGTGCACATTGTATCTGACAGTATGCCTATATCAAATACATGTTACATATCTGACTACTGTTTTGTGCACATTGTATCTGACAGTATGCCTATATCAAATACATGTTACATATCTGACTACTGTTTTGTGCACATTGTATCTGACAGTATGCCTATATCAAATACATGTTACATATCAGACTACTGTTTTGTGCACATTGTATCTGACAGTATGCCTATATCAAATACATGTTACATATCTGACTACTGTTTTGTGCACATGGTATCTGACAGTATGCCTATATCAAATACATGTTACATATCTGACTACTGTTTTGTGCACATTGTATCTGACAGTATGCCTATATCAAATACATGTTACATATCTGACTACTGTTTTGTGCACATGTTCTGCAGAAATTCTTACTATAGTATATGGAGAGAAGACTGTGAATTCTACTTCAATTGTAAAACAGTACAACTCATCGAAAACTCACACTGTGTGCTCTTTCCAAATCTATGAGTGGGCAGTTTTAAGATTTCTGCTAAAAACAGACCTTGTTGATTACCTGATGATGATATTACATGACCTGAAAACTAAGTGGTCAAAAGGTTTTCTTAGTTTATTAATAGCTAACCGTGCTGCATGGCTTAGATACAAAATATATGTCTGTAATGATGATTGGTGTATTATGCTTCACTCTTTAACATAGATGTAGAACAACAATTCATAGCATTTCACAAGAGATGTTCAAGTAACAATAATTTTTTTAAGTAACAATAATTTTTTTTTAAGTTATTTAAGGAAAAATCTTTCAGACCAAATTGTCTGATGCAACCTATAAAAGATAAACACAAAAATAACTACCATTAAAAGTTAGACCTTGACTATCATACCATGTATAACGTCTGTTGCTCATTGACAAAGTTTGTGGCCCCTCCTGTGAAGTTTCCATTGAGATAGACCATGAATGTCTTCAAAGAACGCTCACTGCAGCTCTTGTCAAAATGACCATCAAAATGTGGCGCAAAATGTCCTCCAGGAAGGTAACGACACAATCGAAAAAGCTGCAAAACAGTAATAGTGGGATGCTTAACAACCAAACAGGGATTTTTGTCATTTTTGTAGTTATTGGGTCAAATAAACAATGAAGATAATATATTTCCCAGTTTAAAAAAAAAATCCAAACTGGGACAAAATAAAGAGTCCTTATATTCATGAAAAAAAATAGTTTCTATACAAACAACAACAATTTCTATTGTCCTGAGTATGGGTAACCTTCCAAAATTTGTCACAAAAACCTCATTATTTAAAAAGCAAAGTATTACTTCTGATATAGTCAAAACAATCATGAAGCAGATAATAAACAATATAATAATGCTATAAATGCTGTGGTGTCATGAGATCCCTATTTTTCAGCTAAGAATTTTCATATTAATTAGAATAATTTGGGCTTCTTATTATTTGGTAAATATCACTAACACTACACTACTTAGGCCATGTTTAGAGATGTAATCACCGATGGGAGCATTCTGAGTTTTATTTATGTGTTGTCAAACAAATTGTCTACTGCCAGATGCGGTTACAAAATATAGTGTGACTTGGGTAAACAATATTCATGAAACTTAAAATGTGTCCCTCTAAATATGTGAATACACAATTAACACATTAACACAATACTTAGTGTTAATGGGTATCACAATGTGTCACATTTGGCTAAGTATTCATGGAACACACAATGTGCAACATTTGACTGAGTGTTCATGGAGCTTACACTGTTTAATCCAACTGGTGTCCATGTCCCTTTCATTAATGATACTGGTCCATGAATGTGATGTTTATGTGGATCTCCGTCAATTGAAATATCATGTACAAAATTTTTAATTCTTGACCATAATACATCTGCAAGGGCTTTGCTCTCCAAGGTTATCCTGAAACAAGGACACATGTTTGTTCTGTACTTTAATCACATCACAGACACTTTCATAAAGAAAGGAAAAAAGCAAAGAATCAATAAAAATAGTACAGTAAAGCCTGTTAATGAATAGGCTAACAACTTGAAATAGAATGCACATATCCTTTTATATTTAATTTGTGAATAAAATCTACTCATTAAATAAATAAATATAAATAGACAAAGCATATTCTGACCTAAACTGGGCACAATCCACAGCACAAGATTTATAAAGTCACAAATGGACCTATATCACTGTGCTGTTGACATCAAAAATAAAAGAACAAGGAATAAGGGAATGTTTAAACAGAGTAACTGAAATTCATATTGACAATCAACATTTGGACAATCAGTTTCATTTATTGACTACATATATAGAAACTGGCCACACCCCTGGTGGCCATGTATTTTGAAGGCTTATCATTCATCACCAAACTTGATAGAGGGCCACCAAAGAAACATGTATAGTAAATATCAAGGAACTATCTTGAATAGATTCTGACAAGATTTTCAAAGTTATCCACTAAAACCATATTGAGTAAACTGTATGGAAATGGCCACACTCCTGGTTGCCAGGTTTTTTGACAGAGTAAAATTCTTTCAACAATCTCAATACAGGGCCACCTCTGACAGGAAAATGTCTACCAAATATCAATATTGTAGGTCTTGCTTTCCTATATAGCCCAATATGGAAAATGGCCACGCCCCTCGCAGTCATGTTTTTAAACAGATCAAAGCTCTTTAACAATCTTGATATACTCAAGGATCATGTGCACTTCTTAGCAAGACTTTAGATATCTGACAAGAAGATTTTAGGGATCAACTTGACAAGTCTGAGTTTGGCTGTTATTAATAAAAATGATTACAAATCATAGAAGTACCTGGTGCAACTTCTGTAGTCATCTCTCACACCACGGATAGCCTCGAATCCAGCTTCTTCTGCTTTCTGTATACAATCCTGACATTCTTCTTCTGTGAGGATATTATGCAAAAGGAACCCTTCATCCCCAAAATCCAGAATGTCTGACTGAGTTACCTTATCTTGCTTAAAATTCTCATCAAATTCTATCTCAAATGATTTTAAGTCATCAGCAGTGATTTCAATGTTACCCTCCAATGAAACACCCTTCTCAAGTCCCGGTACAAATGGAATACTCATTATAGATAAAGAAGCTGAAAAAGAAAAAACAATGACAATAAAACAAGATTATTTATTAATTAATGTTTGGTTGCCATGGGTTGTTGGCAAATATACAACTGTTAGAAGTTGAGGTATGCAGACATATAACAACAAAGGTCGAGGGCTTAACAGCTTGAAATCTATCAATAGATTTATAATTATAATGGATTAATGCATTTGTTTCTTCCAACCTTTAAGGTGGTATCCAACAGTTTGCTGATATCTAATACATGTAGCAATAACTGACCCCTGTTTCTGATATTTGTGCATACTCTGTACAGATACTCAAGTTTACTCTTAAGTAACGATGGTTTTAAACACAATGTGAAATGTAAGACAAAACAACTTGTTTAAAATCACTCATTCTTCATTTGTTCCAAAGCTATAAGTAATCACAACTGTGAATTATCCTAAACTCGACATTGATATCGGAGCAGCTTATCCGGATGATGATATAACGGTATTTTAAAAGTAGGTAGTCACATTTTTTTATTAGTTTTCAAATAGCTAAAAAAATAAAAAAATTAATTAACAGTGCAGCATAATTAAGTAAGGTATGTTTGATATGGCGATTGGAGTATTATGCTTGAACTTACTTTCAAATATAAGTAGCCTGTAGGACATTAATAAACAGCATTTTGAGGTATTTTTCCAAGTACCAATAATTTATTTGGTTGCATTTGGAAGAAAATATGGTCAAAACAGGTATGCCTGTACAACCTTTAAGAAAATATTATTTTGGAGGACAGCTTGTCTTCATATAAGCAACTACATAATGTAATGCAAGATATTTTAATCCAATAACTTTAAATAAGTACCATGGTTTGACAAAGTTAATCATTTTATCAGACAAATAATCTAAGTTTAAATATCCACTCACCACTTAGTGATAACAATTTCAGTTTCCGTGGAGTCTTCTACCTCTTCTTTATGCAATTAAACGAGATATAATTGGATACAATATTTTATTTTTTCATTAGAATGCTCACTTTACAAATCACTGTAGTTAGTGTAAACTGAAACCCGGATATATAATTAACTATATGTCATTTCGTAACTTTAATTTCGTTATGTTGTGAAATAAGGGAAGCGGCTTTTTCTCTGTAAATAGAAATCCGGAAATATATACAAGTTATTAGTTTATATGTCATTTCGTAACTTTCATTTCGTCTTGTTGGGTAATAAACAAACTGACTCCCGCGGTTTCTGACCGGTGTAGGCATATAAATGTCCTCATCGTACAAATAATCAACCAATCTCCCATGCAGAGTTGTCGTTCGTTCCTCTCTCAGACACCTCCAGTCGTACCTACTCGGCGATCTCCGACAAGCTTCGGATATATAGATTACGTAGAGGGCGGAATTATCCGAGGAGTTCCGAGTAAGACACCTCTGCAATGGGCTCATGTCAAGAATTTTGACGGAAATTTTAAAGTGCAATTTTAAGGATATTTTCAAATTAAAATAATACTTCTACATAAAATGAATAAACATCTACTAAAAAGACATATATTGAAGTAAATAATTAAAGATATTTAATCAATTCAAGCTCACTATTTTTGGAAGAATAACATAGTGATATTAATGCGCATTTGTAAATAAACATGGACGTGATCCACGAGGCAGTTAAGAAATACAAGAACTTGGTTTTAAAAGATAAAAAGAGGGAGGCATTGGCCTACGTGGTTAAGAGCAAATGTGATTTTGTCGTTAGCCTTCCCGTTGGGTTTGGTAAAAGTGTTATTTTCCATCTTTTACCCTTCATAGTGAATGTATGAGCCGATGGTAGAGAGTGACAACTTCCCGTTTCACCGGTGTCACCATCTTTAATATCATGTGACTTTTTGAAAGTCACGTGGATCGAAAGTAGTTCCGACATTAAGTGAGCCAATAACAGAGGTGAATGTATGAGCCGATGGTAGAGAGTGATACAATCGGAACACCTCGGATAATTCACGAATCATCTCTCGGATGTATGTAGGTAGTCGGATTACCTCTATCATTTCCCTAAATGGGACTTCTTTTATGACAGACGTCAAAACAAAAATGGCAGCTCGGATGACAGCTCACTATAGCACGATACCAGTAAAAGTTTAATTTGCGGCGGCTTCAAATTTAAATCATCCTATTTTAATTTACCCAGCACAGCAGACACGCAGCTGTCAAACGATGGCAGCGTCTATGTTTTGTGCGATCTACTTAGGCATGTTCTTCTTCCGACTTCCGGCGAACAAAACGATTGTGATTTCATTCATATTATTGCACCAGATACATCCGAGGAATGATTGTCCCGAGGACGGAATTACCCGTGGAGTTCCGATTTAGGGTGATAATCAACATTTCGTGCAGCAATCGGAACACCTCGGATACTCGGATAATTCACGAATCATCTCTCGGATGTATGTAGGCAGTCGGATCACCTCGGCAATTTATCTAAATGGGACTTCTTTTGAGACAGACGTCAAAACAAAGATGGCAGTTCGGGTGACAGCTCACTACAGTACGATGCCAGTAAAACTTCAATTTGTGGCGGCTTGAAAATCGTCCGATTTTTATTTACCCAGTACAGCTGTCAAACGATGTCATTAATTATGTTTTGTGCGATCTACTTAGGCATATTCTTCTTCCGACTTTCGGCGAACAAATCGATCGTGATTTGAGCACGTATCCTTGTACCAGATACATCCAAGGGATGATTGTCCCGAGGACGGAATTACCCGAGGAGTTCCGATTGTTCGTGCAGCAACTCTTCTCCCACCGCATGTCTTTAAAGGCTTTATAAATGATGCACGCTCGTTGGTACGTGCTGAGTAACGTAAACGTTCGAATAGATAGTTTTCACATCAGTGAAAATCCCTTATCTTGGCAGCCATCTTTGATGGTAACTTCAAGGGATTTTCATATGAATTGTATTGAAGGGTAACATTTATTTTCATGTAATTTCTTCATTTGTGGTCCAAAAATTAAAATATATACACCATTGGAAAGCTCTTAAAATTCATATTTTTAGAATACAATATATTTACAATTGCACACAGCATTAATACACAGAAATAAATTAAACTAATGGCTCATACTTAAAAACAAAATGAACAGTGTATCATTTTCGGTTGTATTTCTTTAACCTTTTAAACTATCAAAATATAATTTTGGTATTTAAAATACAAGCCTTGCAGCAATTATGTCACTCATATGGGAATATATAATTCATTTGTGCTCACCGGAAGTTGTATGCAAAACGAACGATAACTCTTCAAAAGGAGATAACAAGGGTTATTAAACAAAAAGCTGTAAACTTTTATATAAAATTCAGTTAAACAGACTGAAAAATAAAAACAGTAGAGAGTTTAATACAGCACATATTTCCCGGTTTCGGCCTGCATTAGCTTCTACCCACAAAGATGGCTGGCTTAAACTGTCTAATCAGTGTCGATGACATCACATGGAAACTATCTATTGTTTAGATAAAATGAAAACACAAAAGATTAAATCTGCAATAAAAATCTTACCCTATGTGTATGGGTAGGTGTATATTTGATAAATCAACAACGTGTACCCCTAATTGACCGTGAAAAATAGACATTTTTGACATTGTTTATTCGATGAGGTAACATTTCTGTAGCTCCGCTTATTTGAAATGGTACAAGTTTATATGTACGTTTTTATTTCAAATAAAAAAAATCAGATAATTCCGTTTTCAGGACGATCACACATTGGGTAGTGTCTCTTATGGAGGGATATGTATCGAATTGCAACTTTTACGATTCGTCATTTACAATTTTACTTATCGTGTTTCTGCATTTAATTGACTGACATTTGTCTTTGTTAGGATAGCGTACTAGTCGCTGCGTCAGAGGCACTGACTTCTGTTTTGTCACGAGGCTTATTGACATTAATCCAAGTCGGGACTAAATTATTCTTGGCTTTAAATCAACTTGACTTACCCCATTTGGACCATGTTGTAACGGCCAAGCTCGCCCTCTGGCTGATAAGCCCCGCGCGGCTAAGCCCACCCATTGGCTGATAAGCCTCGCCTCTCTAATCCTATAAGACTATTGCATGCATGTATTCAAGGGTAGCTGTTGTCGGAGAATGTATGTGTGAGCATCTGAATAAAAGTGTAAACCAACCTTCGGGTCTTGTATAACCATCCCTTAAGGGTCTGTATATAAACAACATTACACATGTATCTGTTACGATTTTCCACAATGAGTAATAACAATCTTCGCTTTCTCAATTTCATTATATTCTGCTTAAAGATGCGATAATAAAAATATGTTCGCATGACAAGTGATTTATTTCTTGTTCAAATAAACAGTGTGATCCAAATTTCACCTAAATGACCATAACCAGAAAATTGGCGCTGGTGTTTTGTGTCGCTTCTGTTGGTATAAGGACGTTTATCATGATTAAATACAATTCTTTGTTTAATATTGTCTAAATTGGCGGACGCCCCTACTCCAAAAACACCCAGACGATACGAAAATACATATAATAGGTAAACAAGAAAAGGCAATATCAAAGTAGCCAAAGATATTTAAATCTGAACTATCTCTAGACAAAGGCAAACAGGGTAAATGTAACAAAAAACAAACACAGAGACGAGACATAACACACACACACAAAAAGCCAGCATTTACCGCCTTGGAACGGTCAGTCCGCAAAAGGACCAACTGAGGTGCTTAAACCTGGTTTGTAGAGCGCTCCAACCTCACTCTTCCTGGAGGTTTAGATATAATTGAATTATTAAACTTACTCCTTCTGCAAAGTTAAGATTATTAACCAGCCCTTGTTAGAGACTGAATATATACTTTTCTCTGATTGCTTGCTTACATAAAAGTAGCTTGTTTAAGGGTCAGCATAATAAATGTTGTAGTTGTTTTATTTCTTTTTAAATACACTTTCTTTGTTATTATCGGAAGACCTTAGACAAATGGCTAGATAGTACAATCGGCCCACCGCAGGCCAATTCGAAGACATGCACATGCAAGTTCTATTTCCCGATTGGCACTCAACCCAGTTACAAAGACCAGCTTTAAATCCAGCATATATATATATATATATATATATATATATATATATATATATGTATATATATATATATATATATGTATATATATATATATATATATATATATATATATATATATATATATATATATATATACCTTTTCAAAGAATCGACGGGTATTTAATATTCTGGTACACGTCTATGCCTTATGGGTGTCACGTGCAAGAACCTCTTACTCCACAAAGATTAATAAATGGATTTTCAAATCAGTTAATAAAGTACAAATGTTTATCTAATAAAGTCGGAGTGTAGTGCATGAGAATCGGACGGCTAGGCCAAACGTCAAAGCCATGTTATATGTAACAGGTCAAGACTGACTGAAAATTTATCTATCATTTAGTAAACAATACTGAGTACAAATAAACATACTTACAACACATTTTTTACCAATTTTACATATTTTATTTGGAAATTTCATTTTATGTCAATGTTATGTACAGCATACATGACTCATATAATACAATCAAAAACATGAGAAAGAAATCCACTAAAACTGGAAAGAAAATGTCATTTTATGAAGGTACTCAGAAAATTAGTGCTGCAAATTGATCTTAGAAAGTTGAATTTTATATGCAAATTTCACAGATTTCATTGGAGAGCTGCATATGTAAGTTTATCAAACAATATTTCATTCATAACATCAAAGCTATCAAACCAGGTAATTTTGTACAAAACTCACCCACAGTACACTGTTGGGAGACACGAAAATGTATAAAGTATATTGTTTAACTAGAAAAAAACCCAACATCTTTTAAATTCTATTAAATATCAAAAATTCTTTTTCATTCACAATTTTCATTAAGGTAATTACAGTTCTTGTTTTATTAAGGTAATTATAGTTCATAGTGCTATGGATAAATCTATTTTTGTCCCTTGATGTTTTTATCATCTGTTTACTTTTTACATTCATATACCAGAATATACTACTGAAACATCCAAGTACCCACTTCATAGATATCCAAACCACAACTCTATGCTTATTAACACATAAAGACCTATTGAGGCATTAAGAAAATAAATTTGAATTATATTTTTTTGGCACATTTTGTTAAAATTATTTTTAGACATATGAAACTCCACAAACTTGTACCACACTATTTTCGTCATATAAAAGACAACAAGCTTGTATCTGTACATCATGAAACTATACATGCAAGAATTAATGTATCACTTAACCTATTACATAATGAACACAGGCTAAATTTTGTCCAGACATCATTTACACACAACAACCCCCTTTACACACAACTCCCTTTTCACACAGCAACCCCCTTTTACACACAACAACCCTCTCTACACACAACAACTCCTTTTACACACAACAACCATCTTTACACACAAAAACCCTCTTTACACACAACAACCCCCTTTACACACAACAACTCCCTTTTCACACAGCAACCCCCTTTTACACACAACAACCCTCTCTACACACAACAACTCCTTTTACACACAACAACCATCTTTACACACAACAACCCTCTTTACACACAACCTATCACTCATCCACATATCCCTGAGACTCCACATATTCTAGCGCTTTCTTCTTTACATCTGCAATGTCCGATTTGCTGCCATATTTCTCCTCAAACTGTAGGAACTTCTTGTAGAAAAACTTCATCTTCTTAGCTCCTAACTTTAAGTTAACCACTTTGTTGTAAAGGTTTCTGCAAAACAAAACAACAAACACATTCTTTCAAAGTCATTTTAACTGAATAATTGACTTATATAAGCCATAAATAAACATAGTGGTATGTTTTTCTAGCTTGTTGGTCTAATAGATAAGTCCTATAGACACAATTACGCTGATAAGAAAGTTTAGAATAATGAAAATCTACGGTGTATTTATCCATACATTGTTTTGGAAACATAATGGCCTAGCCAAAAAAGTTTTAAGAAAGAAAATGTAAAAAAACAAACTAGTTATTATAGATAAAGGTACTCGTATATGAATAGTTCAGAAGGATAAAAAAAATTATTTAAAAGCTTGTTTTCTAATTAATTTTTTTACCTGGTGCAGGTATGGTCCCCTAGTTTGGTTACCATGTCAAGGTACACAGACCACATGTCAGTGCGACCAGGGTAGCTGCTTAGGATGTTGTCATACATCGTCTTCCCTCTCTCTGGCTCACCAAACTTGAACTCCATCTGGGCAAACTTGGCAATGGTCTCAACATCTGAAATGCAGGGTTGTGAAACAAGAGGTATTAACCAATCAGATATTAAAGCTGCAGCAGGTATGTCCTCAGTGAACCAGGTGCGGCGTATCTTGTTTAATTTGCATGCACAGATGTACGCCAAGGATTCAAGTAAATCAGATTTGATGTAGCCAATCATCATTTTAACCCTTATTATTATGATACATTTTGTTAATAACAGATTTTTCTTAATTATCTTCTTATATTGGCATGCAGGTGAAGAACATATTGTGAGAGACTGTAATTAGGACAGATCTTGATCAGACAGCTTCCAGCAGGAAGCTGGTCAATCTGGACAGACACTGTTTGCCTTATAAATACATGCTAAGCTGACCAAGAGTTGTTATCATATATATTCATTAAAATTGCACCGTGAGACCAATTTAACCAAAAATAATAATGATACTATTTTTCATTAGAGCATACAATGACGATCATTATGGCCAAGTCAAGATATTAATGTTTAAGACAGACAATAGACGAATGTCGAAGTAGATCTACCAAGGCACCAAATGTCAGGTAGAAGAACTCCCCTACAATTAAGTCCTTTCAAGATCAGGACTGAAACCTCTTTAGTAAAGGGCTGAGGATGAGATTGTTGGCTATGGGTTCCCTCATTAAAATCTTACCAATCACATGCTTTAAAGTTGTGTTTATTAAAATCAGACCATGGAAGGCTTGAACATGGTTGTTATAAAGAAATGACCAATCAATTGCTTCAAAATGATTTTTATTAAAAATTGACCAATCAATTCTTTAAAATGTTTTGCTGTTTTCTTGTTAAAATTTGATTAATCAAGTGCTTGAAAATGATCATTTATTAAAATCTGATCCATCATCTGCTTGAAAAATTATTTATTTGAATGATATCAAACTCAAAGTTGTATAACCTCAACCACAGGGATAACTATGACAAGTGTCCACTTACGGTGTTTGTCATTCAAGCTTTTAAGGCATCTCTGCAGCAGTTTGCGGGCTGACTCTAGCCTCTGTTGTTGGAAGTAGAACTGACCAAACTTCACCCAGATATCTTTGTTGCTACTGTGCTTTTTCACCAATATGTTGAATAAGTGCTCAGCTTCCTAGTATTGGGACAGGTGTTAAAAAAAAATACTATTAGTTTATTACTTAATTTAAATCAGAAACTGGGTCTGTATTAGATAAAGTGAAATGTCCATCACAACAAAAGAATCATAATTAAGAATGATTTAAAAAAAATGTACCTAGGGTAAATAAATGAAGAAAAAAATAGCTAGTCTAGTGTGATCAAAGTAATCCAATAAGGAGGTTGCAAGTATTATTACTACTATTAATATAAAAAAAATAATTCATAGTTACTGCTTTTCAGACCCTTTTATAATTATTTTCTTTCTCCCATCACGACAATAACATTTAACATGCATACCTCAGCCTTGTTTGACTTGACATAGATGTCGATCATCTGAGTATAGATGGCAATCTGGTCATTCTGCTGTAGCGCTCTTGTCAGCACCTTGTTCAGTGTGTCATTCGTACCATACATGTTCTCAAGGTTCAGGTATGCCACCCACACATTCAACTTCTCCTGCTCTTCACTGTGGAGGCAGATATAGTAATTTATTTATGTGTGTCTTTGTTAAAATTAATATTTAACAAACTATCAAAGGCAGAAAGAGCATCATATTTGTTGTGATAGGCTGCCACAAACATATGACATGATAAACAGTCTAAAGTATCCTTACAATATTTCTTGTTATGATTATATAACATTTTCAGACTTTGGTATGTCAAGGTCTGGGAATGAACAGTGAAGTTATGCCGTTTGTGCTATGTGGGTTGTTATCAGTCTACATTACAATATATAAAATACCGTTTGTGCTATGTGGGTTGTTATCAGTCTACAATACAATATATAAAATACCGTTTGTGCTATGTGGGTTGTTATCAGTCTACAATACAATATATAAAATACCGTTTGTGCTATGTGGGTTGTTATCAGTCTACAATACAATATATAAAATACCGTTTGTGCTATGTGGGTTGTTATCAGTCTACAATACAATATATAAAGGAGATTTTTTTCTCCATTGACAGTATAACTGGTGATCAGAAATCAATTTTATGATTACAGACTATATGCCTGTTGTTGCAACTGACTGTGGGATTCAAATATAATAACAAAATCCTCCTTAGACCACACAACTAAGAATTGAGTTTGGATAATTAAAGAATGCATTTTGTGTGGATTTGCTACATCAATTGTGTCCTTTTTAACTGCTGTAATAATTCAAATTTTGAACACTCAAATCATGTTATAAGTTTTGACTCTGGATAGTTGCTAAAAGATTATAAAAAGGGCATGTTGAAGACACAAAAATTGCAGAGATATTCAGAGTGAACAAAAGCTGAAGTAGCATAATTACACACTCATTAGGTTATGATTGTGCCTAATTCGTTGTGGATGGACCATGGAAATCCAGAAGGTCAAGGAAAATGTGGCTAGAGAATAAAGACTCTTGGTGTCACATCATTTATTGCCAATGACAGATATAAATGGCAAGTTAGCGGTGAAAAAGCAGCGCTAAACTGGGCGCAACAATAAGATGATGGTACTTACACAAAAGAGATTGTTTTAAGAGCCCGCTCTGCGACAGCACGGGCCCGATCAATCTCAGAGGTCTCTAGATGGAAGGCCATGTATCGCAGCCAAACAAGGGAACTGTTGGGGGACTGGAGCACCAGACGGTCAAAGTCGTCAGCTGTCTCTGGCAGTCTCTCTCCCTCTAGGGTCTGTCTTTCATACTGCACAGAAAGTTAAGTAAGAGGAATTTTAGTTCGGGAATAGGAGAACTGTCAGATCATATATGATGTTTGCAATGTTTACTTAAAAAAAAAAACACTGTCATTTACAAGGCTTTCAAAAAAGAATGACATCACCCTAAATTTCAGGGTACCATATAAATTCATAAAAGCAATCTTTATTGTGCCTGTTTTTGCAGAACAAATAACGAAACATTTCACAAATCGTTAAACTGAGTAGCAATAACACCCCCTAAAAAGACAAAACAACAGTCTTAATCTGGCAAAGTATATTTTACTTACTTCAAAAAGTTTTCTCTCCTCATCTCTCTTTTGCTGGCGGATTTCTTCCTTGCTTTTCTTCACTGTTTTCTAATAAAAAAGTTTTTATTGATCATCATTTTCGTCATTTATGTGCCTAATGTGTATCTTCAGTGAAAATTAAATCATTTTTCTTATTTAAGTTAGTTAAACATGTATCAAGAAATTAATAGAAAATGACAGGCGCATAGCTAATTAAGATAATGACATTAAATTTCATGGAAACATTTATCAGTTAAAGGAAAATTTAGTAGATTAATAGTGTCAGAAACAGCAAGAAGTGCATTATATGCCCGTTGGTCAGGCCACAAGTGGAAATAATTATCATTCATCTGTGATTATATTCTGCTGAGAAGGAAAGAGTTATTATTTATAATAACAAATAATCTGAGTTATCTACCCTTAATAGCACAACTATCAATAACAATATCAATCATTTATGTAGTAATGAAGAAAGTGTGATGAATAAAAAAGGAATTGTTGCACAAGAATTTGAAAAAATAAAAAAGGCAATTATGCCAGAGTGATTTTTGCTATTAGTATTATCACCTTTACGCACATGAACACATTAGTATCCATTTTTCAAATATGAAGAATTACAGATGAATACTAGGAAAGGAGTTGTCTTCACAGGAATTTGTTTAAAAATATACATGGCAATATCTTTGGAGCAAACAACATAATCATAGCTATCTCACATTTATACACAACTGCAATATCAATATCAATCATCTTTGCAAATATGACGAAATTTTGATGAGAAATAGAGAAGGAGTTATCTACACAAGAAGCTGCTGACAAATGGATGATTGATAAACAAATGACATGCCAGTATGAAAATTAATACAGCAGACACATATAAGAAACATTGCGACGCCAGGTTTTCATTTCAAGTATGATTAGAAATCTGAGTACTTTTGTAAAGAAAATATCTGATTGATAACTTTAGAATCTGACACTTAAAAAAAGAAATGTCTAGTTTTAGTAACAGTTTACATTAAAAATACCTGTATTGGGGTAGTAAAGATAGGTTACAATGATCAACCCAGAACCCCACCCTTGAAGAAATGTTTGTCAGTTTGAGAACAGAAAGGAAAGAAAAATGTCAGTTTGAGTTTAGTAATTAAAGAAGTAAAATTGTAATATTTTATAAATTTTATTGAGATAGAGGCTACTATCATTCACCCTGACCCACTCCTGTAGACATTTTTGTTGGGGCAATTAATAATAAAAATAATAAAAAAACTTAATGAAAATGCTATTTGAAAAAGGGGCATAACTATGACAAAATACAGTAAATAGTTATGAAACTTGTCCTGATAATTGCTAATGTAATGTCAGACAACTGTGTTAAATATCAAAGCTCTTTTTGTGCAAGGCAGATAACCCCGTTACCTTGTCCTGTTCATCCTCCGATTCATCACTACTTGTCTCCCCTTTGGTCCCAGGTATGGAGAAGTTGGTATCCCATGAGAAACCTCCCTCGACCTCCAGGACTGGCTTACGGGGGGCCTCATCTGCCTGTGTTACAATAAGAATAGGATGAAGAAATTGAACAGAACTTACTTTACATGTACATTTTGATTTTTTTTACTCATAATTTTGTAAAAATAAATCAAATACGGCATCTGCATGTTGCATTTTTTCAGAACATGTTTAACATAATGGAGTTAGAAAGCTGGTGCATGTATCATTTAACATAAATCTGGCATACATAACCCAAGCATCAAAAATCATTTAAAAACTGTTTAAAAGATTTAAACAATTGACATCACACAGAAAATGTGCTATTGTATTTGTATAAATTAATAGCTACTAACAAGGATATAGATTTCTGATTACTACATGAAATAATGTGAATAATATATTTTTAATTATTAAAATAAATCCCAAAATTTGGAAAATTGCTATGTGTGTGGGTTTTTTTTTTTTGTAAATTTTAATTATGACGGGAACAGCCCTGCAATGGCTCCTGCAGAGGGAGAGAAACAACGGACAATCCAAGGTAATTGTATAAAACAAATTGAAAAGCAGGGATTGACCATCGAAAGCAGCAGCCAGAGTCAAGTGGAGATCCCTTGCCATTGTCTCTAGCACCAGAAGGAATGAGTGAGCATGTAAGTAGGCTGTAATAAGGTTATTGTATGATAACAATTTAATTTAAATGCAAGTTGACTCCTTACTTTCTTAGTCACCCTGGCCACCTCAACTCCACTGTCAGAATCAGACATACTGTCCTGATGTACCACTGTCATGCCAGACTTCTTTTTCTCCTTCGATTTCTTTTCTACTTTCTTGTCCATTTTCTTTTTCTCTATCACAGGTTCAGAATCTGAATGGCTCTCAGATGTTTTTCTCTTCTTTCCTTTCTTCTCCACGGTGCTTTTAATTTTATTGTCAGATTTACTTTCAGATATTTTTCGTTTTCTCTCTGGTTGGTCTGTGGTTTGCTTTTCATCTTGTTTCGGTTTCTTAGTATCTGTGTCTTTACATTCTGATGTTTTCCGTTTCCCTGAAATCATTATCATAAATTAAGTGTAACCACTGATTTTAAAACCAATTATGGCCAATATTCGACTCACTTCCTTTCTAAATAGAAAGTATTTGACTTTCACCAATTTACAACCTAAATTCCCCTCAAAAATGTCAAAAGACAAGCAGTAAAAACGTAACACTTGTATGCATCATATATTCAAGAAACAAATAGAAAACAAGCAACACAATTAGGTTTTGTTTCTGTTACAAGGTACCAACACAATTATGGTCATATTGGTGACATCTAGCTAATTATTAGTGAAAGAAGACCACAGTCGTGTCTGGGTAGAACTACTGGCACACTGCTGGTTAGCTGGAAAACCTCCTCGCATCACATCCCTACTGGGAATTAAACCCAAGCGGTGAGAGGCTGCGGAGTTACAAGTCTGTGACACTAATGGCTCAGCTATGGGCACTCCTAGCAACATTGTAAGGGAAGTGTATGAGATATATATTGTAACACAATAATAAAGACAAGCATGTGTATACGCTATGATAGTGATTTATATACATATGTAAGGCAGATTGTATGGTTCTATGTGTCATTTAACTATGCAAAACTTCGGCCAACTTTCTTAAAGTGATTAGCTGCCTTTATTTGGAACTGTTCATATAATACTTAACATACTCGTGGGTGAGGCCATGTTTGTATCTTCTTCCACGATTGATAGTGAGACCAGCTTCGTTTCCGTGTCCACCCTATAAGATTATACAAAAAATAAACATTGATCTGCATCATATGATTATGTGGCATTTTTGTTTGTTTTTATAGACAATAAAATAATACAATCCTTTATCATCAAGATGGAAGTTATATGCATTGAAGTGATCCATATTAAGAATGTTGAAGATATTTTTACGTTACACATATTTCTTGTATAAATTAATCCAATTAGGAACTCTACCGTAATAACTACATTGTATTGTGCATCTTTGATTATATTTTAAGTAAATTTTATTCTTAGGTGATGTAGGACATGTTCAATATACATTTAATTATCCCATCTTTAATCATTCAACAAGAATCACTAAGCCCATAATCTGCTATAATCCTACATTCTCCTATCAGAAAGTTTTCTGATATATAAATTTCATTTTTTGGTGAGTCATATATCATTATTGGCAAAACAGAAATGCTTGACATAGATTTTTTAGAATAAAGCACATTATCAATCTTCCAGTAATTCATTTTTTATGGATGAAGTAAGTATCAATAGCATTGCCAAAAGTAAAAGCACTTTTTATTTAATTATTATAAGTCCTTTAGACAAGAACTTACAAAAAATATAATTTAAACATATTGTTGAAAACCTATTGGATTTTTGCTAAGACTATGCTCATTGTGTACTGTGTTCAAAATATGAACCAACTTGTCAGCATATTTACATGTAGTGGTGTAACGGTAAAGTTGCAAAGTTTTTTCTACAGTAAAACCTCACCAAAGGACCAACAAAGTGCAACATGGCACTTGGGACATTTAAATGAAAATTCTTTTCTTTGTTTTAATGACCTACAGCCTTGCGAAGAGGAGGAGCTCACTACCCTCAACACTTATTTCAGAGACAATTAACATATTCACACCATCCTTAATCCATACCACTCACGCCATAACCAGGTGTCTCATTTACACACATGTGATGATTCTGCTGATCACGCTTACAAATACCCTTGGAGTGAATGAGACTGTTTGCACACTTTTTGACTTTGCACACTTTTTGACTTCTCCTTACATACTTACAGTAGAACCTTGACCGTCACTACGGAGCCAGCTGGAAAAGCCTTCTCCAGTGGTTTATCAGAATCGGTGACCTGGTCACTAGCCACAAGACCTACTAATTCTCGGCCAAGTCTGTAAGGGTTTTAAAAAAAAAAAATGGTATGAATAATAAAAGAACAACATTATATGGGTACTCATTTGAATTATTTTTTAAATTTATTTTTTAAAGCTTAATTAAAATTGTTTATTTAAACCAAGAAACTGCACAAGGTTTTGGATAAACCCTTGTATTTGTTTATAATTATATGTATATGTGACATTTGTAACAGCCTATTTTCATATTCAGGAAGAATTATATTTATTTTCAGTGCATAGGTGTAACTTTTCCGTAACCCAGTTCCAATTTTAAAGAATATATGAATTGTTTGTTTCATTTGTCATCCCAATAACAGTATTTCAATTATTCAGAGAGCATGTTTACTTGAAACAGATAAAGTGCCATCTTCACTGTGTATACTACACTGTTAAAACGTGCCATTATACTTCATCTAATCACAGCTTTCTGACCCCGGGCTGATCAGTTGGGGAACTAGCATTATACGTGCTCCAGCACAAGCAATGCAGCTATATCAATACCACTTTTAACAACTACATTATGTCGCTATCCAAGTTTGAACCTAACACCTCCTGTACCTGGAGCTGATGCTTTTAAATCAATAAATGAGTGAGGCAGGTACACACATTGTTATGTTCAGATCTATGGTCTATAAGTTATATCCTAAATGACTAACTTTAATCACTTAAATCCCATTTCTCTCATTTGGAGAGCTAGCTATAAGAACTAAGCTGATACGGATGATTATTATAGGCTATATTGCTGGTCTGACTTTTTAAGGCAGTTATACAGAGTTATTTAAATGCAGTGCTAAGAAAGGTGTTCAGAATAACAAGTTTACCTGACACTGACACCCAGTGCAGTTACCCTGGAAACGAAGCCTTTAAGCACCTGCCCAGCCTTGACCTGCGAGTGACTCACTACTTCTGGATCTGTTATACTTGATGCTGGGGTCTTCTTGTCAAATCTGGGAGTTTAAAAAGTGGAAAATATAAGAAACATGACAAAGAAAATAAAGAAAATAACAACAGGATTTTTGTAGTTTGTGTTAGTAATATCATCAGAATTCTGGAAAAACTATTCTCTATAGCTGCTCACTATTACCTTTTGCCTTTTGCTTCCTTCAATGTCAGCTAAAGTAAAATGTCAAAGAAATTCCATACAAGTTTATTCTGGTGATAATGTAAAAGCTTGTAAATGTCCATATTTTAAGAAATAGTGACCTGTGGGACTTCAAAAGATTTCTCAGAAAATTCTCTTAAATATGGTACCTGACATTTTGCCTATATCTTTGTTACAATATATGACCTCTGTTTGGGATATTAGTGCAAGATTTCTGTAGACAAATATCATACTTTAGTCTAAGTTTTGACAATTTTCAATAGTATCTCAATTTCAGGGCAGTTAAAGTTGTTAATCAACACCTACATGTTCATTCTTTTCAAATCTATAAATAAAAATGATTGCGATTCCAGTGCGACTTAGACAGGAAATACATGTTTGAAATAATGATTGCGACATTATAGCTCACTTTTCGGACAGGTGTAGGACATCAATAAATAGCATTTTGCAAGCTCTGTTCGGGTAATAATTGTTTATTATGATATTTAAGGAAAATATTTTCAGTCCAAACTGTCAGTTACCACCTTTATTTTCTAATCTTTATTATTTTTATATTCCTGGCAAAAGATTTTTTTAAAATCTATCTTTAGTTATTTACAGTGACTTTTGACGGGTTAAAACCAAAAGGAACCTCAGAACACATCTTCCTACTAGGTAACTATCTAATACATTTGACACACCTCAGAAACAAAGTGCACAGTGATACACACACACAAACACAATGTGAAAGCCATACAAAGTCTCACCAGTTAGGTCAAGCTTTGTGACAGTAACAACAACTGTCATAAAACCATGTTATTATTGGGGTATGTTTGTGTGCAACAAAATCTATGTTAATTTTTAAAAAAAAATCAAATAAATTAATGAAATGAATTGGAAACACAATATATCAACATACAAATATTCATAAATATTTTTCAATAAATGACAATTATAATGATGCAAAAATAAGGTATATATTTAAAAATCTGAACTAAACATCATTTTGGGCTCGAGTTCAGCCCATTTTCTGTCTGTGGTGGCAGAGGTATATATATTCAAAAAGGCATAACCACTGGAAAATTGACAGAGATTTACCTTGAAGGTCTCAGTGACAAAGTAGCTTGTTTCTTGTCTGTGTCTACATCCAGAACATAACACTGGATCACCTGGTCATGGGTGTACTGCGATGTCAGCCCGGGTTCAAACTTATCAGCCATGTCTGTAAGGTCAATGGAGCCACGATAACCATCCCCAAGCTGGAAACCATAGCAACAAGACAATGGAGTAAATGAACATCTTTTATGTACAGAGGAAACTCGACATTAGCAAGGAACAAAATATGTTGAAGGACTAATCAAGCTACATGAACACCTTGCAAAAACATCTAAGAACCCAGTCTGTTGCAAAGTGATTTCTGACGTATTCTTGCTCATATGTTTATGCCATAAACTAAGATCTAAACCATTTTTTCCCATGCAATTTTGTGTTGTATTAATTACCAATCTTTTTGTGTAAATGTCTGTCTATTTACAGATAGAAAGCCTATTTACCAAAAGAGATAACCCTCTGTCCGCCTCTACAGACTTCACAATACCCAGGCAGGTGGAATTCTTCTTTAATTCACACTTCTTGTCTGAAATCAAATATAAAAAAAGATCAACAGATTGTTAGCAAACATAATAAATGACAAATAAAAAACATTGCCAAAAGGTCAAGGTCAACATATTGTTGCTGCCTCCATTTTTACTTTCTGAAAAGGTAAAGGTGTTGTTAACAAACAAAAAATCTCACTTTCTTTTGATTGAAAAATCAAAAGTTTGGATTCAACGGAAATTTAACAAATGTTTGCATTTTTATAAAAAAAAAATCACTCAAATAATAAATCCTACATATTATAGTTAAGTGAAAAAAATGGCATCTTCCTCTATCAGCTAGAACCATCAATGAAACCATCTACTCTGCTATATGATGGTAATTCTGGATAATAAAAATTTCTTAAGAAATACAATGCGGTGATCAATTATGACCATTATAGCGACGTCAATCCATTTTGGTGGAGGAAGACCCCAGACAAATGTCTATGTAGAACCACTGGCACATCTGCAGTTCAGCTGTTAAATCTTCCCACATTAATACCTTACCTCGAACGGACTTAACTATTGCCGACAGGACCTGGTAGCGCAATTGGTAGAGGATTGGTGCCAGGATACCCTGGGTTCGATCCTGGGCCGCAACATACCAAAGTCGTAAAAAATAGCAGAGGTATAGCTCTCTTGCTAAAGCTCAAGGGTAGTTTCACGACTGGTTGGCCCAGTGTCAGGATAATGTGACTGGGTGTGGTATTAAGCCAAGTGTTCACGGCATGCTATACACAGTGATGTACTACATCTGCCTCAAAAGGACACTGTCTCACTGATAACTGAAATACTGTTGGTGGGTCGATAAACTACCCTTGCATATGCTTATGCGTTAGGTAAGGAGCAATGCCACTACCATTTTTAATAACATTGGTATGTCGTGGCCATCTTGTATCTGAAGCCTTTGCTCTACCGATTGCGCTACCAGGTCTGGTCTATTCCAGCCTTTGTTATGGCTATTAGTTACAAAAATAAAAAAACATACTTACCACAAAAAGACACCTCATAAAGATGGTCATTTACTTTCTGGATGATCCGGACATTGTAGCCTTTGTTAAGTTGAAAGAATGTCTCAGGTTTTTGCAAATCCTGAAAGAAACAGTTCAGATGGGTTTGGAATTTTTGTTTTCAAGAAGTCATCTAGTCGTACATTTTTTTTAATTATTATTTATAAGAAGAAGAAGTCTGGTTTATGGTATGTTCTGTAGTATTAGCTCATTCAGCTAACTTAACAATCTAATTACTAATCATTGTGTATATTTGTTAATTCTTTTATATACAGTTAACAAATGTATAATATACATGTATATTTTTCATTGAATATGTACATAATAAATTTTCAAAATGATGCATTATCCATCTTAAAATAAATATACCCTTTAATGGGTGAGATGATTTATACTCTAGTCTAACATTTCCTCATTCCAAGAAAACATAACCAGTTAACCATGATAAAATTTTATTCCATTCTAATGTCTGATGAAGCCTTCATGTTTTCCTTCTAGAAATGTTTACTTTTACTTGGAAAAAGGACATGAATACAGCAGCTACCTGAATATTTTCTGACATGTTGAGCACAAAGAGTCGACCCTCAGTCTTTCTGTTCAGCTGGAACCACCAGCAGTTGCTTGAATACTGAAACAAATACAAACAAAATGCAAACTTGTACATTTGGCATAAAAATATAGCCTAAAATAAAAATTTCTCAATTAGTTGGCCTGGTGTCAGGATAATATGGCAAGGGGTGGTATCATTCCAGCTGTTCTTGGCATGGGATAAAAAGTGGAGCACAAGTGTAGACTGCACTTTATCGGTTTCAAGTAGCTACATCTCCAGATAACTGAAAGATTGATGGTGGGATGATGACCAATATACCAACATAACAGATATGTATCATTTAAATCCACATTGAAGAATGTTAACGTAAACGAGTAGACCTACCTTCATGGCAAACCCCACAGCCATGTCTCCCACATTGAAGGTGTTGAAATAAATTTCAGGATTGTCTGGAAAGTTCTTCAGTGCCAGGACACTACAAAATAATGCAAATTTCACATGTAAATTTAATCATATATCTTAGTTATAAAATCCCATTCCATCAAAAGGCCCAGTGAAAAGATGACAATGTCAAAATGAACCATACTATCGATGAAATTGTTTATTTGTTTTTGTTATGTCACATGGACACAATTATGGTCATATTGGCAATGTCCAGCTTATTCTCTTTAGTAAGACCACAGACACATATCTGAGTAGAACCTCCAATACACTGCAAGTCAGCTAGCAGACCTCCCCACATGAAAGTTCTTAACACAACCGAGACTCCAACACACGCAGTGTGGTGCTGAGGCATGTCAGGTCTGACTGTAACCGCTAAGCCAGGGGCATCCCAAGTCAAAATCTTCCACTAACTGGGTTATCTCAGCAGCAGAAATAAGTTTTACATGTTTAATTTAAGTACTTTATGTAAATATATTGTGCTGCGAATATACTGTCCACATTCTGAATAGGTTAGTAAAAACAAAAAAATAACAGAAAATAGGTTTACTCCATGAGAGACTACTAACCTAGGTTTAATTGAACACTCTGGCATGCCCTTCCTCAAGTTCCTTAATGTTTTCACAGGGCCTGTTGGAGTCCTGTCATATAAAAGGTAAGTCAACAGGTAAGACATCTTACAAATTTAATCTTGGAAATATGAATGCAACCAAAAAAAATCAGAATTATCAGTTGAACTTCATTTAATATTTTGAATATATACATAAATGAGCAGTGAACAAGAAAAAAGATGCTAGGTCCAATGTTATTAAAACTTGTACGAAGTAAATTACTTTTTGTAATTGTGACTGATGTCTCTTGACGTTCTTTTTCTTTTTTGATAACACACATACAAGTATAAAGATTATTTATTTTTCAAATCTCCCCCACTCAGCCAAACTCACCAGTACACTGGTAACATTAATCACCTTAAAACAACTTTACATTCTGTTCCTAAATATGTTTAATCCCTATACACTAAATGCATTAAAATTTAAAAAATTATCTTACCGTCTGAAGCCAATGATGCGCACCTTGATCTCCATATCCTTATTGAAAGACCTCAGTGGGTTGTTGCCCTGAAATAGACAACACACCATACTTTCATATCATAGATGATGTCTGTGCAGCAGACCAAATGGGGTCCTACCGATATCCACAGTTATTTCCCTTGCGAAGTCAGTTTAGAGTGATTTCCCTTTGGTATTGGGTAGTTCCGGTTTGTTGAGAAAAACGACGATCAGATAAAATATCGAGATTCATCCCTGTGTTCTTAAAGGAATTTCAAGGTTCGCTCTATATTCAAAGTAGGTAACTGATGCAGAACAGCAGTACAGCCAAAGCTATGAAGGAAATTATGTATGATAGAGTAAAACTGTTAAAGTCGGAACAGTTTCTCAAGAAACTGTATGGGTGGGGTAAAATAAGTTGGTACTTAATCTCGACAGATCGTCCCCTAATACTGGCGTGTTGCGATAAATTTCGCTATTTTTGTTGTCTTTTTTCGTCATTGATGAGCTGCAGATAATTTGTGTAAGCTTTTAATGTAAATGTGCTGGAAGTGAAGTGGTAATTGGAGCAATTCGACTATAGTAATGCATTTTCATACTAGTCATGATTGAAATTAAATGTGTGGCATGTAGGGAGTTGGCAACATATGCAACCTATTTTGGTGTGTGTATTTTTTGCTCTTTTATCCTATTTTCATTAACTCATTGAGCCCTACAGCCAATTAACCAGTCATCCCCTAGAGGCATTTCTCCAGTCATCCCCTACACCTGGTGGGGTTCTTATCTACCCCTCATGCCTAGACACATCTGGTGTGGATTACCGGTCAGTGTAGGATATTGGGGGGTGGGTGTATACACAACACAATAAACATGTCATTTTGGATATACTCTAAAAGTTAATTTTCACATACTTGCAGCACAGAAAGTGCTTTACACAACCGTGTAATTTTTAACACTAAGAAAAGAAATAATTCAGAAAAGAAAGAAAATGACTGAAACTTTAAGAACAAGTAAGATTAATAATATCAAAATTAGCACATTTCAAATAATTAAAATAAGATATAATTGACCTCATAAAGTTTTCTTATGTTATTATGTAAATAACACTGCTTTATTTAAATAATTATATAATGAGTAACTTTAAAACAGTCGGCCGTCTTTGATTAAAAGTTGCGATTTACCGGTAGTTTGAAAAAATAACTCTCTTAAACTTAAAATTTGATTGAAAACCTCCGCTACTTCCAAGCGTTAACTTTTGTCTTTTGATCTGTTGATATTTGCAATTATATTATAATTGGATCTGACACAGGTAATTCCACATATCCGCCTATACATGTGCGTATAAATAGGAATTTTAAAGCTAACAGTAAGGCACATCGCCGTTTTTCTTTGTCTCGACATAATTAATTCTTTGTGTTTACATCCGGGTTACATGAAATTCCAATACATATATTTCAGGCCATAAAAACGTTACACGTGACCACGCTTTTTCCTAATCCACAGCTATTTTCAACATAAAATCGGCGTGCTCTCAATATAGTTTACTGTATATAACCGAAACCGGAACTACCCAAAGAAGCGCCACCTCGTTCAAGGGAGGTAAATACGTAGCAAAATCAGGGATAACTCCGTATATCGGTAGGACCCCATTACATTCAAACCTTGGTAACCAGAAGACAGGATCCATAGAATTGCCAGATTGGTCAAATGGAACTGCAGGGCCCTGCATACTGCCTTCTGTTCTTCTGTATAAATTAACATGATGTTGTTAGTAAAACCGCTTTTCAAACAGGTTGCTGATCCATAAAGCTTGTTTAACCTTTTTTTCACACCTTATTGTCTGAACTGCAATCATTTTTTTAGCACTGACAAACTTTCTGGATACATCCATATAAGTAGTAAAGAAGCCTGAAAAAGTTGGTTTGTCTACTACAACAATAGATGGCAAGAGGGCGATGATGGCTTTGAATCACTTACCTGAAGACCCCAGCCTTCAGTTTGCTTTAAAATCTAATCAGTGAAATTAAATGTACCTAATTCTGCCTGTAGCATCTTGTGATTACAAGTTATTTGTTCAGCAACTCCAATACACAAACCCATCAAGATGTCAATCAAAACTTAGATACAGATGACGTTCTGTGCAGATTTGGTGTTAAACAGTGTTGATTAATGATTTGACCTAGTGAACTATTTTTTGATCCTATATAAACCAGTTATCATGCAGACAAACCTCCCTAATAAGTTTGTTGAAGATTGGCTCATCAATGTGGTCTCTAGGCTGTTCTTAAGGTTACACAATGCAAAACGAGAGTGGGGGGTAAAAAGAAAAGCTCACCTTGAGCATATTGTACTCAGCGGAGGTAAAAAAGTTAAACTAACTATGGTACTAAAGCAGTATGCTGACTGTTTATATTTGCTGCAATAGGAATCCTACCAGTTTTGTGGAGAAAAAAGATCCTTGCTGAAAGAAAAAAAAACCTTTTTACTTTGGGATTTTGCACCTTCCAAGACATGAATCCAGGTGATGAAGGGGCGCAGGGAGGGAACTACTTGTGAACTGCTGAGTGTTGTGAAATTGATAATCATGTGTACTTACACTGATGATGGAATCCACAATGTCTGTTTGATGCACACGTCCTATAGTGTTGGCCACCTTGATCTGCATCTGGTTGAGCCACACCTTCCGAACACTGAGAAATAACAAATAAAAAATTCTTTTTTTTTAAGGTGGCAATGATATTTGTAAGGCTCAAAAAAAAGCTTATGTAAAATAATTATAGTGGATTAAATGACTAACACGTTAAGGAGAAAAGGTAAACAAGAATTTTTATTTGCCGATATTCTAGCCACAAAGCATTCGACATTGAACTGAACCTTACCATTGCAAAACAACTTGGTCTGTGTATAGCTACACCATTGTTATCTTTCACTGAATGTGGTTTGCAAAGATCATAAGATCAATTTTGGGGCATCCATGGCATAGTGTTAGAATCACCAACTACAACTTCCTCTGACTTCATAGCCTCTCATAGTGTGGGTTCATGTCCTGTTCGGGGCGAAGAACTCAATGTGGGAAGGACTTCCAGATGATGTTTGGTATGCCAGTGGTTCTACCCAGATGTTTGTTAGGATACTTCCTCGACCAAAATAGCTGGACATGACCATAATGACCATTACTGGTCCAGATGAAAAGATGGACGGATAAGATTCTTATAGAAATTTTACCAATTTATGATGAAACACCTTCTACAAAACAAGAGCTTTCACAAGACAGCCACTTGACCATTTTATTCCTTGATAATGTAATGATAATTGTGTGTATATATAATAAACTTTTCCAGCTGATTGCAGGGTCAAAAGGTCAAACTTGCTACTATTATCAGTACTTATGATTAAGGCATAGGATTTTCACTTTTGGACTGATTATTGAAATCTATTCTTGATAGTACACAGATAACTTTTAACCAGCAGGTATATATTTACAGAAAATGGCCAAGTCAAACCAGGATCATATTTTTCACAAAATCAAATCGAAAATTATGCAATTTTATCATCGTATATGGAGTTACTTTCCAATCTATGCTGTTGTTATGAAAATGCAAGATTGATATTATTTTTGCATGCAAAACTTTGCCCCAAGTGTTACAGCAATACATATGCAAATGCTACAGTGAGGAATAGGTCTTCTCATTCACATGACAGTAAAAAGAAAATGACTGAGTGTTGGCTGGATATTAAACAAAGTGACAGCATTTTAAAAATGATTTTAGAAACAGTTTTCCCCTCTAAGAGTCGGCCAACATCCCCAAAAATGTAAAAAAACAACAACAAACAACACAAACAGTTAAGCTAAGTCTCATATTCTGAGTATAAGTAATAACAAAAAATCATATTTTAAGCATAAAATGTTGACAATGAACATCCTTACTGCCTCAGTGCTGCACATCTAACAGCCACAATTATGACAGTCTTAAACAATATTTTGTTCCTTTAAAAAATCCAACTAAGTAAGACAGAGTTTGAGTAAAGGATGCAGACGTACGTTGCTGTGCAGATGTCACCAAGGTTAAGGTCATGTAGGGGCACGTGACTCTCGGTGTCTTCCCTCTCTTCAGCATTCATCATCTGTTCCTTCATTTCATGGATCTCAAGAGAGGCCATGATCACATCATCCTCCACGCTGAAATATCGGGGGAGTGAAAATATGTAAAATAGGATGGTGATGGGATTTGCAGCCATTTTTGCCGATACTCTGCAGCATCATTTCTATCATTATAGCGCAGGGGCACTTATCAGGTGCCCAGGGACTGAACCCGGCCGGTCCATTATACTGACACCGATGAGTTAGGCGTAATGCTGTCTCCTCAGCCCCGAGCATTAGGAAGGAAGCCACTACTACTAACTTTAAAGTTTTTGGTTTGACCCGGGTGGGGTTTGAACCCTCGACCTCCTGATCCGCTAGCCGACGCTCTACCACCTGAGCTATTGCAGCCAGTTTAAAAGTATTGGTATCATCTGATTTAGTTATTAGGCTATCACTATAAGTGTTAAAAAGATTGTTCATGGAAAAGAAAGGATGAAGGTAATACTGCAATTCTATAATAAAAAGGGTTATAAAAGAATTACCTAAGTTGAACCATATTGTTGTTACTTTATATCCAATAATATAATTATTTATGAGTGAATAATAATAAACAAAGTGTTTTTATTCTAGCTTTGTTTTTTTTGTGATGCAAACAAGTAGAGAGGGGTAAAATGGTATTACTAATCTCGATAATCAACATAACAGTAATAATGTTGATTGTCTTGCTTTAAATGTTTTATACAATATTTATTATTGCAGAATGGTCACAATGCTCATTGTCTTTGAATTCATAGCTTTGAACAGTACTGATGTTATATGGCTGTAATATTATTTTCCCACCCAGGCACGTGAAATCCTAATGTAGAGAACACACTCAAAATACACAGTTCATTAATAAAAAAACAGCTAACTATTAATCAACTAACCATTAATGAAAATATGTCTTTACGCACTGACATATCATGGAAAACTTAAATTGTTCAGCAAGCATACAACTGACTTCTGCATTAACAATTAGTTATTTAAAGTTGTTTATTTTAATTTCAAATTGTATAAGATTTTACAAATTAAGAAGTCAATTCAATTACACAAAGAAATGAAATATAGCAAATATCTCAAAGAATATACAACTGTGTTTGTCTAGAAACAATAGAATCGGTAGAGCCGATAGATGCTCCCCATATAAACACATGTTCCAAAAAGGCTTTTTTCCCCCAAAATATGTCTGTTTAAATAAAAATTATAATACTGGATTACATCACAGGGGCAATAACTCCTACATTATGCAAAAGGGTGATAGTTCTTGTGCACTGCACTTCTCATTAAGATGGTATGTGATATTTTCATGAGTTTTATGTTTATCCCTCTTAAAGTTTAATAAATGTAATACTCCCAACAAAATTAAAGTATAAAAAATAACAAAGGGAAATAACTCTTACAGCTTTTTGTGTTGTGCTCTGGACAAAATTATAATGGATCATACATATGTAAGAACAGATGAAGAAACAACTAGACAAATAAACTAACAGGATCGGGTGGATGGACAGACAAAGAGGCGACTATATGCTTGCCCCTCGGGAGCATAAAAATTTGTCCATCATCAAAGTGATGTCAAACAACTTTCGTGACTTAGTCAATGAAATCATAAACACAATATCTTTTTCCTCTTACCTTTTGATGACCACTTTATTTTCCTGTCCTATTCCATATTCATTGCACTCCAAAATATCACTAAGGTGCTAAAATGAGAATACAATTATGATTATTAACATAATAATTTTACACCATGGGCACATATAAAATTAGTATATACATAAATGTCATATAATTACAAACAATAACTAACACAGAAATAAAATTTCAAACATTTTGTTTTTATTAAATTTAAATTGTCATTTTCAGTACTGGATGTTTATTGAAAGGCAGGACTAAGCACATAGTAAACCTAACAGACCGTAAAGTATAAAGCAGTAAGAAGTATTGTAACGTGTTTGTTTATTTATTTTCTTTTTCCTCTTCCTTATATCATTTTAAACATTGTATATAAATATTTTGAAATGTGTTTAATGGGATCTTGGTTTTCTAATTTCATAACATTAACAAAAATAAATATTTCATCAGTGACTGCCAATATACCAATTCAAACTACAACTTTCTCTTATATCATTAAACATAGGGACAATAAAAAATACATTATGATCTGCCTGTACCAATTCATGATTTTTGCTTCATAAACATAAATCTTAATTTCATTTGTTTTCCATAATGTCTGGCTATTTCAGTATTCAATCTGTTGGTAAAACATCTAAAGAGAGCCAAAGCTTTATTGATGGAATGGTTTACATGTATCTATAAATTGTACTTTTCAGTACTTAAATTTGATTGAACAATTTCTATAGCTTACATCAAGTTGATTTCAAAACGTCTAAGAGAGTAGACTAATTACCTTTTTCCCAGGTAGATAGACCAACTGTCCTGTACACTGACCCTTCAGACTGACCAGTACAAAGTCTTGCTTTACTAGACGCACTATGCTCTTCACATGCTGGTCAACCTCTACCTGAAACAATAACAATGGCATATTTTGAGGCTCATGGTTAGGATTTTGGCTCATATTTGAGAATGGAAAAAATAACCTTACATCTCAATTATGACAAAACAATTTCAAACTTTTTACAAGTTTTATAAGTTCCCTTTTCAACCCAAATCAAAAATTTCATCAAGTAATATATAGTTTCTTGGTTATCTTTAAGCAATGAGCATTTAACATACTAACAACTATTTAAAAAATTTAAATACATATATCTTTCTAAAAGTTTTCTAAATTAATGTACATGTTTTTCAAACAAAAAGTCACAGTGTCATTACATTGGATCAGTTTCCTGATTGGCTGAGTCTATCATGCTGCAAGCCTTCTTTCTGTCATCAAAATCAAGAAAAAGTGCAAAAGAAACTAGACACACTGAAATGTTTATATGCAAGGAGCGTACCTTGTTTGCCGAGATCCCCTTGCTATGTCTTGTCTGTAGTTGTCTAAGTAGTTTAGGGTCTAAGCTGACCTCAGCACACTGTTGTATCAGGTCCACATACAATACCACACACTGAAACTTCTGACCAAGATTTACTTCCACACCTAAAAATTCAAAAGAATCCTTTTTATTTTAAATTAAACCTTTTGAGTTATTTTTTTTTTTCCAATCTACTGAATATAACCACTTCAAACAATTTGTTCTTTAATTGGTACACAATATACAACCACCTGTTATTTGCACCTTGTAAACACCTGTTATCTGCACCTTGCAACCACCTGTTATCTGCACTTTGCAACCACCTGCTATCTGCACTTTGCAACCACCTGCTATCTGCACTTTGCAACCACCTGTTATCCTCATTTTGTAACTATCTGTTATCTGCACTTTGCAACCACCTGCTATCTGCACTTTGCAACCACCTGTTATCCTCATTTTGTAACCACCTGTTATCTGCACTGTGCAAGCACCTGTTATCTGCACTTTACAACCACCTGTTATTCTCATTTTGTAACCACCTGTTATCTGCACTGTGCAAGCACCTGTTATCTGCACTTTACAACCACCTGTTATTCTCATTTTGTAACCCCCTGCTATCTGCACCTTGCAACTACCTGTTATCTGCACTTTGCAACAACCCGCTATCTGCACTTTGCAACAACCCACTATCAGCACTTTCAACCCCCTGCTATCTGCACTTTGCAACCCCCTGCTATCTGCACCTGGCAACCACCTGCTATCTGGACCTTGCAACTACCTGTTATTTGCACCTGGCAACCACCTTTTATCGACACTTTGCAACCACTTGCTACTGCACCTTGCAACTAACCTGTTAATTGCACCTGTCAACCTTTTATTTGCACCTTGCAACCACACCTCAAAGAGTCAAACATGCCTTAATTTGACCTTTTAGATGACCATTCAATGATCTGTTCAATTACCTAATGATTTGCTTTGCTATGTGCATGTATATATATTGTTAATAATCAACAATGAATTGTAATATGTTCAAGTTGAATGAATAAACTTTTGTTCTGTTCTGAACCACACCAATCAGATAGGACCACATCATCCTTATAAATGACTGGCTTGAGAAAATTATCAGTCACTCATTCACACTTTTACAGCCAGATATATTCACTTTAACAACCAATACCTACAAGTCCAAGAAAAAATGTGTGGGACCTCACTGTTACGAAAATAACTAACAACCACAGATTTCCATAGCTTGCAATAACAATAAATTAAAATTTAATATTATATACCCTATGAATTTGAAGCATTTTGATTGGTCGAGAGCTTCACAAGCGCAAGTCAAAAAAAAAGTGATAACTACTACAAGACTTAATATTGACCTTTGCTATTCCCACAATGTGTTAATTTTTCATGCGCATTGTGAACAAACATGGCGTTACGTAGCAAACAGGCAAGAATGTTTAAACCATGACTTCGGATGATTTGGAAGACTCAGACGTCCTCGGTCAATATCACACTATCCAGGTCCGCAAAAATACGTATCAACCTTAAAATTAGTATTTATTTTTATAATATTCACTTTATTTAAATGATTTTCGTTTAGTTATATAATTGTGTTGTTTTTTTTATAATTTTGATTAGATCACTTTTTATAAATACAACATGACAGCGAATGCATATATTGAATAGTATATAAGTGAACATAAGTTATTGCCTTTTTCTGGTATGATCATTTAACATACCTCAGTTTAAAAAATAAAAATAATTATAATGGGATTTAAAGGAACAAACAAGTTTCATTTAAAGATCACCTGTCTTTAGAGACCATTTTAAGCACCACTTGGTGGTCTTTTAATACAGGTTTGAGTGTAATTACAATAAATCATAATTCCTTCCCCCCTCAGTATATCTGTTGCATACAGTGTTAGTCCCAGTGAGATGAAAACTTGCAAGGCAAGGTCTTTTCAAGCTTACTTTGCTAATGTCAATGGTTCTACATTTGTCTGTGTATTGCTTCATGGAAGCCATTAAATGTAGCCATTAAGAATAAAAATTGGGAATATTTCTTGTTTGTTCCCTGTAACTTGTATAATTGGTACAATACAAAAGAATTAAATATAACATCTTTTTTTCCAAAACAGGTGTTTTCTGTTTAATCAGGTAGTGCCCCTTTAATACAAACAAATTGAAAGTAGATAAACATTACCTTCACATTGATGATAGGGGGCAACAGCCTTAAGTCCAGAATCCAACTCTAGAACAATGCCTGCATCATGCTTCAACTTGACAACAGCAGAGTAAAGCCCTCCTACCTTCATAGTACTGAGTTTCCTGTCACCTGGAAGGAATAAAGAAATAATGGCTCTTGAAAAATGCAGATACAATAACTTTTGAAAAGTGCACATTTTGTGGAGTCAGCCTTGTGTAGCTGCTACATTTTATTGAAAAAAAACCCACAAAAACATCCTGGTATTTTAAAGAAAGATTAATCCTAAACTATTACTCATTTTAATTTCTTACAACTACATACAAAGGTACACGTCGTTAGACACATTGCAAGAGAATCAAAGCAAACAATAATGATTTTGATTTAGATCTACATCACATGCATTTGCCTAGGTGTGATCAATTTGTGCCCAGCAGCTGAAAAATGAAGAGACCCAAAAAAGTTTTCATAAAAAGTTTAGATTCCAAAAAAAAAAAAGTGAAACTTACCTCGTTCTGCAAGTAGATTCATACACAAGTTCCTCTCTGCAAGGTACTTCCTCAGTAGATCCAGGCCCACCTGTGTGTTGCCATGGTAACAATCTACAGTGCGTAGTGAGCCAAGGTAGCGACGTTTCTCCTTGTGTACTTCTACCACCTTGGCACACACTGACTGTCCAACAGTGTACAGTCCTGTGATGTTCTTTAGCTTCCGGTCACACACATACTGTAATTGGGAAAGAAAAAATTCGATACAAAATGTTCACTCATTTTACAGAAAGGTTTATTGATTAACAGTTGTTTCATCTACATATGATATACTATTTTACAGAACCTGTTAGCACAACCGGTTGACTATAATTTCCTGTGAAGAAGACTCTGGCTTCAAACCTGGACTGTGACATACCCAAGCACGCGTTGAATAGCTCCCTTGATTATGCTAAAGTAAACATAAGGGTTGATCCAAGATTGGTCAGCCCTGTGTCAATATAATGTGACAGGGTGTGGTATTATGCCAGGTGTTCATGGCATGCTAAACACAATGAAAGCAGCACTATATCTGCCTTAAGTGGACATTGTCACTTGGTAAGTGAAAGATTGTTGGTGGTTTGATACACCCCCAAAACAAACAAACAATATTGACGATTGTGTTCAATTTTGTTGTTACTAACAGAAAATGGTCAATAAGCTTACTGACTTTATCACAGAAATTTAATTTCAACAAAAAATAATTTTTGGTACAAACTTTATTTTTTTAAACATTTCGATTCCAGCTTAGAAATTATTTAAAATTTAAGCAAATGTCTGTATCTGAAACATCTCAGTTATCAAGCAGGAAGATGTACCGTTATCTACAGGATACACATTGAAGAGTGGATGCATGCACAAAAATTATGAATTAGAAGCATGTTTTGACAAATAGTGTAGAATTTTTTACAATAAACAACTACACAGTAACCATGATGATGGTGTTACATACCTGTTTGGGAACAAGACCCACTAATTGCCCTGGTAGCTCAACAAACACACCATAAGGCACAGTATTCTGTACCCAACCTAGAACAAGATTTCCTGGCTGAAACAAGAAAACAAGATGGAAAATAAAAATTGCCAATCTTATTTAAAAGTAGAAGAACACTTTGAATGAAAGTATTCAACAATTCCACAAAGACTTGAACAATTACCTTTATTCCTTTTGACTATCAGACTCTATCTTCAGGAACAAGCCAAGGTAAAGTTGTATTTATTTTAAAAGCTATACAAAGTGTCAGTTCATTTAAAACAGTTGCCGATTCTCAATTAATCCCTTTGGCATAGCAGTTATACAAAAAATATATAGCATTTAATGCTGTTATGTAAATAAAACGATAAATGGCCTTGAGAAACTAATTCAGTGATAAATAGCCTTGAAAAACTAATTCAATGAAACTAGCTGGAAAAGAAAACACTGCCAGTGGGCAGGGGACTTACTCTTCCAAATAATAGCTGGGTTCATATGAATAAATAAAAATTCATTAAATCAAGAAATTTTCTTAGATATAAGACAATTTCTTAAGTTTCATTTATTAAATGATTAAAGCAACAAAGTTTCTTAGTATTTTCCAGGAGTAGAGAAACTTTTTAGTTAACGAAAGAAGAAGTCATTTTAAAATAATTACAAACTAGACCCTAGGATGACACCATAATATAGCAGCTATGGATTTTAACAACACAATGAAAAACAAACAAATAAAACATAAACTTTTACTCACTTCCAACTCATCAAAATCTTTGACCATTTCATTCTCTCTTGAAGCATCTAGCAGACTTTCTTTTCTTGTCACTAACTTTCTCATGTCAAGGAAAAAAAAATATGCTCAAAACAAAACAGAATTAAATATAAAATAATCTCATAGTTTGTAGAAAACAGTTTTCACTGTGTTTGTTTTTTTAATGAATAGAGAAAAATAGCCATCAAATTAAAATGTGTTAGTTTAGTACACACATTGTTCAAGATTTATATAGACACTGGCATTTAGTGAATAAGTATTTGAGAGCCTATCACTGCTATTGTATACTATTAAGGTTTTCATTAAAACATTATCTTAAGTTTACTTTGATGACAATCCCTAATCTTTGTTTAATGACATGGTAACATTAGTACATTAGTACATTTACATACTTTTTATTATTAACTATTTAAATACCTCACTTATTATAAATTTGTTACCTTTTATGTTAAAAATTAATTAAAACTGACCTCTAGTTTCTCAAAATGCAATTAATCTGACATTTTTAGCCAGGTGTACGTCCAATTCAAACTAAAGGATACCACCACATTCTTCTTACTGTAGTACATGACCTCATCAATGACATCATCAGGCTGATACAATTCCCACAATGCATTGCATATCTCTATGGAGTCAGAAAGGTGCATTCTGGGTAGGTAAGCTTTTTTTGTAGATTCAGTTAGCAAAACATCTAGTCCTAGGTCAGTCTTCTGTAGTACCTTACAGCTAATGATCTGGAGTTAAAGAAGCATCAAACAATTAATGTTTTATTTAACCGACACAAACATTTTCCAGTAAGGATACAGATTTACCTAAATCAAGGTGTCTGTACAAATAACCCATATAATTTCTTACAGATTGAGCAGCAATGTGTAGATTCTCACCAGGACCTGCACTATTTGACTTAGTCAGATCAATTTGTGCCCTGCAAGCTGACAAATTAAGCATTTGGCATCAATGGTTTGTTAATTACTGATCCATTGTAACAATCTGCATTACACGAATTAGGCTGACATTTATACTTTACAATCCAGGTCATAACTAAGCAGCACTAACATGTTTCATGTTTTTTTCTGGCACCAGCTGAAATACCTTACCTTTCCAATCTCAAAATCTTCTGGAGCATCAACCTTCTTCTTTCCAAAGCTCGGCTTTCCCTCCAACTATCAAAACAAATGCAATAAATCTGATATAACTGATTTATTTTATAGACAAATAAAATATGTTTAAACTAATTTTAACACACCCTTAAAGACAACACTACAAATATGCTGGAAATGATTTGTAAGTTTAAAGATTTAAGAGTTAAAATCATAAAATTGGAATACATCATTATGTTGATGTTTATTGAACAAAACAAGAATCATATCCATAAGGTATCATCATCTTTTGGTTTAAAAGCCCATGACATGATATCAAAAGGTGGTATCCGACAGTTTATATACCTATATACATGCAACAATATCTTACACCAGTTTAGGGGAAATTTGGAATACTTTCTGTACACATAAAAGTCTATGTTAAAATGATTTTAAACACTATCCCTATTGTTTGACAGTACAAATCATGAAATATATCAGTTTAAATATCCATTATTTCTTAATGTGTAGATAAGCATGATGGAAAGTTCATCTAAAATTAAATACAGACATCAGAGCTGATTACCTGGATGATCATACAAGATGTGCTTTTCTTAGTTTAAATACAGCTAACTATGCAGCATGGCTCAGAAAGGAAATGCATGTTGGTAATTGCAAATGGGGTGTTGTACTTAACTTTTCACATAGATTTGGGGCATCAAGTAACAGCATTTCGAGAGATTTTTTTTTATTTAGTTGGTTGTTATGGAAACAAATTTTGGATGAAAACTGTCAGATACCACCTTTAAGTGAATAGTAATAAAAGAATTAGTGAACATGCATTTTCAAATCCTTAAAAAACAAATAATATGACTTAAATCTGTTGTGCCCTCAAAAATACTAGATCCAAAACAAAACTAGGCACTAGAACAATAAAAAATAAGGGCCTAACCAACATTACTATTACTACTTCAACATCATAATTCTCTTGTCATTACAATCAACAAAATCAGTTGCAGTTGATTCAAAGCAGACCATTAATACCAAAGCTTGGATGATTATCACTGCACTTATTCCCAATTCAGAAAAAAAGTCAAGCTAAATAGCACACTAATTAATGTACACATAATCAGCCTACCTTGCATGTTAGTTTCAGCTTCTTATCAGCAGGGTTGACACTTAGAACACGACACTGAACAACTTGTCCAAGATAAAACACTTTCTCCATTACGTCTATTGCCTCCACACTGAGTTCTGAGCGTGGAACAAGTCCCTGCACATGATTAAAGAAGCTGACAAACACACCGAAGCTACAGATCCCTGTGATATATCCCTGTAGGTCCATGCCTCTCTCCAGGCTCTCGTAGTTGGTGGGAACAAGGAACCGGCTGGACACCAGTGACTTCTTGTGAGTCAGCAAGATTGAACCTTTTTTGTTACGATGCATCACCTGATTGAAAATATTTATTAATTATAAAATATACTGATCAAAGTGGCAGCCACTAAATTATACATGTAATGCTTAGAGCCAGGGACTTCTAGTTACAAAGTTTTAATGAAATCAGGTAGAAGCGGTTTTTGCAGTTAGACTAGATTGTTTTTTTGTTTGTTTTGAAACTTGAAATGAAAACTGGCTGCTAGAAAATGTCCCTAACTGCTCCCATTTCAGAAATATCTCTTATATCAATGTCTGAAGAATTGCTTAAAAGGGCAATAACTGTACTTCAGATAAATATGAAGTTTCATCAAGATTGGTACAAAGCCATTTATGTTTATTGGGTTTATCGTCCCACAAACTGTATTTCAGTTATCTGGAGATGGTGTCCACTTGAAGCAGTTATAGTGCTGCCTTCACTGTATATAGCATGCCGTGAACACCTGGCATGATACCACACGCAGTCACATTTTCCTGACAATGGGCCAACCAGTCGTGGAACTACCCTTATTTATTTATTGGGTTTATCGTCCCACCAACAGTATTTCAGTTATCTGGAGACGGTGTCCACTTGAAGCAGATATAGTGCTGCCTTCACTGTGTATAGCATGCTGTGAACACCTGGCATGATACCACACGCAGTCACATTTTCCTGACAATGGGCCAACCAGTCGTGGAACTACCCTTATATTTGATCGAGCAAGGGAGCTTTTACACGACCCATTTCTTATCGACTTTGGTATGTCGTGGTCCGGAATCGAGCCCAAGGCCTCTTGTACCTGGAGCCGATGCTCTACTGATTGCGCTACCAGGTCTGGTGGTGCAAGCTCTAGGAGTGAAGCGAGGAAAATATTGTGTCCCCAAACAGACAGAAGGACCTGTATCCAGTGTTCGCAACCCCACACTTCATTACTGGCGGTATAATTAAGATGACTTAAAACAACAACACACATCTAACAAGTCACGGCACAATTTACTCATTAACTCACCCTGCATTTGATCATCTGTCCCTCTTCAAATTTTTTCTCCGGATGTTGGAGGGTGATGTCGGACATATGTTGCTTTGGAATAAAACCTGTAATCCCTTTGCTGATCAGCACTGTTACACCCTTTTCTAAGAACTCCAATATCTTCACCTATGGACCAGAAATACAACCTTTTTGATGTCCAGATATTGTGCAAATACTCTAACCTGCCTCCAGAGCTAAGCTGGCTGCAGACACTCTCCATATCAGTTGAATATACAATGTTCCTGGATATATCTGCTTTACACTCTACATTAAAAAGCTCTAACAATTAAAACAATATTTAATTAGCAGGCCCAGTGCATTCATCTTTTTTCTGGTCAATTAGATTCCCCCCACACCACCCCCATCCCCCTATAGTTCCTTAAAAATCAATGCAAAATCAATTCAAAATATTGATAATATTTTGTATTGATGAATTTTTTGTGTAAATTGTGTAATTTCTGCTATATAACAAATTCAAAATATTTTGAGGGTTGGATATATTTGATTATATCTTATGGGATTTTTTATATAATAAAAAAGTAATGCATCAGATCTAAAGAACAATCACCAGTCAACATGTTAATTTCCTTAGACTAATATTATTATTTTTTATCTGAAGGAAATATTCATGACATTAGCATTAATTTTATATGTACAACTTGTGTGTTTTACTTAAAAAGACAAAAACACACACATATGTCTTTCTTACTGTTACATATCTTTAGAGTTAAAGGGTGTTGTTTGACAGTTTCACTCAACATTATGTTCAGTTTACTATGTCATTACTTTCAGAGAAAACTCTCCTAATGCAATGCAGACATCGTCATAGATATAGGGAAACATCAACAGAAATGGCCACTAATTAAAGAATTTCTTATGATTAAAAATAACAAACAGGGTATGTCAATGTTTTTGTTTCAGTTTTGCAGCGACCAGTTTGTGATCACTATAGACATGTCCAGCTATTTTGGTGGAGGAAAAACTCAGACAGATGTATGAGTAGAAGAACTAGCACAGCGCAGGTGAGCTAGAAGACCTTCCCACTTAAACCCACACGGTGGGAGGCTAAGCAGTCAGAGAAGTAACAAATCTGTGATCACTACCACTACGCCAAACACTTCATTTCCAGATATCTTATGAAAATAAACTGTAGCAATATGGATCATAAAAAAATTTGATGAAAATGTTACCTATATTTATCATAACTGTAATCTGTAAATGATAAATTTACTACGAAATTTGTAGCAAATTGATAACACGTTGCATGGGTACTTGTTAATAGAACATTTTTTGTTAATGGCATCCCTACATATATAAAGAAAATTTCTGTTCATGTTAAACTAGTTAGACGGTAGAGAAAAGATTATATTGCCAAAAATTCATTGAAAAACTAATTTTTCTAAGTATATGCGTCATAAAACTGCTCAGGTTGTGGAACAAACAATATCAGGTATTTTATAGACAGTTTCTTTGTTTTATCCATCTTGAAATGAATCAAATGTTGCTTATTTAGTTGACGGTCCTATCAGGAATAAATTTTAAAAATACCTTAATTATATCACCAGGATTAATATCTGAAGGCCTCATATACTTCCTGTCTAGAACCTCTCTGAAACAGTTCACAATTTAAAATCAATAAATAAACTATAAACAAATAAAGCAAGTGAAAAAATATTTAGGAAATAAAGGTAGCAGATGTGTGTTTTTTTAAGTTTAACTGTTTTAACAATTTTTAAGTAAAATAATTCTATACACTAACTTATATAAAATACAGACCCTTATTTGTTACACATTATATTTTTAGTTTCATTTTCTCTCCCATATAAAATGATACAATACAATGATTCATGATTTTTTCCTAATTAAATAAAATACTGCAGAAAAATTAGGTCATAAGGTTTAATTTGTTGTTTTTACAATTTTTACAAACATCAAGACAACCATACTAATATAATCAGGGTCTTAGCCTCGAGCACCAGACTGGCTATATTTTTCTAATTGTTACATGTAACGATATGTTCGACAGAGCTTTATAACCATGGAGTTAACATATATTTCTAATTGTTACATGTAACGATATGTTAGACAGTGTTAAAACCATGGAGTTAACATATATTTCTAATTGTTACATGTAACGATATGTTCGACAGAGCGTTATAACCATGGAGTTAACATATATTTCTAATTGTTACATGTAAGGATATGTTCGACCATTATAACCATGAAGTTAACACTGGTACTTACTTCTGAAGAGAGACCACAACATAACCTTCCATCTGACCATATCCAACAACTCGGCATCTAAAAAAATAAAAAAAAGAACCTTTATGCAAAAAAAAAAAAATCTACCATTGCCTGGAAGTGAAGATATGGACAAGCACACCCAACGGGGAATTATCTTTAATAGAAAAGCCATTAGAAATGCCATGGAAATTAACTGAAAATAAACAAAGCATTTCTTGCCAGGACATTACTAGAGACAATAGTACTATCTTTATGCATCCACGGGTAAAAATAAACCTAAAAAATCAATATTACATTTTACTAAAGTGAAGCAAAGTAATAATATTCTTATGTGGACATCAGTCTGTTCTTAAAATTTTCCTCTCTTGCTACTTCAAAACCAACAGGGGGTCATATAATCATCATGCCCAATGCCCTTACTAAGTTTAAAATGTGACTAAAGGCAATTTCTATAAATCATTCTAACACTATCAACAAGTATAACCGCTTAAAGACACAGAAGCATTCTGTCGTGATAAAATAAACAATATATCACGACATAAATCCAGACTATTTTACTGCAACATAATAGCTGGTCCATTTCTTCCCCTACCCATTTTTGACCTGTTGTGATACATTGTTCTTTTCATTCACATCTTCACTTGAAACATTACCCTATCTAGGAAAGTTACAATATTGCTATTTAGTTAAACATGATGTTACTAATATCATAAGTATTAAACTGTGATAAAAAAATAAATAAAATATGCAATTTTGACAGTTGTTGATATTCTTTAAGAAATAAAATTACCAGCAAGTATGAGGGGGTGAAAAAATTCAAGCTAAAAAGAGGAAACAACATTGCATAGATTGTAGTGCACATTTGTGTCCCTTTCAAGTCAAAATATCTTGTAGAACGTGTTAAAATGGAAATAGATTTTCAGTTAATATATATTGGCCATTAACCCATGAAAACTTAAAAGCGTATTTCCTAATTAGGAGACCATATTTGCATTAAAGTTCACTAAGACCTTCAGTTCATAATTGGTCTTCTCTGACACACTGATTTTGAAGTTAATAGTGGTCATCTATTTGCCATGACTATCACCCTACCAAGTTTAAGGATTGTAGGCTTTTGTATGTTTTATCGGGAACAAAAATTATAATAACGTTATAGTGACCTTGACCTTTGCAACAGTCCTATTGATATCTGGGTAGATGCAGTGGTGCACAGCAAGGTCAGTTGGAAGACCTTAGCACCCTACTGGGACTAAAATCTATGAGTCAAAAAGCTTAATTTAATTTTAAGAAATATTATATGAATATAAAGTAATAACATTTTAATGTTGTTATTTGTCTAACCTGTGTTTAGAACCCTTCTTAAAGTCCTTGGAAAAGTTTTTCACATTGTCCAGTTGACTGACCTGCATGAAAAACAGAACAAAAAAAACAACAAATGTATATAATTTCATTTATTTCAGCATGGGATTACATGTATAGTACATTTTACAAATTGCTTACAGAAATGTATATTTTTACCTAACTTAAAACCAATTATTACTATTTTATTAATATTTTTTATCAAAAAATTGTTGTTGCATGCTTTTTAATTGTGGGTTTTACCTGAATATTTAATATCTGACAATTATATATGTATTAACCTATCCTTGAATAATTTGGGCTTTTCAGGTAACAAAATTAAGACCAGAATTTAGATCTAGATTACGATTGGAGTATGTATGAATAGATAATTCTCAAGGTGTTGGTATTTAAAAATCAACATACCCCAGCAAAAGCAGTCATATCCTGGGGTAGCTTGAAGAAGACTCCTTCTTCGGAGTTAAATCTTGTCACTACAGCTTCCTCGATTAGGTCGCCATAGCTTAGAGCAGCAAACATTTCTTCTGGCACACCTGCGTACCTCACCACGTGTGGCTGCAGGGTCAGACTTATGGCCTTGGTGAGGGGGTGAACCGATAGCACACAGCCAGTCACCTGAATAGGGAACACAGGCTCAACAGAACATAACATCTCAAGTCCAAAATGAGAGAAATCAGATGAAAGTCCAAGAGACAATGAACTGTCACAATTTTTCCTAAATGTATACTAGCCTGCAAAATCATATTTTCAAGTCACTGACTGCAATTTTTTTGTTCCGCCAATGTCTAACTTTTGGCAAAAAAGATTTTTAGTAGAAACAAAAACAGATACTAGTCGTAACCTTTACCCAAAACAGAAATCTATAATATACAACAAACAGCAATAGATACCAAAAGCTAGTCTCCTTTTGCTGGATTTTATGTTAAAAAAAAATAGTGTTAATGATAAGAGATGCCTACACCAAGTTTCTAGGGCAACTGATCACCATGGCAACAGTGTACCTATCATGTCTCCGTACGGGAACTGATTAATCATTACTATTATATTATTCATTAATCACAACACAGTGCATTAGCCTTTTCACTGTCAGACACTACATTTCCAATATGTACCCATCTTGCCAGAATCTTTACTATCCAAGCTTTCGAGTATATCACCCAATGAATCATTATCTAACATACGAAGAACATCTTCTGTCAAGTGTATTGTAGGTTTTCTGGACAAATTTTATATTGTTTTTTACCGCTTCTATCACTCGCGACATCGCCCTTTTGGAGAAATAAAAAATTGTGCATGGAAAATACCACTTCTATCACTCGCGACATCCGCCATTTTGGAGAAAACAAAAATTGCGCATGGAAAATACCACTAGCCTTGCGTCGAAATCTGCACAACAAAATATCCTTAGTCAAAAATATATAAAATGTGTGACATCAACCTATTTCTGGATTATTAATCATATTGGGAAATTCCCAAAATGGAAATGACCCATCTTAAGATCAGTATATATAACATTTTGTGTGGACAGTTTAATCTATCTTGATGGGAGTAAAAGGGTTAATCAGGATAAGTTCATTTGACCTTGATTTAGCCCTTTTGAACGATACAACTAGATTTTTTTATGAAATATTTAATGTATGTTGAGTTAAATCTGACAAAATGTTTATTATGTACACAGAAAAAAAGATATATCACCCAGCTTATTTTTTATTTCTGTTATTTTATGCTTTGTATTGTACTTAATGCCATGGTTGCTAAGGTAGTTTCTCAATTCAAGTTCTAACAGCCCTGATGCTATGGACATGCAATATAGCAACTGAGTTCCTACCACATCTCCTTGTGAGTATTGTTTGGGACTGGAAGGCAGGGCAGATGTGTGGATAACGGCCCTCAGACCACCAAACCTCAGCTGTAGTCCAGTCTGCACCACCTGATCATAAAATACATATGCTTTTAAATTGTTGCTGTTGTTATTATTTTTTTTAAAATATAAAACAAACAACATTTTCCTTTTTAAAGCAGTCATCAAAATCTTTTAAGACAAAATGTTAATCATCAGACTAAAACACATTTTATATTAATAAAATAAGCTTGAATGCAGGCTACATGCTAAGCCACATGAAAGGGTTTACATGTATATCATGTTCTTGAATGTCATTATTGTTAAGTAAATTCCTAAATGCAGAAGGAATTTTCTAATGCAAAATACTTTTTTACAGTCTTCAACGGCTTGATTAAAACGGTAAGTATTTTTTGTAAGAAAAAATATGTCCTATGAGTACTTCCTTAACAAAAGGTGTTTTCTTACCTGGTCAACAAATGCCTTAACCTTCATTCCAGCAATGACAGAGTTAAATGGGAAATTCTTTGTCTTGTTGGTTATCTGTGTAAATAAGAATGGGCAACTAACATGAAAACAATAAATAATATACACAGATCATACAGAAGCTGTTGAAAAGTTAAAGTGACAATCTATCATGAAAGATTTCTTTAATTTTGTTGGTTATCTAAATGTAACAGCATGACAGAATAATTGATACTAAACATGAAATATTTAATCTCTCAAAGAAAAATCCATTTTGAGAAACACTAGCTTTGTTTGCTATCTTTGTGTTCAAACATGACAAAATCATTGGAAATCAACAGGAAATATGTTTCAAAATTATATATATACATAAGTGATTGTAAATTGATTTTGACAGATATATAATTTTGATGGAATTGGTTTTGCAAGTTATCTGTGTGTACACACACAAGAATTCATAAGAACATTGGAACAGAAGAAAACAGGAATTAACATATGCCCCTTAAGATGCCATGACAACTATAACCTCAATGGATGCACTTATAAATGTTATGTGTATGTTCGTAAGATGGTGAAGTAAGATTTAAGTATTGTAAATGATATGGATGTTATGGACTGATACAAGGATGAACAACGTAAATGCTATATGCTGCCCTTATAGAAATGAAAGGTGAACTTTATTTCAATGTATTGCTAGTAAGTAAGATTACTAAGGTATAAGAGGGTATTTTAACTTAGCTAATGTATAAGGATACATTTTTCATTTAATAAATACTTTTGAATGCTTTCAAAATGCAGTGTGATATTATTTGCTTTTTCCCCACAAACTGCCACAAAATAGTTGTGCTTTATTGTTATCGTAGCTGGCTAAGATATAGTTGTGTTTTATTGTTGGCTGGCTAAGATATAGTTGTGTTTTATTGTTGGCTGGCTAAGATATAGTTGTGTTTTATTGTTGGCTGGCGAAGATATAGTTGTGTTTTATTGTTGGCTGGCTAAGATATAGTTGTGTTTTATTGTTGGCTGGCTAAGATATAGTTGTATTTTATTGTTGGCTGGCTAAGATATAGTTGTGTTTTATCGTAAGCTGGCTAAGTTTTATATTAATAAATACCCCTCTTAGTATTCACAATTTATCCAATAAAAATGAATTTAGTAAAGATAAACATATGATAGGCACATTCACGCAAACTATATTATCTTCATTGCTTGTCACTGCCATCTCCCACAACATACCTGTGGTTTATTCAGCTGACTAGGATCTATAGTGACGGATACAGCCCTGACAGTCTCCTCCTCCTCCTCTTCATCCTCACCTCCTCCTCCTCCTTTAATCTCCACCTTACATCTACACAGCTGACCCACCATTAGAGGACTTCCTGCAAACAAGATAGCAGGTGTTTCTGTTTTGGTGTGTTTTACATGATAAGTCCCCTTGACACATGTGTAATTCCAACCACTTCTCTATCTAATTAATATATATATTTAATCATTTTAATTAATATTTTGTTTATTACATCCCACCAATTAATATTTTGTTTATTACATCCCACCAATTAATGTTTTGTTTATTACATCCCACCAATTAATGTTTTGTTTATTACATCCCACCAATTAATATTTTGTTTATTACATCCCACCAATTAATGTTTTGTTTATTACATCCCACCAATTAATATTTTGTTTATTACATCCCACCAATTAATGTTTTGTTTATTACATCCCACCAATTAATATTTTGTTTATTACATCCCACCAATTAATGTTTTGTTTATTACATCCCACCAATAATATTTTGTTTATTACATCCCACCAATTAATATTTTGTTTTGTTTATTACATCCCACCAATTAATGTTTTGTTTATTACATCCCACCAATTAATGTTTTGTTTATTACATCCCACCAATTAATGTTTTGTTTATTACATCCCACCAATTAATGTTTTGTTTATTACATCCCACCAATTAATGTTTTGTTTATTACATCCCACCAATTAATATTTTGTTTATTACATCCCACCAATTAATGTTTTGTTTATTACATCCCACCAATTAATATTTTGTTTATTACATCCCACCAATTAATGTTTTGTTTATTACATCCCACCAATTAATATTTTGTTTATTACATCCCACCAATTATTGTTTTGTTTATTACATCCCACCAATTAATGTTTTGTTTATTACATCCCACCAATAAATATTTTGTTTATTACATCCCACCAATTAATATTTTGTTTATTACATCCCACCAATTAATGTTTTGTTTATTACATCCCACCAATTAATATTTTGTTTATTACATCCCACCAATTAATGTTTTGTTTATTACATCCCACCAATTAATGTTTTGTTTATTACATCCCACCAATTAATGTTTTGTTTATTACATCCCACCAATTAATGTTTTGTTTATTACATCCCACCAATTAATATTTTGTTTATTACATCCCACCAATTAATGTTTTGTTTATTACATCCCACCATTTAATGTTTTGTTTATTACATCCCACCATTTAATGTTTTGTTTATTACATCCCACCAATTAATGTTTTGTTTATTACATCCCACCAATTAATATTTTGTTTATTACCATTTAATGTTTTGTTTATTACATCCCACCAATTAATGTTTTGTTTATTACATCCCACCAATTAATATTTTGTTTATTACATCCCACCAATTAATATTTTGTTTATTACATCCAACCAATTAATGTTTTGTTTATTACATCCCACCAATTAATCTTTTGTTTATTACATCCCACCAATTAATATTTTGTTTATTACATCCCACCAATTAATATTTTGTTTATTACATCCCACCAATTAATGTTTTGTTTATTACATCCCACCAATTAATGTTTTGTTTATTACATCCCACCAATTAATATTTTGTTTATTACATCCCACCAATTAATGTTTTGTTTATTACATCCAACCAATTAATGTTTTGTTTATTACATCCAACCAATTAATGTTTTGTTTATTACATCCCACCAATTAATGTTTTGTTTATTACATCCCACCAATTAATCTTTTGTTTATTACATCCCACCAATTAATATTTTGTTTATTACATCCCACCAATTAATGTTTTGTTTATTACATCCCACCAATTAATGTTTTGTTTATTACATCCCACCAATTAATGTTTTGTTTATTACATCCCAATTAATATTTTGTTTATTACATCCCACCAATTAATGTTTTGTTTATTACATCCCACCAATTAATGTTTTGTTTATTACATCCCACCAATTATTGTTTTGTTTATTACATCCCACCAATTAATGTTTTGTTTATTACATCCAACCAACACAATCAGAGTCATTATAGGGACCTACGGCCATTACTGGCTGCAGATGATCCCTGACAAATATCTGAAGGACCAACAATTGGCTGGAAAAATTCCCCACATGAATGTTTTCATCCTAACTGGACTTGAACTTAGGCAGTCAAGGCGCTGAAGGAGTTAGGAAATCTAACTACTCAACTACGGACACCATTACCTACCCTTGTTGATGGTCTGTATGAAGTTTTCAGCCTGTTTGCTTGGCAAGAAGGCATGAACCCCAGGCACCCCCAAGTCTAGTGTATATCCATGGTCCTCACAGCTGCTTACACTGCCATACAGAACCTGCCAATCAGTTCATATGGTTAATGAAGAATCAGATCGAAAGGTGTAAAACTTTTATTTGGCTTGGACATAAAATTTAAAAATACCCAAGTGGTTAGGTATGAAATGTACAATTTAGCATTAAATACAAAGTTTGCATATAAAGTCAACTTTAATTTTCTGAGTAATCAGTTGAAAGATGAAAAATTAAGTTGACTGAAGAACTGAAGATAAAATACAAGTAAGCTTCGAACATAAGTGTATTCAACAGTCTAGAGTGGACAAACAAATTAAAAAATTAAGCTTTAAATATACTAAATTGTATGAATGGGCCATTAGAGAATTTATCAATTAAGCTATGAATATACTCAACTGTCTAGGGTGGTCAGATAAGAAATTAACATTAAATCTTTGAATACACTCTAATATCTGGAGAGGTCAGATAAGAAATTAACAATTAATCTTTGAATACTCTCAAATGTCTGTGGTGGTCAGATAAGAAATTAACAATAAATCTTTGAACATACGATACTCAAATGTCTGGAGTGATCAAGTGAATTAAGAATTAAGCTTTAAAAAAAAATCAGCATTTGACATAACCTTTAATGTTCTAAGTAAATGATGAGAAATAAATATCCTGTTATGATTTCCAGACTCTTTTTAAAGCTGCTTTTTTATGTTGTGTTTTATTTGATGATGGAACTTTTTACAGCCAATAATTGACACTTCTTCAAGACTGTTGATTTTATTGTTTTGTTTAATATGACTTAGGTAACTGATTAAAGCCATAGCTTAACAATACTTCAAAACCATTTGTCACTTTATAAAGAAGAATTTTTTTACTGATTTGTGGAATTTACCTCTGAATATTTTCAAAAGATAATTTTTCCCTCTATTTAACTAAATAAAAAAACACAGATTTCTGCTATAAAAAAAACATGCGATACTTAAAATAAAGCCAAGGGGAACACAAACCATGTTATTTTGTAGTCCTCTAGAAGAAACCTCTGAATTCACATCATGTGGTGCCATTGAAAGGTTAATCTTCTCCTTCTTCCCCGTCTTGCCCTCAGACTTCCCCATCACTTTACATGGCACCATCATACCAACCTTAAACAGCTGTGATAGAGAGGCCACACCCTGCAAGTACATCAGCGATGTCAGAATCGAAATCATATTCATCTTCACTGTCATCATTAACACCAAAATTAGAATAATCATCAACATTATCATAATAGCTATCACATACAAAATCAGATTCACTTACAGCATCATAACCATCACCACCATTAGCATCAACAACATCATCATCACCACCTTTATCATTTCTACCATCATTTACACCACATTTTCACCATCATCATAATCATCATCATAATCATCATCAACATCATCATCAACAACAGAAAAAACATCCACATCACCATCATAGTCTCAGATAATACAAATTGCCATCCCCATCAAAGTCTCCGACAATATAACTTAATTACACATCCTTTCGGTCTGAAAAACTTACAAATAGGCTTACTTTTGAAAGTGAAAAAGTAATCCAAGTTTTAGGTGAGTACCTTTGGTAGTTTGTGAGAAAAGGACCTGAACAAAGAGCTTAATCAATGCTAAAGAGAGGGTAATAAAAGTAGTGCCACTTTCTTTCTACAAAAGTGAAACTTAAAACACAGTCTTACTTCTGAATCTTCCTCTTCTTCATGATTGTCTTGTACTTCTGCCAGAGTCTCCAACTTTTGTGTATATGCCCTGGATATATTTGTGATAGGAACCTTCCCTTTCAAACCATTTGGCAAAGCAATCTGTACCGAATAGTTCTGAACAGAGCTAACATAGCCCAACACTGTCATTCCTGTATACAGGTGCTATAAAAAAACGTTTAAGAAATATATATCCTGATGATGATAAGTTTTCTTTTTTTAAGACGGTCTTTCTTTGAAGAAACTCTTGTTGATTTCAGCTCAACATAGTCCAAGAATTACAGTTTATTTAAGCTTGTTTAGCATATATAACAGCGGCAGCATACAGCACCTTACTATTTTAGGTTGAAATCCAGATCAGAATATAGAAATTATGTTACCAGGTATTATGCTGGTCAAAATATCCAGCGAGTCATCACATTGTTAAATACATGTTATACTGATTCTATAAATAATTAAATGCTAATTACAATCTAAAGGAGAGAATGGTTTTAATAGCCTACTTAAGCAAAACAAAAAGTTAATTTTGAGCTGATGGTAGGGCAAGTGCCAAATATGAGTTTTTCTTTTAAGACAACCCTCTTGAGGGTTCTACATTAAGTTTTTTACCGTTATTAAGGATAATTGAGATTGCTAGCATTTATAAAATTTATTGCTTAACATGTATCTTTCATAAATGATTTGTTCTTAACTGTTATTTTTCTAGGCATTTCACTGCAATACAAATAGATACCTTTTGTCTTAATGGTTCTGGCTTCAGTGAGGTCATAATGGTAACTGGGACACTGTCATCTTTTGATTTCTGTTTCAACTTACTAGCTGCAAGTTCTTTCTTCTTTTCTTTCCTACTCTTTTTCTTTTCCTTTTGAATAGTGGGGTCATGATCCTTAAGAGAAAATACATGGAGATTGCAAGGTACCATATTTCTTTAAAAAATAACTTTGAAGAACAAGTAGAGGGTTTATGTGAACAGGTACATTCAATAAGCCATATTTTATCAAAGCCTTCACATCAGAAGTTACAAGGCTGTTGGCACAATGTTTTACTATGCAAGAAAGGTGCATATAAGCAGTTGATACTAGTTAAAACGTTTATCTAAAGGGAATATGAATTGGAAATATAATTTATGTTTGTTTTTTAAACCAACAAGGATTTCAAAGAGTAATAGTCTAGTAATAGTAATTAATTATTGGTAATTTTATTTGGCATTCTAACATCAATCCATCCATTTTTCACAAATTAAAAAATCCAGAGAAATTTCTTTACTCAAAAATTTCTTACAATTAAAACAATCCTTTAACTCAATATTCTTTGTCATAGCTTTAAAACTTCACTTTTTCTTCCATGCCCAGTAAACAGAATTGCTGGAGTATTATTATTAGAACAAAAAATCATGGTAAACAGGTTTCAAAGTGACTGATGAAAGTTGGTCAGTAGTGAAAAGAAGAATTACACAACACCCATTTTGTGTCATACTTACTTTAAACAAATCTTCCTCTTCTCTTTGTTCCAAGGATTTGTGGCCTTTTGAACTTTTTTCTTTTTTCTCTGACCCACCTCTTGGAAAATCTTCCTCCATTTTGTAGAAATTTTACTTTCTAAAACAAAAACACAAAAGAAAAACACATAAATATGTAATTCACTAAATGGTAATCTAAATTTGATAAAAATGCTACATAGCTGAGAAAAAATATTGTTCAGACAACTTTTTGAGCTAGAAAGAATGCATGTGTTTCATAGAAGTCTTACAGGTATAAGATCATACTGTTTACAAATTTCAAATGCAACTGAAACCTGAGTTTTTAGTGTTTCCCTTTCAGAGTTTGAGGGAACAAGATGATAAAGCCCTTTCTAAACATTTCATAAATACATATGGTTAATATGTTATAACATATTTCAATGCCAATGTTTTGCTTTATGCCAAATAATTATGTTCTACTGGCTATCTACTCCTCTGTTAAAACGATGCCATTTTAAAATAAGCCTCAAGCTTAGTGTCGCCGATTGGGTGATCACATTTAGCAACTGCATTTCTTCTTTGGAAAGCAGATTTTTATAGGAATGGGGAAGACACGTGTCAAAAGGGGCAAAATCATGCAAAAAATAGAAAATGGGGGAAGTTCAGTATGTAATATATTTATATTACTTTAACTTTCATTGACAATTCTTGAAGACGTCATTTAGGGTTAGAGTAAGCCAAACGAGGCAGCCAAACGAGGCATGACTCTTTGATTCCTGCAGCTGTTTCCAGCATCTGGATAACAGAGGCATGGCACTTAACATTGGCGTATTTTTTCAGCTGATGCCTTTCACTCATTTAAATTTGAGACAGGCTGGGGTTCACCAATCACTGGCATGCCGAGAAAATTTGAGACATACTATTACTCAGGTTTCATGTAAAACAAACGACTGTAGCTAACATAGGCATTGTTTGTCATCTTTACTTATTATTTAAACATTTTACCAATCGTAGGCCAACTTTCTTATTCAAAGACTGAGAGAAATTCAAGCAAAACAATTTATCACGTTTCCTGGCATGGGCGCAGCCATGTTATCGGTGGTTTATAAAAACTACACAGTCGTGACTATCAATAGACCACGTTGGTGCTCATTTGAGCTTTACCAACACTTTCTTCGGAAAGTTACCTATGTGGACTTGTACTTTAATTTATTGCCGATTTGTTTCTGACTGCATTTTATACCCAACCTTTTTTCCATTGATTTAAACGTGTTTTCGTGTTAACTTGATCCCCTTCTTACTAAAGCCACATTATATAGGCTTTCAATTCAACGCCACGACATCTTCACGATGTTCTGACTATAGACAATCCTTTCTTTTCTCAAATGATCCATCTGATTTAACCTCCAAAACTTACGCTTTAAATAATAATAACAGCCATTTAAATGCCGGATTTCTAGACATTGAGATTTTCAATGACAACGTCTCTGCTAAAATCTACGACAAAAGAGACGATTTTAACTTCATTATCCATACCTTGACGGTGATTTGCCTCGTGCTACCTCCTATGGTCGGCCTATTTATACATATCCAATTTAAAGGTTTGCACAAGTACTAAAGAAGCAAATTTCTATGATAAACCGGTCTATTACTTCGATTTCTCAAATTAAGGAGGGCGTTTTTAAAATTCTTTCACCGCAATGATTTTATTGCTTCAAAAGAAAACAGCAGTATGGAAACACGTATGCAGCAAGGCGTAAGCCATCCTGCATTTTATGGAAATGTTTTATACTAGTTAAAGAAATTCAAAGGTCTCAACTTTTCTGACCTCTTTGCAAAACTTATCAGAAAGTTTATTGCCGCTGTACTGCATTGCTTGCATCTGAGCCTTTTGCAGTCAAGAACTTGCATTGCTTTTATATTACACGATGCCACGCTGAGACCATATGAACAAAGTGACTTAAAGCCGTAATTGGACAGTCACTGTTGGACTTCAATCTCTCTCTATTCGTGCCCAACTTGATCTTTCTTCGTGCCCTTTGTGTGAAATTGTACACGTAGTAGGTATAACATAAGGATTTGTCTGTACCATTATTGAAAATATATATCTCATTACATATTAACTCTTTACAATACTACATTATTTTGGGTTGGGTGGGTGTCTAAAATTCGATGAATTCTTTCGTGTGTGTTGTGTTGTTTGTTTTTTGCTGTTTGTTTTTTTTGTTGTTGTTTTTTGTTTGTTTTTGTTTTTTTGTTTTTTGTTTTTGTTAAATTAAAGTTCTTATTATACAACATCGGTTGGGCTGTTTTATTTCAAACTGCTGTCTCATTTTGAACTTATAGGTTGCCGAGGCTTTTATACAATATCTATTGTACATATTGTACATATGGTGATAGTTAAAGTTAATTGAATAACAAGTTATTTTGTCTGTATATTAGTTCATTCTATCGGGTCCAACTCCCGACGGAGGTGCTAACTGTTAGTTGTCTCACTCGGACGAGATATTTTTATGTACACTGTTTGATGGGAAAACCTTCAGGAAGTGCGAGGTAGATTAGGTTTAAATATATGTGGTAATTCTTATAGGACCTTTTCTTATTTACCCATTACTTTTTAGCGTATATTCATTTTGTAAAAGTTGAATTATCATTTTTGTAATTTTATATCCTAAACCAATAGTCTTTTTAGCTTCATGGTTGGTATAATCAAAAATAGATAATAAATTCCACATCAGTGAAAATCCCTTATCTTGGCAGCCATCTTTGATAGTAACTTCAAGGGATTTTCCTATGAATTTGTTCTGTCTGCCTTTCCTGCCAGCGGAGCATATAGAGGCCACTGTGCAGGCACTGGAGGACCTGAACACCGCTGACAACGTCCAGCCAGTGTTCCATTATATCAACAGGACCTAGATCAACTCCAGTATGTGGCCCGTGGAGGGCAGTCGGTCCGCACCAACAACGATGTAAAAGGTATTATTATTATTATGTTGTTATTATTATGTTATAGAAGATGAAAGTACATTTGATCATTATAGTATCTTACCAAAAATCTAAATAATTTTAAAGCTTTCAGGCTGGCATCGTCGGCTTAACATCCGTGCCGGAGCAGGACCACCCTTCTACACATTGCTGACCCTGCTCCACAACGAGGCCAAAGACATTTCAGCACAGCGACAGTTGGTCTGTGAAATGGCCCTGCGGAGTCTGCAGCGCAAAGAGTGTAGACGGATGCAGGGTCAGAACTTTGCCACATGGGATAGGTTAGTATAAAACTATATAGCAGTTGTATTACACTAAAAATATTTAAGTGATACAATCAGTGAATCATTTAATAATTATGCGGCTATTATCAATTTCAGTTACAGGACAAATGGCTTGTCAGCGACCGTCCTACTGAAGAAGGTGTCCTAAATGAGATATGAGCAATCAGCAAGTCTCACTTAAGTGAGAAGAAGTGAGAAGAACTGCTCACTTATTACCATTTTAAAGCTGTTAATGATATGATATTTGAATTCTTATTTTTGAATAAACGTTCCTTATACATATGTGTATGTTTTTTCTTATACAAATACATGATATAACAACAACAATAACTACTACTACTACACAAACACCAACTGATGATGATGATAATGAATCGTGATAATAATAATAATAATAATATATTAATAATGTTAACAATAATAAAAATAAATAAATAATAGTATAAGTAGTAACGCAAACGTAATAAAAATAACCAACCCAATGATTATCGTACTTTTTCCTACGACAACAACAACACAAAATAATAACGCAAATCACAAAATAATAACGCTAATGTTAACAAAAACATGCTAACAAAAGTTAGTTTATAAATATGTGTCCGGTTTGACTGATTTCCGAGAGCATTTTGGCCGGATTGACTTTTTTTGTGGCCGGATAGACTTGTGGCCGGATTTGTTTGTGGCCGGATTGACTGTAACCCTTCGTTACTGTGGTATACTAAAATCAAGTTGGCAAGCAAATACGCTGGTTCGCATTTCCAGCAAGCAGCAAGCATTTGTAGCAAGCATCTAGGGTAGCAAAACAAATTTCATGCCAGCAAGCAATAAGTCCAGATTCGGGATGAAATTAATAACGCTTTGATGATCGTGCATTTTTTTTAAATTTACTAATTGAATGGTTAAAGTATAAATATATGTGTTCTATATATTTTTTCCTTGTGATTGTTGTTCTAATGTTGATCATCTAAATTAAATACGAAAATAATAATAATAATTGAGACTTAAAATATTTTGTAATATAGTAGTTGAAATAGACGGGTTATCGTATATTAACCACCAGGTACACAAAATTCACCTACATTAAATGATTGTGACGCATTTTCTGTGCATGTTTTTTGGTATAAAATTTAGCCTTAATTCTAAAGCCGAAAAACTTTTAGATCTAGCTCTTTCTTATATTTAATTAATTTGCTATCAAAGTTATTAAAAACACTGATTATCTTATTGCAACACTGATTTTAAGGCCGGTCTCTCCTATATATAAGGAATGCGACGAATTCGTTTTGTATCTATTAATTGGTAAAAAAGCGATCTTTAGTTTTGTTTTTAAGATTCCCACGACGTCGAAATATAAGAAAGTTTACGCAACATTTCATATGCATTTGTTAAAAGAATAAGAGCTTCCAATTTACTTTTTTTTGGCAACTATTTTATATACATGATCAAATCCTACCTTATTGCTTTTTATGTGTACCTGGCTGTTCAATAAATCACACAGAAATGATCCTATTAATTGTATTAATATTCTTTGAAAGAATTTCCATGTAGCAGTATCCTGACAGTTAAACATATTGAGCTCTTCGGCCCCAGTTTGCCCTCTCCACACCGTAACCCTCTCACCACCCAACTAATTTATGGCCCTCTTATCAACTGATGAAAGTCCACAGGGAATCTTGTGATTGAGTTCTGAGATAAGGAACTCTGAGATTAGGAATAGATTTTATTTTGGTATCTTGCAATGCGGTCGGACGTGCTCGTTACTCAATATGCTAGTTGTTATTTGGTGATGTATTTGTTTTGCTGCGGTTCCTGCTGCTTCGGCTTTTACTGCTGCTGATGTTTATGCAAGACCAGTCTCTAGAGCATTTTACATTCTAAAAATCAGCTACATTCGATACGCAGAATAAACATCATGTTTTATTTTTTATGAATGCGATTCACATTAGAATTGTATACTTAACAATCAATATTGTTGGGACATTTTTAGTGTCCGTCTATGTAGAATATTTATATTGTTTGCTGGAATATGTTAGCAGCACAAAGTACAAAATCATTTATAATTGTCATCTTTCGCTTATATTTTTGTTACAATCTCTAGTATACAACTTGATTATAACACTTGTGCTACTGTTGTGTAAAATGAATAAACAAATATGGTGTATAGCGTGAAAGAAGCTACAGTCATATTACACACAAGCGGTTGTAGATGCTACGGGTGGATAAGGCTGATCTATTATCTAAAGTTATTCAGAGCATAACCACATCAATAATCACTGTAAGGTTTGTTTGAACTACTAACGTCATCAGCTTATCTGTTTATAGGATATAAAAGCACTGCACAATATTTAACAGTAGAAAACTTACAAATATACATTGTACATAACATTGTATGTTCGTCTCATGTTATTTTTCTTTTTCAAATATGTAAACTGCTTATTGTAAAAATGCATAAATAAAAATCCAAACCATTCAAATTTGTGTTTGTTCTTTTGTTTTGTTCTTTATATAAACTGCAATAATAGAAATAAATACAATATAAATACATGCAAGGAATGAACAATGTATGTTTTGAAAGAAAATATACGGACATAATAGAAAAATTCAACAACTACATCATAGCGTGGGAATGACATATAGAAATATGCATTCGAAAACAGAAGTCAGATATAGAAAATCACAAAAATAGCAAATACGGGGAAGATTCGATAGGATTCTGTAACTCACAAAAGAAATGCAAAACAACAACAAAACAACAACAAAAAAACAACACCTTTATATTTAAAAAGCCAGACAGTTTGGCCAAACGAAAAAATGCATCGACAAAGAAATAAATTGAGAGTGGCAAAACTAATTCACTTTACGGAAAAACATGTTGGATACAGTAAAACCATAAAAGCTTCACATCAGGTGGATATATTTCGAAAACTATAACTACTGTAGCTAGAAGATAACATATGAGTATATGCGGTCGGAAACAGACGTCGTCGCATATTATTAAATCACAGATAATTTCAAGTATCACTGAAAGTCGCTTATTATTAAAAGGAAATATGCGCCTCTTACAGGTAATGTGACGCAGAACAATACAATCAATGAACAAAACATATTCACCTAATGAAAATATGCAATAACTAAACCCCAGCTTGCGTTCGACATAAAACAATCTGAGATCAATGAGATACGTCGGAGACAGTAAAAGCGCACAGACCTACAAGTAATATTATGTACAATGTATATCTGACTTAGCGCGGTGCCTCTCACAGGAAATGTGACACCCTTAACGATATATGTTTGTATACAACATATTTATATCTAAAATAAAATGGTAACAACAATAGCCTAGCCAGGGAATGACATGAGAAAATATGCGATCGAAAACAAACGTCAAATACATAAAATAAAAGAAAATTAATTTTTTGAATTGTTTTGGAAAGTTCTCATTGCATGTCACAGGGAATGAGACGCAATGAAGTATAAAAGTTTTTCAACAAGATAGATTTACAGTTTACATCAAAGACAGCTAAAGAAAAAAGGAAAACTAAGCTAACATGTGTAGATTTTACAAAATCCTGTGGATTAAAAAAGGGAATGTTACGAAACACACAATACATGTTTATCAACACGATATGTTGCCGTAATGGAAAAGGGCAACAACAACACTCTAGCTTGGGGATGACATAAGCATATCTCTGATCGAAAAGAGACGTTAGTTAGAATGAAGATACAGAAAGTTACCATTAAAAGTCTGATATATTTCAATGGTCCCTGTGTCACTCACAAGGAAAGTGACGCAATTAACTGTACATGTATGCAAACAACAATAAAATAGCTAATGAAAAAACGCAGCAACAATACCCAAGCTAGGGGGTGACATAAAGTAATAGCCGGTCAAAAACAGACGTCAGTAACAGTAAAGTCACAGAAAATTACATTGAAAATAGAATATAATTGACAGACCCTTGTGCATTGTACAAGGAATGTGATGCAATAAACTATACATATTTGTTTAAAGGGAACATAGACTTTATGAAAATATGCAACAAGGATACTCTAGCTTGGGGAGGACATAACAACATATGCAATCAAAGCAGACGTCACAGTCAGTAAATTCACAGCCTGGAAGCCGAGTATGTTCGTATTGACGGTACTTAGTGCCTCTTACAGGGAATGTGACGCAATGAAGGATACATGTTTATTACAAGACGAATGGAACTAGTAGAAAAATGGAACATAAATAATCTATCAAGGGAGTGACATGAAGAAATACCCGATCGAACAATTACGTCAGAGACAGTTAAAATAACAGAAAACTAAGCTAACATGTGTAGATTTGACAAAGTTCTGTGGGTTAAAACAGGTAATGTGACACAATACACAATGCATGTTCATCGACACGTCATTATGCCGTAACGAAAAAGGGTAACAACAACACTCTAGCTTGGGGATGAAATGAGCATATCTCCAATTGAAAACAGACGTCAACTACAAAATTTTGCAATAAAACAGTATATAATTGACAGAGCATTGTGCCTTGTACAAGGAATGTGACGCAATAAGCTATACGTATTTGTTAAAAGGAAACATATACTTTATGAAAATATGCAACAAGGATACCCTAGCTTGGGGAGGACATAACGAAATCAGCAATCAAAAAATACGTCCAAGTCAGTAAATTCACAGCAAATTAGCCTGGAAGCCGAGTATGTTTATATTGTCGAGACACAGTGCCTCTTACAGGGAATGTGACGCAATGAACGATATATGTTTATACACAAGACGAATTGAACAAACAGAAAAATACAAAATAAATATTCTAGCTAGGGGATGACATGAAGAAATACTCGATCGAAGAATGACGTCATAGACAGCTAAAATAACAGAAAACTAAGCTAACACGTGTAGATTTGACATCAATCTGTGGATTTAAAGAGGGAATGTGACACAACACACAATACATGTTTATCAACACGACATGTTTCCATAATGGAAAAGCGCAACAACAACACTCTAGCTTGTGGATGACATAAGCATATCTCTGATTGAAAACAGACGTCAATTAAACTGAAGAAAAAGAAAGTTATCATAAAAGTCCGGTATATTTTAAAGGACCCTGTGTCCCATACAAGGAATGTGACGCAATTATCTATACATGTTTGCAAACAACATTAAAATAGCTAATGAAAAAACGCAGCAACAATACCCAAGCTAGGGGATGACATAGAGTAATAGCCGGTCAACAACAGACGTCAGTAACAGTAAAGTCACAGAAAATTACACTGAAAATAGGATATAATTGACAGACCCTTGGGCCTTGTACAGGGAATGTAAGGCAATAAACTATACATATTTGTTGAAAGGAAACATAGACTTTATGAAAATATGCAACAAGGATACCCTAGCTTGGGGAGGACATAACGAAATCTGCAATCAAAAAAGACGTCCAAGTCAGTAAATTTACAGCAAATTAGCATGGAAGCCGAGTATGTTTATATTGTCGGGACACAGTGCCTCTTACAGGGAATGTGACGCAATGAACGATATAACTTAATACACAAGACGAATTAAACTAACAGAAAAATACAAAATAAATATTCTAGCTAGGGGATGACATGAAGAAATACTCGATCGAATAATTACGTCATATACAGCTAAAATAACGGAAAACTAAGCAAACATGTGTAGATTTGACATAAATCTGTGGATTTAAAAAGGGAATGTGACACAACGCACAACACATGTTTATCAACACGACATGTTGCCATAATGGAAAAAGGCAACATCAACACTCCAGCGTGGGGATGACATAAGCATATCTCTGATTGAAAAGAGACGTCAATTAAAATGAAGAAAAAGAAAGTTATCATAAATGTCCGGTATATTTTAATGGTCCATGTGTCCCATACAAGGAATGTGACGCAATTGTCTATACATGTTTGCAAACAACATTAAAATAGCTAATGAAAAAACGCAGCAACAATACCCAAGCTAGGGGTTGACATAGAGTAATAGCCGGTCAACAACAGACGTCAGTAACAGTAAAGTCACAGAAAATTACACTGAAAATAGGATATAATTGACATACCCTTGGGCCTTGTACAGGGAATGTGACGCAATAAACTATACATATTTGTTGAGAGGAAACATAGACTTTATGAAAATATGCAACAAGGATACCCTAGCTTGGGGAGGACATAACGAAATCTGCAATCAAAAAAAGACGTCCAAGTCAGTAAATTCACAGCAAATTAGCATGGAAGCCGAGTATGATTATATTGTCGGGACACAGTGCCTCTTACAGGGAATGTGACGCAATGAACGATATAACTTAATACACAAGACGAATGAAACTAACACAAAAATACAAACTAAATATTCTAGCTAGGGAATGACATGAAGAAATACTCGATCGAAGAATGACGTCATATACAGCTAAAATAACGGAAAACTAAGCAAACACGTGCAGATTTGACATAAATCTGTGGATTTAAAAAAGGAATGTGACACAACGCACAACACATGTTTATCAACACGACATGTTGCCATAATGGAAAAGGGCAACAACAACACTCTAGCTTGTGGATGGCATAAGCATATCTCTGATTGAAAAGAGACGTCAATTAAAATGAAGAAAAAGAAAGTTATCATAAAAGTCCGGTATATTTTAATGGTCCCTGTGTCCAATACAAGGAATGTGACGCAATTATCTATACATGTTTGCAAACAACATTAAAATAGCTAATGAAAAAACGCAGCAACATTACCCAAGCTAGGGGTTGACATAGAGTAATAGCCGGTCAACAACAGACGTCAGTAACAGTAAAGTCACAGAAAATTACACTGAAAATAGGATATAATTTACAGACCCTTGGGCCTTGTACAGGGAATGTGACGCAATAAACTATACATATTTGTTAAAAGGAAACATAGACTTTATGAAAATATGCAACAAGGATACCCTAGCTTGGGGAGGACATAACGAAATCTGCAATCAAAAAAGACGTCCAAGTCAGTAAATTCACAGCAAATTAGCCTGGAAGCCGAGTATATGTTTATATTGTCGGGACACAGTGCCTCTTACAGGGAATGTGACGCAATGAACGATATATGTTTATACACAAGACGAATCGAACTAACAGAAAAATTCAAAATAAATATTCTAGCTAGGGGATGACATGAAGAAATACGCGATCGAAGAATGACGTCATAGACAGCTAAAATAACGGAAAACTAAGCTAACACGTGTAGATTTGACATCAATCTGTTGATTAAAAAAGGGAATGTGACACAACACACAATACATTTTTATCAACACGACATGTTGTCATAATGGAAAAGGGCAACAACAACACTCCAGCTTGGGAATGACATAAGCATATCTCTGATTGAAAACAGAGGTCAATTAAAATGAAGAAAAAGAAAGTTATCATAAAAGTCCGGTATATTTTAATGGTCCCTGTGTCCAATACAAGGAATGTGACGCAATTATCTATACATGTTTGCAAACAACATTAAAATAGCTAATGAAAAAACGCAGCAACAATACCCAAGCTAGGGGTTGACATAGAGTAATAGCCGGTCAACAACAGACGTCAGTAACAGTAAAGTCACAGAAAATTACACTGAAAATAGGATATAATTTACAGACCCTTGGGCCTTGTACTTGGAATGTGACGCAATAAACTATACATATTTGTTGAAAGGAAACATAGACTTTATGAAAATATGCAACAAGGATACCCTAGCTTGGGGAGGACATAACGAAATCTGCAATCAAAAAAGACGTCCAAGTCAGTAAATTCACAGCAAATTAGCATGGAAGCCGAGTATATGTTTATATTGTCGGGACACAGTGCCTCCTACAGGGAATGTGACGCAATGAACGATATATGTTTATACACAAGACGAATCGAACTAACAGAAAAATTCAAAATAAATATTCTAGCTAAGGGATGACATGAAGAAATACGCGATCGAAGAATGACGTCATAGACAGCTAAAATAACGGAAAACTAAGCTAACACGTGTAGATTTGACATCAATCTGTGGATTAAAAAAGGGAATGTGACACAACACACAATATATGTTTATCAACACTACATGTTGCCATAATGGAAAAGGGCAACAACAACACTCCAGCTTGGGGATGACATAAGCATATCTCTGATTGAAAACAGACGTCAATTAAAATGAAGAAAAAGAAAGTTATCATAAAAGTCCGGTATATTTTAATGGTCCCTGTGTCCAATACAAGGATTGTGACGCTATTATCTATACATGTTTGCAAACAACATTAAAATAGCTAATGAAAAAACGCAGCAACAATACCCAAGCTAAGGGTTGACATAGAGTAATAGTCGGTCAACAACAGACGTCAGTAACAGTAAAGTCACAGAAAATTACACTGAAAATAGGATATAATTTACAGACCCTTGGGCCTTGTACAGGGAATGTGACGCAATAAACTATACATATTTGTTAAAAGGAAACATAGACTTTATGAAAATATGCAACAAGGATACCCTAACTTGGGGAGGACATAACGAAATCTGCAATCAAAAAAGACGTCCAAGTCAGTAAATTCACAGCAAATTAGCCTGAAAAGCCGAGTATATGTTTATATTGTCGGGACACAGTGCCTCTTACAGGGAATGTGACGCAATGAACGATATATGTTTATACACAAGGCGAATCGAACTAACAGAAAAATTCAAAATAAATATTCTAGCTAGGGGATGACATGAAGAAATACTCGATCGAAGAATGACGTCATAGACAGCTAAAATAACGGAAAACTAAGCAAACATGTGTAGATTTTACATAAATCTGTGGATTTAAAAAGGGAATGTGACACAACGCACAACACATGTTTATCAACCCTGTGTCGCTCACAAGGAATGTGACGCAACCAACTACATATGTATGTTAACAAATATAAAATAGGTAATGAAAAACCACATCAATATTACCCAAGCTTGGGTATGGCATAGGGTAATAGCCGGTCAACAACAGACGTCTGTAACAGTAATATCATACAAAATTACACTAAAAACGATATAACAAGTAGTCCTCATGAAATTATGCAGCAAGGATACCCTAGCTAGGGGATTAGATAACGAAATATGCAATCAACAAAGACGTAAAAGTCAGTAAAATCGCAATGACTTGGCCCGAAGCCGGGTATGTTGATATTATGAGATTCTGTGTCTCTTACAGGGAATGTGACGCAGTGAACGATATACGTTTATACACAAGACGAATGGAACTGATAGAAAAATGCACCATATATATTCTACCCAGGGAATGATATGAAGAAATACTCCATTGAACATAGACGTCATTGACAACTAAAATGACGGAAAACTAAGTTCACATGTTTACATCTGACTGGATTATGCGGATTTAAAAAAGGGAATGCATATTTATCAATACGACATGTTGCCGTATTGGAAAAGGGTAACAACAACACGCTGGCTTTGAGATGTCATAAGCAAATCTCCGATCGATGACAGACGTCAAGAATTTCTGTAAAAGTCAGGTGCCCTTGGCGTCACTCACAAGAAATGTGACACATTTTAATATATGTTTGCAAATGAAATTAAAATAGCTAATGTACAAATACAGCAACAATACCCAAGCTAAGTGTTGGGATAAAGCACAAGACGGTCAACAACAGACGTCAGCAACAGTAAAATTAAAGAAAATTACAATAAACATAATATAATTGAATACCCTTGTGCCTGCTACAGGGAACTTTGCGCAATAAACGATACCTATTTCTAAGGTAAATATGTCCCTGAAAAATACGCATCAATGATACCCTAGCTTGGGGATGACATGACGAAATATGCAATAATAGAAAGACGTCAATGTCGGTAAAATCAGAGAAATTTAGCCTGGAAACCAGATGTGTAATATTGACGGTACTTTGTATCACTTACAGGGCATGTGACGCAGTGAACGTAATATCTTTATACACAACCCGATTTGAACTATTAGCAAAATGCAACATCAACAATGTAGCTAGGGGATGTCATGAGGAAATATTTTATCAAACATAGATGTCATAGATACCTAAAATAATAGGAAACTAAACTTAAATGTGCATCCTTGATAGCATTATTTGAGTAAGAAAGGGAATATGACACATGAAACAGTATAAGTTTATAAAAACTACATGTTGCCGTAACGGAAAAGGCAAACAGCACAATTCTAGCTTGATAATGACTTAAGCAAATTGCCGATCAAAAACAGACGTCAATTACAGTTAATGCACATAAAGATACCGTAAAATATCCGATATATAAATGAATGGTCTCTGTGTCATTCACAAGGAACGTGACGCAACAAACTATACATATTTATTAAGAGGACAACATAATCCTTATGAAAATGTGCAAAAAGGATATGCAATCAAAAATCGTCAAACTCAGTAAAATCACATAAATTAGTCTGGAAGACGGGTAAGGTAATTCTGACGGTACTCAGTGTCACTAACAGGGAATTTTATGGAATGAGCGATGTATGTTTATAAATGAAAAATGCAACATCAATTATGTTTTAGGAGTTGATTGGAAGAGAAATTCGGTGGAAAATAGGCGTTATGGACAGATAACGGAAAAATTAGCTAAAATGTGTATTTTCATTCTGTAAGTTGAAAAGGGAATGTGACACAACAAACGATGTTTATTAAAACTGAAGGTTGCTGTTATGGAAAATTGAAACAACACATGGTATGAAATGAGCAAATGTCCGCTCAGAGGACTTCAATTACCACTGCGACTGAGAAAGCTACAGTAAAAAATCCTATACATTTGAATGGTCTCTGTATTATTCATAAGGAATGTAAGAGAGAGAGAGAGAGAGAGAGAGAGAGAGAGAGAGAGAGAGAGAGAGAGAAGAGAGAGAGAGAGAGAGAGAGAGAGAGAGAGAGAGAGAGTAAAATCACAGAAAATTACACTAAAATATGTTACTATTTACAGACCCTTATGCCTCTAACAGCGGATGTGACACAATAACCTATACATATATGTTATGAAAATCTGCAACAAGTAAACCCTAACTTGGGGAATACATAAAAAAGTATGCATAGACACCAAACTCAGTAATATCATAGAAAAGCCCGGTAATAATGAAGAACACAATGGTCACTGCATTTTACTGAAAATTAGTCTGGAAGTCGGGTATATTTGTATTGGCGGAACTCTGTGTCTCAGAAGAGTAAAAATAAATAGCTTGAGGATGACATGAAGACATATTCGATCGAAGATAGACTTCACAGACAAATGATGAAGGATACATGGTCACTGCCATTTACTGAGGTCTTGAGCTGAGAACTATCCGGAGAATTTCGATACTTCATGCCCAGGACTCTCCGCTGGCCTGGATGGCAGATTGGTAGTGATGATCGGACATTACCCCTCAGTAAAAGGCCTCCAGCTCTCTTGATCTCATTTGCTCCATACCCAGGTGGATGTCGTGTAAGCTGCCAGGTTCAAGGTTGTAGGCTGAATATTTCCTGTCCTTTCCAACAATCCCACACGGATTGGGCGGGAATCCACGGCATCCTACTTTAAATGGGCAAAGCCAGGTCTTCCATCATTGTTCACGTGATTTCTGAAGGTCTGTCCACTTCTTTCTCTTGGTCTCATTCTCAATGTCGCATCTTTCAACCCACTTCACGGTGAGTTCATCACGACCATCACAAGCTTTCTTGGTTAATATTATTTTAATCATTTTACATCAATATTGAGTCAGACGCTTTTTGTCGCCCCCAATCTGTGTTGTTGTATTTTTCCATTAAACCAACATGTTTATAATATAAACTTTATACACAAATATTGTTTATTGCGCCACATTCCTGGTCAAATAAACATAATTATGTCAAACATAATTATGTCAAATATACCATGATTTTAATTTACTTTTCTGTGAAGTTTTGTCTTTTACGTTTGATGTGGACCATTTTGTCACTTGTCAACCCCTAGCTAGGGTTTTGGTCCTGCATTTTTCTGTTAAGGTAATTGCATTTTGTTTACATAGATATTTTTGCGTCACGTCCCATGTTTGGGACGCAGAGGCCTTTCAAATAAACTTTTTTTAAATGTTGCTTCCAGTATTTGTGTTCTATATGACCATTGTATTCGATCGTGGATTTGCCTTTCATCCTCAAGGTAGATATTGCTGTTGCCCTTTTCCATAACATCCCTGTCTCTGATGTCAATACTCGATCGCATATTTACTTAAGTTATACCCAAGCAAGAGTTTAATTGTTAAATTTTTCTTTTACGTCAATTGTATTGTTAATGACTTTATTTCGCTCAATCAAACATGCCCGTCTTTCATACTGTTTTTATTGAAGCACTTACTTTTGTCTTCCGCAAGCTAGGCTATTGTTCGGCACATTCATTAGGATTATATTTCTTCTCTATTAACATATATATAATGTAGTTCATTGCTTCATATTTGCTGTGAGAAACACGAGGTACTGCCAGCTGTTTCCGGCTTTTACCATGGATTTTTAACTGTCACCAACGTCTATAGTTGAGCACTTAATCCCTTAATGTCATCCTTAGCTAAGGTAATGTTGCTGCATTTTTTTTAAATTGAAGTTTGGTAAACAACGTGCATAGTTTATAGCCTAGCAATCCCTGAATGGGACAATGAAGCTGGTTACTTTATGTACCTTCATTGTAATTGACGTCTGTCATCCCCAATGTAGAGTGTTGTTGTTGCCGTTTTCCATTATGGCAACATGCCGTGTCGATAAACATGAATTGTGTAATGTGTCACATTCTCTTTTTTCATCCACAAAATTATGTCAGATCTACATGTTAGCTTAGTTTTCCATTATTTACGCTATCTATGAAGCCACTCTTCGTATTTCGAGTATTTCTTCATGTCATTCCCTAGCTAGAATAATTATGCTTCTTTTTCTATTAATTCAATTCGTCTTGTGTATAAAATAAATATCGTTCATTGCCTCACATTCCCTGTAAGAGGCACTGTGTCCCGACAATATAAACAAACTCGGCTTTGATAAACATGTGTTGTGCGTTGTGTCACATTCCCTTTTTTAATCCACAGATTGATGTCAAATCTACACGTGTTAGCTTAGTTTTCCGTTATTTTAGCTGTCTATGACGTCATTCTTCGATCGAGTATTTCTTCATGTCATCCCCTAGCTAGAATATTTATTTTGTATTTTTCTGTTAGTTTAATTCGTCTTGTGCATTAAGTTATATCGTTCATTGCGTCACATTCCCTGTAAGAGGCACTGTGTCCCAACAATATAAACATACTCGGCTTCCATGGTAATTTGCTGTGAATTTACTGACTTGGACGTGTTTTTTATTGCAGATTTCGTTATGTCCTCCCCAAGCTAGGGTATCCTTGTTGCATATTTTCATAAAGTATATGTTTCCTTTTAACAAATATGTATAGTTTATTGCGTCACATTCCCTGTACAAGGCACAAGGGTCTTCAATTATATCATATTTTCAGTGTAATTTTCTGTGACTTTACTGTTACTGACGTCTGTTGTTGACCGGCTATTACTCTATGTCAACCCCTAGCTTGGGTATTGTTGCTGCGTTTTTTCATTAGCTATTTTAATGTTGTTTGCAAACATGTATAGATAATTGTGTCACATTCCTTGTATGGGACACAGGGACCATTAAAAAATACCGGACTTTTATGATAACTTTCTTTTTCTTCATTTTAATTGACGTCTGTTTTCAATCAGAGATATGCTTATGTCATCCCCAAGCTAGAGTGTTGTTGTTGCCCTTTTCCATTATGGCAACATGTCGTGTTGATAAACATGTATTGTGTGTTGTGTCACATTCCCTTTTTTAATCCACAGATTGATGTCAAATCTACACGTGTTAGCTTAGTTTTCCGTTATTTTAGCTGTCTATGACGTCATTCTTCGATCGAGTATTTCTTCATGTCATCCCCTAGCTAGAATATTTATTTTGTATTTTTCTGTTAGTTTAATTCGTCTTGTGCATTAAGTTATATCGTTCATTGCGTCACATTCCCTGTAAGAGGCACTGTGTCCCGACAATATAAACATACTCGGCTTCCAGGCTAATTTGCTGTGAATTTACTGACTTGGACGTGTTTTTTATTGCAGATTTCGTTATGTCCTCCCCAAGCTAGGGTATCCTTGTTGCATATTTTCATAAAGTCTATGTTTCCTTTTAACAAATATGTATAGTTTATTGCGTCACATTCCCTGTACAAGGCACAAGGGTCTTCAATTATATCATATTTTCAGTGTAATTTTCTGTGACTTTACTGTTACTGACGTCTGTTGTTGACCGGCTATTACTCTATGTCAACCCCTAGCTTGGGTATTGTTGCTGCGTTTTTTCATTAGCTATTTTAATGTTGTTTGCAAACATGTATAGATAATTGCGTCACATTCCTTGTATGGGACACAGGGACCATTAAAATATACCGGACTTTTATGATAACTTTCTTTTTCTTCATTTTAATTGACGTCTGTTTTCAATCAGAGATATGCTTAATGTCATCCCCAAGCTAGAGTGTTGTTGTTGCCCTTTTCCATTATGGCAACATGTCGTGTTGATAAACATGTATTGTGTGTTGTGTCACATTCCCTTTTTTAATCCACAGATTGATGTCAAATCTACACGTGTTAGCTTAGTTTTCCGTTATTTTAGCTGTCTATGACGTCATTCTTCGATCGAGTATTTCTTCATGTCATCCCCTAGCTAGAATATTTATTTTGTATTTTTCTGTTAGTTCAATTCGTCTTGTGTATAAACATATATCGTTCATTGCGTCACATTCCCTGTAAGAGGCACTGTGTCCCGACAATATAAACATACTCGGCTTCCAGGCTAATTTGCTGTGAATTTACTGACTTGGACGTCTTTTTTGATTGCAGATTTCGTTATGTCCTCCCCAAGCTAGGGTATCCTTGTTGCATATTTTCATAAAGTATATGTTTCCTTTTAACAAATACGTATAGCTTATTGCGTCACATTCCCTGTACAAGGCACAAGGGTCTGTCAATTATATCCTATTTTCAGTGTAATTTTCTGTGACTTTACTGTTACTGACGTCTGTTGTTGACCGGCTATTACTCTATGTCAACCCCTAGCTTGGGTATTGTTGCTGCGTTTTTTCATTAGCTATTTTAATGTTGTTTGCAAACATGTATAGATAATTGCGTCACATTCCTTGTATGGGACACAGGGACCATTAAAAAATACCGGACTTTTATGATAACTTTCTTTTTCTTCATTTTAATTGACGTCTGTTTTCAATCAGAGATATGCTTATGTCATCCCCAAGCTAGAGTGTTGTTGTTGCCCTTTTCCATTATGGCAACATGTCGTGTTGATAAACATGTATTGTGTGTTGTGTCACATTCCCTTTTTTAATCCACAGATTGATGTCAAATCTACACGTGTTAGCTTAGTTTTCCGTTATTTTAGCTGTCTATGACGTCATTCTTCGATCGAGTATTTCTTCATGTCATCCCCTAGCTAGAATATTTATTTTGTATTTTTCTGTTAGTTCAATTCGTCTTGTGTATAAAAATATATCGTTCATTGCGTCACATTCCCTGTAAGAGGCACTGTGTCCCGACAATATAAACATATACTCGGCTTCCAGGCTAATTTGCTGTGAATTTACTGACTTGGACGTCTTTTTTGATTGCAGATTTCGTTATGTCCTCCCCAAGCTAGGGTATCCTTGTTGCATATTTTCATAAAGTATATGTTTCCTTTTAACAAATACGTATAGCTTATTGCGTCACATTCCCTGTACAAGGCACAAGCGTCTGTCAATTATATCCTATTTTCAGTGTAATTTTCTGTGACTTTACTGTTACTGACGTCTGTTGTTGACCGGCTATTACTCTATGTCAACCCCTAGCTTGGGTATTGTTGCTGCGTTTTTTCATTAGCTATTTTAATGTTGTTTGCAAACATGTATAGATAATTGCGTCACATTCCTTGTATGGGACACAGGGACCATTAAAAAATACCGGACTTTTATGATAACTTTCTTTTTCTTCATTTTAATTGACGTCTGTTTTCAATCAGAGATATGCTTATGTCATCCCCAAGCTAGAGTGTTGTTGTTGCCCTTTTCCATTATGGCAACATGTCGTGTTGATAAACATGTATTGTGTGTTGTGTCACATTCCCCTTTTTTAATCCACAGATTGATGTCAAATCTACACGTGTTAGCTTAGTTTTCCGTTATTTTAGCTGTCTATGACGTCATTCTTCGATCGAGTATTTCTTCATGTCATCCCCTAGCTAGAATATTTATTTTGTATTTTTCTGTTAGTTCAATTCGTCTTGTGTATAAAAATATATCGTTCATTGCGTCACATTCCCTGTAAGAGGCACTGTGTCCCGACAATATAAACATATACTCGGCTTCCAGGCTAATTTGCTGTGAATTTACTGACTTGGACGTCTTTTTTGATTGCAGATTCCGTTATGTCCTCCCCAAGCTAGGGTATCCTTGTTGCATATTTTCATAAAGTATATGTTTCCTTTTAACAAATACGTATAGCTTATTGCGTCACATTCCCTGTACAAGGCACAAGCGTCTGTCAATTATATCCTATTTTCAGTGTAATTTTCTGTGACTTTACTGTTACTGACGTCTGTTGTTGACCGGCTATTACTCTATGTCAACCCCTAGCTTGGGTATTGTTGCTGCGTTTTTTCATTAGCTATTTTAATGTTGTTTGCAAACATGTATAGATAATTGCGTCACATTCCTTGTATGGGACACAGGGACCATTAAAAAATACCGGACTTTTATGATAACTTTCTTTTTCTTCATTTTAATTGACGTCTGTTTTCAATCAGAGATATGCTTATGTCATCCCCAAGCTAGAGTGTTGTTGTTGCCCTTTTCCATTATGGCAACATGTCGTGTTGATAAACATGTATTGTGTGTTGTGTCACATTCCCCTTTTTTAATCCACAGATTGATGTCAAATCTACACGTGTTAGCTTAGTTTTCCGTTATTTTAGCTGTCTATGACGTCATTCTTCGATCGAGTATTTCTTCATGTCATCCCCTAGCTAGAATATTTATTTTGTATTTTTCTGTTAGTTCAATTCGTCTTGTGTATAAAAATATATCGTTCATTGCGTCACATTCCCTGTAAGAGGCACTGTGTCCCGACAATATAAACATATACTCGGCTTCCAGGCTAATTTGCTGTGAATTTACTGACTTGGACGTCTTTTTTGATTGCAGATTCCGTTATGTCCTCCCCAAGCTAGGGTATCCTTGTTGCATATTTTCATAAAGTATATGTTTCCTTTTAACAAATACGTATAGCTTATTGCGTCACATTCCCTGTACAAGGCACAAGCGTCTGTCAATTATATCCTATTTTCAGTGTAATTTTCTGTGACTTTACTGTTACTGACGTCTGTTGTTGACCGGCTATTACTCTATGTCAACCCCTAGCTTGGGTATTGTTGCTGCGTTTTTTCATTAGCTATTTTAATGTTGTTTGCAAACATGTATAGATAATTGCGTCACATTCCTTGTATGGGACACAGGGACCATTAAAAAATACCGGACTTTTATGATAACTTTCTTTTTCTTCATTTTAATTGACGTCTGTTTTCAATCAGAGATATGCTTATGTCATCCCCCAAGCTAGAGTGTTGTTGTTGCCCTTTTCCATTATGGCAACATGTCGTGTTGATAAACATGTATTGTGTGTTGTGTCACATTCCCCTTTTTTAATCCACAGATTGATGTCAAATCTACACGTGTTAGCTTAGTTTTCCGTTATTTTAGCTGTCTATGACGTCATTCTTCGATCGAGTATTTCTTCATGTCATCCCCTAGCTAGAATATTTATTTTGTATTTTTCTGTTAGTTCAATTCGTCTTGTGTATAAAAATATATCGTTCATTGCGTCACATTCCCTGTAAGAGGCACTGTGTCCCGACAATATAAACATATACTCGGCTTCCAGGCTAATTTGCTGTGAATTTACTGACTTGGACGTCTTTTTTGATTGCAGATTCCGTTATATCCTCCCCAAGCTAGGGTATCCTTGTTGCATATTTTCATAAAGTATATGTTTCCTTTTAACAAATACGTATAGCTTATTGCGTCACATTCCCTGTACAAGGCACAAGCGTCTGTCAATTATATCCTATTTTCAGTGTAATTTTCTGTGACTTTACTGTTACTGACGTCTGTTGTTGACCGGCTATTACTCTATGTCAACCCCTAGCTTGGGTATTGTTGCTGCGTTTTTTCATTAGCTATTTTAATGTTGTTTGCAAACATGTATAGATAATTGCGTCACATTCCTTGTATGGGACACAGGGACCATTAAAAAATACCGGACTTTTATGATAACTTTCTTTTTCTTCATTTTAATTGACGTCTGTTTTCAATCAGAGATATGCTTATGTCATCCCCAAGCTAGAGTGTTGTTGTTGCCCTTTTCCATTATGGCAACATGTCGTGTTGATAAACATGTATTGTTTGTTGTGTCACATTCCCCTTTTTTAATCCACAGATTGATGTCAAATCTACACGTGTTAGCTTAGTTTTCCGTTATTTTAGCTGTCTATGACGTCATTCTTCGATCGAGTATTTCTTCATGTCATCCCCTAGCTAGAATATTTATTTTGTATTTTTCTGTTAGTTCAATTCGTCTTGTGTATAAAAATATATCGTTCATTGCGTCACATTCCCTGTAAGAGGCACTGTGTCCCGACAATATAAACATATACTCGGCTTCCAGGCTAATTTGCTGTGAATTTACTGACTTGGACGTCTTTTTTGATTGCAGATTCCGTTATGTCCTCCCCAAGCTAGGGTATCCTTGTTGCATATTTTCATAAAGTATATGTTTCCTTTTAACAAATACGTATAGCTTATTGCGTCACATTCCCTGTACAAGGCACAAGCGTCTGTCAATTATATCCTATTTTCAGTGTAATTTTCTGTGACTTTACTGTTACTGACGTCTGTTGTTGACCGGCTATTACTCTATGTCAACCCCTAGCTTGGGTATTGTTGCTGCGTTTTTTCATTAGCTATTTTAATGTTGTTTGCAAACATGTATAGATAATTGCGTCACATTCCTTGTATGGGACACAGGGACCATTAAAAAATACCGGACTTTTATGATAACTTTCTTTTTCTTCATTTTAATTGACGTCTGTTTTCAATCAGAGATATGCTTATGTCATCCCCAAGCTAGAGTGTTGTTGTTGCCCTTTTCCATTATGGCAACATGTCGTGTTGATAAACATGTATTGTTTGTTGTGTCACATTCCCCTTTTTTAATCCACAGATTGATGTCAAATCTACACGTGTTAGCTTAGTTTTCCGTTATTTTAGCTGTCTATGACGTCATTCTTCGATCGAGTATTTCTTCATGTCATCCCCTAGCTAGAATATTTATTTTGTATTTTTCTGTTAGTTCAATTCGTCTTGTGTATAAAAATATATCGTTCATTGCGTCACATTCCCTGTAAGAGGCACTGTGTCCCGACAATATAAACATATACTCGGCTTCCAGGCTAATTTGCTGTGAATTTACTGACTTGGACGTCTTTTTTGATTGCAGATTCCGTTATGTCCTCCCCAAGCTAGGGTATCCTTGTTGCATATTTTCATAAAGTATATGTTTCCTTTTAACAAATACGTATAGCTTATTGCGTCACATTCCCTGTACAAGGCACAAGCGTCTGTCAATTATATCCTATTTTCAGTGTAATTTTCTGTGACTTTACTGTTACTGACGTCTGTTGTTGACCGGCTATTACTCTATGTCAACCCCTAGCTTGGGTATTGTTGCTGCGTTTTTTCATTAGCTATTTTAATGTTGTTTGCAAACATGTATAGATAATTGCGTCACATTCCTTGTATGGGACACAGGGACCATTAAAAAATACCGGACTTTTATGATAACTTTCTTTTTCTTCATTTTAATTGACGTCTGTTTTCAATCAGAGATATGCTTATGTCACCCCCAAGCTAGAGTGTTGTTGTTGCCCTTTTCCATTATGGCAACATGTCGTGTTGATAAACATGTATTGTGTGTTGTGTCACATTCCCCTTTTTTAATACACAGATTGATGTCAAATCTACACGTGTTAGCTTAGTTTTCCGTTATTTTAGCTGTCTATGACGTCATTCTTCGATCGAGTATTTCTTCATGTCATCCCCTAGCTAGAATATTTATTTTGTATTTTTCTGTTAGTTCAATTCGTCTTGTGTATAAAAATATATCGTTCATTGCGTCACATTCCCTGTAAGAGGCACTGTGTCTCGACAATATAAACATGTACTCGGCTTCCAGGCTAATTTGCTGTGAATTTACTGACTTGGACGTCTTTTTTGATTGCAGATTCCGTTATGTCCTCCCCAAGCTAGGGTATCCTTGTTGCATATTTTCATAAAGTATATGTTTCCTTTTAACAAATACGTATAGCTTATTGCGTCACATTCCCTGTACAAGGCACAAGCGTCTGTCAATTATATCCTATTTTCAGTGTAATTTTCTGTGACTTTACTGTTACTGACGTCTGTTGTTGACCGGCTATTACTCTATGTCAACCCCTAGCTTGGGTATTGTTGCTGCGTTTTTTCATTAGCTATTTTAATGTTGTTTGCAAACATGTATAGATAATTGCGTCACATTCCTTGTATGGGACACAGGGACCATTAAAAAATACCGGACTTTTATGATAACTTTCTTTTTCTTCATTTTAATTGACGTCTGTTTTCAATCAGAGATATGCTTATGTCACCCCCAAGCTAGAGTGTTGTTGTTGCCCTTTTCCATTATGGCAACATGTCGTGTTGATAAACATGTATTGTGTGTTGTGTCACATTCCCCTTTTTTAATCCACAGATTGATGTCAAATCTACACGTGTTAGCTTAGTTTTCCGTTATTTTAGCTGTCTATGACGTCATTCTTCGATCGGGATTTCTTCATGTCATCCCCTAGCTAGAATATTTATTTTGTATTTTTCTGTTAGTTCAATTCGTCTTGTGTATAAAAATATATCGTTCATTGCGTCACATTCCCTGTAAGAGGCACTGTGTCCCGACAATATAAACATATACTCGGCTTCCAGGCTAATTTGCTGTGAATTTACTGACTTGGACGTCTTTTTTGATTGCAGATTCCGTTATGTCCTCCCCAAGCTAGGGTATCCTTGTTGCATATTTTCATAAAGTCTATGTTTCCTTTTAACAAATACGTATAGCTTATTGCGTCACATTCCCTGTACAAGGCACAAGCGTCTGTCAATTATATCCTATTTTCAGTGTAATTTTCTGTGACTTTACTGTTACTGACGTCTGTTGTTGACCGGCTATTACTCTATGTCAGCCCCTAGCTTGGGTATTGTTGCTGCGTTTTTTCATTAGCTATTTTAATGTTGTTTGCAAACATGTATAGATAATTGCGTCACATTCTTCGCGAGTGACACAATAATACTTCAAATATACCGGACTTTTACGATAAGTTTCTGTTTTCCATTTTACTTGGCGCCTTAGAATACATATTTTTTATGCCATTTCAAAGCTTTCGTATTGATGTTGTACATTTATGTTTAGGCATCATTTTCACTTTTTAAACATGCGCTTTTAATTGAGTATTAAGATTTTTTTTAATTCGAATAAATTTGTAAAGTATACACATTTTAGCTTATTTTTAAATTCTGTAACTGTTTATGGCCTATATATTCATTACTATTTTTATTTATGTAATCCCCTAGCTAGAGTATTGATGTTTCATTTTTAAATAAGATAAATTTGTATTCATTGTAACGATATGTAGTTCATAGCGTCACATGAATTCCCTGTAAGTGATACAGATATTTAACAGATTTTAAATCTAATATAGATATGTTTTAAATTATGTCCCTCTATCAGCGTTTCACTCACCGTTGGGGTATCATTTAATTGTAGTATATCCCTTGGAAATAATCACTTTACAACAATAATTTTTGCAACATTTAAGTAGAATTTAAGTTATCTGTTATAATTTAGATTAGAGTATAATTTTATATACTTTTAATAATGTAATACTAAAAACGTGTTGTTGTTGTTGTTTTTAATTATATATTACGCAAAGAAACGCTGGATTTAAATAAGTTTTAATTACAATATAAATTTTATTTGTTATTTATACGTTTGGTACTTTTAAATGATAAATCTTTATCGTTGTAAATAGTTTGCGTTAAAAAACGCATGTTATACCCACCTTTCTTAATGTCGGCTGCTCTAATATTTCTTCGGCTACCCTGAGTTAATGCTTGTTAATGCTTGTTGCTTGCTGCTTGCCAGCTTGATTTTAGTCACGTACGCGCGCTAGAAGTAGAACCATACCGCGCGCATTTTATTGTAAACTTGTTATTGTTTTCTTTTACGAAACTCATTTGACGGCAATTTATAAGACTAGAGATCATTGGAATTGTCAGATATTTTCTGGTGAATTCAAGTAGGAACGGTTGACGTTTTCTTTCAATTCATGAATTACTGAACACGGACCCAATTGAAATCATGACAACAAACATGGCGACCAAATTCGCTTAGACGAAAAGTTATTAATTCATTAGGCCTACTTGTAATGGAGTAACTCGCAAGCATTTTTCAGTACTTAGTGTTTCTAAACTAAAAGGAAGTATGTTAAGGCCCAAAGCACCAAGAAATTCTGTTATTTCTATTAATCCATCAGAATATGTAATGCAATGTGAATGGATGGACTGCAGTGAAGTCTTTAACAATGTTCATAAGTTAACCTTACACCTGAATGACCACTTGGCACAGTTTATTACAGAAAGGAACAAGTCAGGAGAGCCAGATAGCAGTAAGCATACATTTATTTCTATGACAATAGCCATCACTCTGTTATTTTTTATTATCTTGATAAGCCCTATTTGTGATGACCTGATTTGAACACAGCAATGTAATCAACAACATAGATATTAAAATTCATATACATTAACTCAATTTTAGACCTGTTTTTGTTGTTTTATAAGCGTTTTTTACAATAAGAATGTGTACAGGTATAAAGTCGGAAATAGCCAGTATTTGGATTGCACCAGTAATCAGGTCAACAACTATTGTTGATATTCAGGGGATTTTTACCATGTAGGAAGGGGGCCACTTAAAGGCACGTTCTGTTTAGAAAATAAGCCTTGTTTTAAAAAAAAACCCCCGCAAATTCCCACCTCGTTAATATTCAATGTTTCATTGCCGTTATGCAGAAATTAGACACATGAATGCGGATCAATTATTACAGTTGTACCTTGAGTGAACTGGACTTTGATGAACTAGTGGCGGAGTTCAAGAACAAGAAAAATAATGGTCTTGTAGTAAAAATGTAAGATCTATCATAAAACATGAACATTTTTCTAATTGAGTAATTTATATTTAAAGACATATAATTAGATTGATACATATAAAAGTATGACAAATTAATGTTGAATTATGACAAGTTGTTATGTGAAACATTGTTCTTCGGACTGGACCTTCGTTGCACTGTTTTTGTGGGCTGCATATAGATAAAATAAATAAATATAATGTCTGGATAACATTTATTACCTTTAACTTTATTAAGACTTGCCATGCCAGTGGAGGGACTGCAACATTGAGGTGGAAGGAGCAGTGTCAGACTTCTTGCGACATGCATATTTCCACACCTTCCATGTCAAGATTAAATGCATCGGAGAGCTTCTGCTGGAAAAATCAGAACGTCCTTGTTGCGGCCTTGGAAAACAGAGTCGGAATCTTATACCAGAATTGCCAGAGTGCTTAGAATGTGGCTGGGAGCACTGTCATGTAAGGAGTTCAGACATATTGCACCTTCACACAGGGATTTACACTACTTTTTTATTTCAGTGGTCCACTGGATGCAGGATCTATGACAACAGGGTCCAGTATTAAAATTTGGGGGTCCAAGTCATTTTAGTAGTAGAAATTGAACAATATTAAAATAACATGTGAATGTATCCGAACAGTACAGTGTTCCTAACAACAACATCCGCTGTAAGCAAAAGCGCTTAAACTATTGGCTTTTAATTTTAATGTGCTCATTGATTGGCTTGTAAATTTACCGGTACTTACACAATGAAGTGGTATGAAATTTATAGCATCGCAAATGTCAAGTACAAATTGCTGATAACCAAAACATTTGATGTCGAAATGAGTTATTCTGGGCATATTTTGTGCTACCACATGGATGCAGAATTTATTTTGTGTGCGTACATTGCTGTGATTTATTCATATATGGACACAGGATCCTGCATCTGGTAAATCCCCGTTTACATGAGCTTCAGATAATGAGATTATTTTTAATGCATGGTTGGGTACTTCTGTTTATAAACATGCAATGTGACAATTTTATTTTTGTCTTTGATTTTTTTTAAGATACATCACATAGACACAATTATGGTCATATTGTTGACATCCATCTTTCTTTGATTGTGGAATAATTCTGACACAGACAAATGTTCGACAACCAGCAATATGTAGATAAGCTGGAAGATTTCCCCAAACAGCAGTTCATGCCCTCATTGGGCCTGTACTCAAGTGGTAAGGGGCTGAGATAGTACATTGAGCAACTATTACATCTCAGCTACTGTCATTGCTAACAACTTATACATTTATTCCTCATATATGCCATCCAGAAATGCCTTATAGACTAGAATTGGCACTAAAAATACATGCCTGTTGATAAAACAAATTTTAAAGCTGTGTTACTAAGTTTAATACAGCAAAAGGTTTACCTGTTAAAAAAAATGCACAAAAACTAGGAGCATTATTGTATTCTTATTTTTTGTTTGTTTTTTGTTACATCACACTGACACAATTATGGCGATGTCCAGTTAAATATTGGTGAAGAAAGACCCCATACTTTTGTCTGGATATAACTGCCGCCACGCTGCATGTTAGCTGGAAAAACTTGCCATATGAATTTCTATAATAATTTATATTTCTGTATACATTTCTGTTAATAGCTTAGATATGAGAATGCAGAGATATTCTATCGGCACGTGGAGTTACATGCAGACAACTACCCGGAGGGCAACAATGTCAAGAATGGATGCAGATGTCTCTGGGAAGGTATTTAAAGATCCCTTTTTATGCCTTCATCTTGAAAATGCATGTGTTTTGTTGTTGTTGTTGTTGTTGTTTTTACAAAATTTAGGACATTTCTCATTCCCTTGACATTAGGTATGTTTGCATAAAAACACAGAGTTTAAGATGTTTTTAAATGAGTCAAGAATTTAAGAATGTAAAATGATTGTGGTTTTCTTATATATCTCTGCCATTTAAATAACTAGCAGTGTCTTCATCATTACAGAAATCTCATTTGGGATTTAGACTCGGCATCATAGATATTATTTTGCCCTAATTTGGAATTCTTTTTTAAATTGGGAAATTGTATACCTATTTACATTTGGAAAATGATCCCAAAATGGCTGTAAATTCCAGCCTCTATAATAATGGAAAAACGAAAGAAACACTTCATACTGGCATGCTTTATCAAATGATGCCTCTGTTAATACATCCATGCATGAGTATTTTCATCCATCCGCATTGGAGCAAGTCCTTTTGAAATGCTGTTTGGTATTTCATTGAAGTTACCCACAATGCATAATTTGTCTTGTTATCTGTTCATTTAAGGCACAGATATTCCACAGTACTTTTTTCACTAAGTATATCCTTTTATACTTACTAAAATATTTTACCGTAATAGCACAGTAAGTTGTGCCTTGTGGCCAGTTACAGGTATAGGTGGAACAAAGGTTTAAGATTAAGTGGATGGTTGAGCAATTTAATGTCACTTAATGTAACTTCTTTGAATTATTATTTTTACTTTTTTTATCATCTTTTGTAAAAAGAAGGTGAACCATATACAATTTGCTTTGAGGTTTCTGTAACTGGATAGTCCTTCTGTAAGCAAACTTGATTGCCTGTTTAGAAATCGTCTATTATAAGGGTTGTTTCATGACTGATTGGCCCTATGTCAAGATAATAGTACCAGTAAGGTATTACCCCATCTGTTTACAGCATACCATCACAGTGAAAGCAGCACTGTATCAGGTCAGCCAGTCTTATTCTGAGGCAGGTTCTTTAAAAGCAAATATTTTTGCTCATGCTTTCTATTTTTAGGTTGTGAGAGCGTTTTTAAATCAAGGCACAAACTAAAGGACCATCTACGCAGCCATACTCAGGAGAAACTTGTTGCTTGTCCAACCTGTGGTGCCCTCTTTTCTACCCGGACTAAGTTCTTTGATCACCTTGACCGACAGCTGGCATCTGTTGCAGGTAAGATTTGAACAATTGGTTTTCCTAATTTCGACCGGCCGCAATAGTGCAAGTGGTTGATCGTTGGCTTGTGGATTGGTTCAAACCCTGGCCGGGTCAAACCAAAGACTTTAAAGTTGGTAGTAGTGGCTTTCCTCCTAACACTAGGGGCTAAGGGGTCAGCTTTACGCCTGACTCGTAGGTGTCATTTTAATGGACTGGCCTGGTTCAGTCCCTGTGCACCTCATAAGTACCCTTGTTCTATAATGATAGAAATGTCGCTGCACAGTATCGGCAAAAATGCCAGCAAATCCCTTTGCATCCCATTCTTTCCTAGTTTCCAAACATTTATCTTCTACAGACACTTTCCCAGATGATTATTTTTTTGTTATATGGTAAAACTTTGCTAAGAGGGACATCTGTGGTTCTTTTTAAAAGTGTCCCATTGATTAAGGTGTTTCTCTCAAGTGAGTTTATACAAATCAGTTCATTATACTGCTGCTTATATCTTAGATTTAATATTGTATTGCCTTTATATTGTATTAAAATTTAGTGTACTTATTGTGTTATAGTTTATTTGTTTTAAATTTCTTTTTTATGTTTTACAGTATAATAATATTAGAATATAGTCATTTTAAAGTAGATTTTGTCAGTATTTATTATTTGCTGTAAAAGAATGACACTTTTATAACTGGATGACCTGTTGTTGTCCTGCCTAGCGAGGATTAAAAAAAGTGTGAATTTGTTAATTGGTTCTGAAATAAATGTCCTGGGTCCCTGGTAGCAGGGTGCCCCGCTTTATGAGGTTTTGGGGCATTAAAATAAAGAAGGAGAAAAAAGCAGTTCTGGAAAATAAGTGTTCTGTTTAGCGGGTTGCCCCGCTTACTGGGATGGTCCTGTAGCGAGGTTTTAATGTAGTTTAATCATATGGAAATTTTATTGGACAAGAAGTCCTTTAAGCTTAAGTTAGCCCATCTCACCTGTCCATTAATGTGGTAGACCTGGTACTTGGGTAGTAACTACCTGTCGCGAACCTTAGCGAAGTCGTGTTGTTGGGAATGAATTAACATATACACATGTAATGAAAATTGTGGAGATATAGTTTCATTGCTTATGCCTAAGCAACAATTGTATTTCCATGTTTGTTAGGCCAAGTGTGAGGATAATGGGGCATGGTGTGGTATCATTTTAGGTCTGCATAACATTTCTATTTATTGTGAAGTCAGCACATTATTAGCTGCTTTAAGTGAATACTATTTCTTGGTAAGATCATTGATGAGATAAAAAAAATCCAACAAAGAAAGAACAGATATTTGTTACTCATCATCATCATCATCATCATCATCATCATCATCATCATCATCATCATCATCATCATCATCATCATAGTGTATAAGTAAAGGGAAGTAAGTAGCATCTTTTCCTGTGGTCTTTTTCCATGTCAGACTGTACTTTTACCCCCTGGTGTCAGACTAGATGATTGGAGGGCCCCTTGGTTGTTCCTTCCAGAACAACTGAAAGGATAACGGTGATCTCCCTTGTATCAGAATTTTTACTAGATATCCACTAGGCTGAGTTTCACTCATTGAGCTTAAATCACAATTAGAATTATATATTTTAATTATCCACTTCAATTGATTTGATGTTTTTTGTAATTGAAAAGGAATATTCCTGTCAAATTTAAAATATTGGGACTCCTCTCACAATAAGGAAACAGCTAAACTCTTGTTTTATGATGTTATTTTTTTTTATTTTTGTAACACCACAAAAAGGCATGACATAAAGCAGCAATCTTAAATACATGCAACAAAAACATCCTCATAAATATATTCATGTGATCAGTATGTTTGTATTGTCAATATGACAGTTTTAATTAGCTGGCTCTTATGGGGATTTTAATCCTTGCATAAACAAATAGAGGGAGCTGGACAAAAATCCCCACTGGGTGGAACCCTTCCTTGTCATTTTAGCATAGTTGGACAAAATCCCTCCCAAACCCCTCTCAATTGTTAGTTTTGTAATAAAATGCAACATGTTCTTCTTTTATTTCATGAATCGAAACATAATCATACAGGTTTGTTATTTATTTGCAAATCAAAGTTTTAGAGAAAACCTTAGTATCAAGTGGAGTGGGGGATTGTGTCTGCCTTATAAAATTAACGGGGGAGGGGGGTGTTGGCTTGGAGGATTTTGTCTTGGAAAATTTCAGGTGGTTGGTTATTCTCTATTACCTGGGTATTCCGTTATTGTCCACCTATGTCAAAAAAATAGGAAGGGATTTTGTCCGAGGGAGATTTGTTCCTACACCTAAAATTAGACACATTTGATAAAGTTATTGATTGTCAGCACTTAATGACAAAGTGAAACATTTTTCTAGACAAATAAATTTCTAGACAAATAAAATAATAATAGCATAATAAATAAGTAACAAATAACTTTAAATAAATACAACAATGTTAAATAAATACAACAATGGTATGTGTAAGTATGAACACAGTAAGAAATAAGAAGAAGCAAATTGTGAAAATGAATGTTTATTGATATGGTTTGTGAGAAATTGACTGTAGTTTGTTAAGACCTGTAATGTACTTGGCTGTAGTATAATGAAACATGGAATTGTTTTTGCTGAGGTTTGGTGATATAAGGAATTTATTGGCTGAAGTATTAGATGTACTATTGTAGTTCGGTGAGAAATGGAGTGAGTTGTTTTAGCTCTAGTTCGGTGAGAAATGGAATGTTTTATTGGCTGTAGTTTGGTGAGAAATGGAATGAGGTTTATTGGCTGTAGTTTGGCAAGAAATGGAATGAGGCTTATTGGCTGTAGTTTGGTGAGAAATGAAATGAGGCTTATTGGCTGTAGTTTGGTGAGAAATGGAAAGAGGCTTATTGGCTGTAGTTTGGTGAGAAATGGAATAAGGTTTTATGGCTGTAGTTTGGTGAGAAATGGAATGAGGCTTATTGGCTGTAGTTTGGTGAGAAATGGAATAAGGTTTATTGGCTGTAGTTTGAGAATTGGAATGAGGTTTATTGGCTGTAGTTTGGTGAGAAATGGAAAGAGGCTTATTGGCTGTAGTTTGGTGAGAAATGGAATGAGGCTTATTGGCTGTAGTTTGCTGAGAAGTGGAATGAGGTTTATTGGCTGTAGTTTGGTGAGAAATGGAATGAGGTTTATTGGCTGTAGTTTAATGAGAAATGGAATGAGGCTTATTGGCTGTAGTTTGGTGAGAAATGGAATGTTTTATTGGCTGTAGTTTGGTGAGAAATAGAATGAGGTTTATTGGCTGTAGTTTGGTGAGAAATGGAATGAGGTTAGTGGGCTGTAGTTGTTAAAGTCATGTTCTACAACTCTAGTTTATGTTAGAATACTCTTCTTTTAGAAACAACATTAATTGACGTCATTGTGACATCATGACGTCATGTACTTACTTAGCAACGTTATTAGTATTTTATCTGTGTGAATCATATTGTGGAGTGATAATAAAGTGTAAATTATCCAGTGGTGTTGGCGTATAATATCTGGTGTTGGTGTTAACAAGTGGTAGCAGAGGCGTATAAAGAAATCCTTGGTGGAAATCAGTGTGGTGTAGTGTGAATTTGGATTTTACACACAGATTTTAGCTTTCAAGCAAGGAATTCAGCATGGCGACCAGGATTAATCCTCCAGTTTTCGGAAATGGAAAGAACTATGAAAGATTTAAGCAAGAGCTTTTAGCATGGAGAGAAATAACTGACTTAATCAAGGAAAAACAAGGCATTGCTGTTGCATTGACACTTCCGGAAAATGATGAGACACAAATTCGTGAAAAAGTTTTTGACCAACTTCATCTGGACCAGTTAAAAAGCTATGATGGGCTAAATGTTCTCATTCACTTCTTGGACCAGCATCTCGCTAAGGATGATTTAACTGATAGTTTGGAAAAATTTGAGGATTTTGAAGATTTTAAAAGATTAGAAGGACAATCAATAGCTGAATTTGTGGCCATGTTTGATTCTAAATATAGAAAGATAGAAAAGAAGGGAATGACACTGCCTAGTGAGATACTGGCTTTTAAACTGCTTAGGAAGGCTAATATTTCAAAGGAAGAGAAGTTGTTAGTACTGACTGGCATGAACTATGACAATAGGAAGACACTTTATGAGGAAGCCAAGAAGTCACTGAAGAAATTCAAGGGCAATGATATCGGATCATCATGCAACCAGGCAAGCATCAAGCTTGAACCAGCGTTTCTGGCAGCAAATGAGGAGGCCTTGCTTGCAGCAGGGTATTCAAAAACACGAAGTGGCTATCAAGGTAATTACAGTAGTGGAAGAGGAGAAAATTGGAAACGGGGAAAACTGGGGAAAAGTGTTGTGAGAGGAGAGTTTGTCACAGGAAATCGAAGCAAGGGATTTACAAAGAACATAAATCCCATGGGACCAGATGGTAGACCCTTGACATGCAAATCATGTGGGTCTTATCGTCATCTGTTGCCTGCATGCCCTGATAGCTGGGAAAATATGAAGAGAGTGAATGCAGTGGAAGAAGAACATGCTGTTCTTTTTACTGGTTACGATAGAGACGAGATCAGGAGGCTGGGGGTTGATGCTCGAAACTGTGCAGTCCTTGACAGTGCCTGTAGCAGTACGGTGTGTGGAAAAGGTTGGTTGGACAATTACATAGAATCTTTGAACAATACAGACAGAGCGAAAGTGTTACAATCAGAAGGCCAAAAAGTGTTTAAATTCGGAGGGGGGACCTGCCTGAAATCGAAAGGTAAATATAGCATACCTGCTGTAGTTGCTGGAAAGGCTGTGACCATAAACACTGATGTCGTAGAGTCAGACATTCCTTTACTACTCTCCCGCACGGCAATGAAGAAAGCAGCAATAAAATTGGATCTTGAAAATGATACAGCGACAATTATGGGAAAAGAGGTAGCACTGAACTTAACAACATCAGGCCATTACTGCATTCCGATAGACAAAACAGTAGAAGTTCCAGTGGAAACAGTGTGTGCAGTCAACTTTGTAAATTTAAAACCGCAAGAGAAGCACAAAACCCTTCTGAAACTGCACAGACAATTTGCACATCCTCCAAAGAAAAGGCTGGCAGCACTTTTGAAGGATGCTGGAGTATGGAAAACTGAGTACGAAGCAGATCTTGACCAGATAGAAAACAGGTGTGAACTTTGTAAAGTATATGCCAAGACTCCTTCCAGGCCAGTGATAGGTATGCCAATGGCCTCCAGGTTCAATGAAAAGGTTGCAATGGATCTAAAACAATGGAATGGGCGATGGATTTTACACATCATAGACATGTGGTCAAGATACACGTTGTCAACTTTCATCGACAGAAAGAAGCCGAGTAATGTCATAGATGCTTTAATGAAAGAATGTGTTGGGAGATTTGGAGTGATGGGATCTTTGATGACAGACAATGGAGGGGAGTTCAATTCGGATGAGGTAAGGGAGATTGCATCCATACTGAACATTCAGTTATGTACGACTGCAGCTGAATGTCCATTTCAGAATGGTTTGTGTGAAAGAGTGCATGCAATTACGGATATGATGTTAACCAAGCTTCATGCAGATAATGAAAAGGTAAACTTGCAGACACTTCTATCATGGGCAAATATGGCGAGAAATTCTTTGCAAATGTGGAATGGATACAGCAGCCATCAACTTGTCTTTGGCCAGAATCCAAACATTCCAAACATCATGAGTGAAAATTTGCCGGCTTTACAAGGATCGACGAGCAGTGAAGTTTTCGCAAAGCATCTGAATATACTACATGCAACTCAAAGAGCTTTTATACAGTCTGAAGATGATGAAAGAGTAAGAAGAGCACTTAGGAATAAAATAAGAGCTTCAGAACAAGTGTTTGAACATGGAGACCGTGTGTTTTACAAGAGAGAAGGTGGAGAACGTTGGCTTGGACCGGGAAAAGTAGTTTTCCAAGATGGGAAAGTGGTGTTTGTGCGACATGGAGCAATGTTTGTGCGTGTATCTCCCAATAGACTACAAAAGGTCAACAATTTTTTGGACAGAGAAAACAGAGTCAACAATGATCAAAGCGCAGATGCAGAAGGGGCCAATATTCCGCAAGAAATTTCAAACACAGATGATCAACAGATAATTTCTGAAGAACTTCCTGCCAGAAGTGTGAATGATGATTTAGCAACAAGGTTAGAGGACACACCAATTGTAGGGACAGATAGAGATAGACAGACACAAGATACCAGACAAGATAGAAAGATACTGAAACCCAATGATAACATTCAGTATAAAACACAAGGCACTGATGTTTGGATACAGGCAAAAGTTCTAGGAAGGGCAGGAAAGGCAACAGGGAAGAACAAACACTGGTACAACGTCATGGAAGATACCAGTAAAGAGAAAAAGAGCATCAATCTGGATGAAGTTGAATGGGAAATGTTGACTGATAATGTGAATCTAGTGCTGGAGAACAATGATAATGTTTTAGGGGCAAAATTTGAAGAGTTACAAAAATTGAAACAATTCGGCACATATGTGGAAGTCAGAGATTGTGGCCAAAATACATTATCAACTAGATGGGTCATAACTACAAAGAATGAACAGACTAAAGCACGTCTTGTTGTTAGAGGCTTTGAAGAAGAATTCCTGTTGCAAAGTGATAGTCCAACAGTGGGAAAAGGAACTATGAGAATGTTTCTTTCTTTTGCATCCATTAACAACTGGATTGTCAAGACCACTGACATTAAATCTGCATTTTTACAGGGTCAAGAGATAAAGAGGGACGTGTACATAAAGCCCCCAAAGGAGTGTGAAACTGCTAAAGGAGTTGTCTGGAAGTTACGGCATGGACTGTATGGACTCAAGGATGGTGCGAGACAGTTTTATCTGAGTGTAAAGGAAGAATTACTGAAACTTGGATGTCAAATGTCAAAAATGGATCCTGCAATGTTTTTTTTGCATACAAATGGAAAGTTGAGTGGTGTAATATGTTGCCATATTGATGATTTTCTACATGCTGGAGATGAAAACCTTGAGAGAATTATGATGAATCTGCGAAAAAGATTTGTAGCAGGAAAAGTAGTGGAAGGCAATTTTGATTATATAGGGTTCAGAGTTATGCAACAGTCCAGTGAAATTTTGCTTGACCAATCCAGATATGTAGGAAATATAAGGAGCCAGAGTTTAGATACAAAGAGGGTGCAACAGAAGGAAGACTTACTCACAGCTGAAGAACAATCTACCTACAGACAAATTGTTGGCCAGATGAACTGGGCCGTACAGGGAACTAGACCAGACATGGCTTTTGAACTCATAGACCTGAGTACCAAGCTCAAACAAGCAACTGTAGGTGATTTGTCAAGGGCAGTAAAAACAGTCAACAGATTGAAAGATGTGAGATCTATGATAGCATTTCCAAGACTAAGCAGAAATGTCAGTGACTGGAGGATTGTGGTATTCACAGATGCATCTCTGTGCAACATCAATAATGGGACTGGAAGTACAGCGGCCTATGTTGTGTGGTTAGCAGACAATCAGGGAAAATGTTGCCCACTTGCTTGGCATACAAACAAGATCAAACGGGTTGTTCGTTCAACAATTGCTGCTGAGGCGCTCAGTCTACAAGAAGGCCTTGAATGTGGATACTACTATAGACAGATGCTGCAGGATATTATGAAGCTTCAAAGGAACATCATACCAATAATTGCTTATGTTGACAATAAAAGTGTCATTGATGCTTTAAATTCAACGAAGTTAGTTGATGACAAGCGCCTGCGGATCGACATAGCAGCCATCAATGAATCTTTATCCAGGAACGAAGTCAAAGATATCCGATGGTGTCCCGGAAAATACCACCTTGCAGACTGCATGACCAAACGAGGAGCTTCCGGCTACAACCTGCTGGAAGTGTTCCATGGAGGGCGATTTTCTGAAGAGTTTATCTAGACTGTTTATATTAATTTATTTCATTAATTTAATTTTATTAACACATACTCAAAAAGAAAAGAAAATATAATGAATGTTAAAGTCATGTTCTACAACTCTAGTTTATGTTAGAATACTCTTCTTTTAGAAACAACATTAATTGACGTCATTGTGACATCATGACGTCATGTACTTACTTAGCAACGTTATTAGTATTTTATCTGTGTGAATCATATTGTGGAGTGATAATAAAGTGTAAATTATCCAGTGGTGTTGGCGTATAATATCTGGTGTTGGTGTTAACAGTAGTTTGGTGAAATATGGATGTATTGGCCATAGTTTAGTTAGATAATGAATTTTTGGCTGAAGTTTGCAGAGAACTAAAATGGTATTGGCTGTAAGATGGTGAAAAAGTGAAATGTCATGCAGTTTGGTGGAAACTTTCTTTTAATATTAACTGTAGTTTGGTGAAAAATATGCTTTTTATTTAAAAGTAGTTTAGTGAGAAAGTAATTGACTGCTGATGTCCAGTTATTTAAAAACAAATACATAAAATTGACGTTGTTGTCAGAAAAATGTGATTGTTTATGCTAAAATAAGTATAATCAACACATTTCAATTTACCCTTAAAACAAATACTGATTTATGACAAAGGAGCACACACTATTCACAAAACAGGCTTTTCTATGCCCTGAAGGACGGCGTAAACGTGCACTGTCCATCTGTATGCACATCCATCCTTCCGGATTTTCTTTTGCATCTCAGCTATATCTACCATACTATTTACAGTTCTTAATTCAAACTTCACCGACATACATGTGAATGAGTGGATGCATAACATTTTCAGGTACAACCATTTAAAATTTTATTATTTTATGTACATGTATATTATATTAAAGGTCATTCATTAACCCTTTCACTCATGCATTTGCCATTTTACGCCTTTGTGAAGCAATCACAATTATCACAATTATCAGACTTAACTTAAGTAGAATCTGCACAACTAAGGATTTATTTGTTGACTGGTTTGACCATGGATTTACTATTAAATGATGAAACATACATGTACTAGAAACACTCTAATCTGTTTTAATGAGAATAAAAAAATAGGTAAAATGAAAGGGTTAAGTCATTCACTATTATTGGCTACTTAGGCTATTCATTTGTGTCTTTGCCATTTGTTCCTTTTTTTGCACCAAATCAAAATTACAATCTTATTGACAAACACTTAAAGGTATGTCCTACATACTATTGACTATTGCTACACTTCAAGGTCAAAGTCCAAGGTCATATTTAAGGTCATTGCATCTTTTGTGCCATATTTTAATTTCAGAGACATTTCTTGTTAACCTGGTAGCGCAATCCGTAAAGCGTCGGCTCCAGGTAAGGGGGGCCCCAGGTTCGATCCCGGGCTGCGACATACCAAAGTCGTTAAAAATGGTAGTTGTATAACTCTCTTGCTAACGCTCAAGCAAATATAAGGGTAGTTCCATGACTATATCTGCTTCAAGTGGACACCGTCTCCTGATAACTGAAAAAACTGTTGGTGGGACGATAAACCCAATAAACAAACCAACATTTCTTGTTAAATTAGAGGCACACTGATACCAATTCACCTTAAGTGATTGTTTATGACCAAAAAAAGTTGATGACGGGATCTTTCTTCGCCGAAAATAGAAACCCCATATTTACCAACAATACTAAAGTAATAATGGCTCAAGTAAACTTTCTAACACTAGAAAGTATTAAAAATAGGATGAACCTTTCTGAAGGCTTTCTGAAAGTTATTTTTCCTTTTTCCTTTTATTTGACCAATAAAAAAGGTCTTCAATTTCTTGGTATGTAAGTGGTGATTTTAGCCCAAGTGATTACTGAGACTTGGGATTGTAGGAGAATTTCAGCCTTAAGGTTTTGGATATCCCCTTCCCTACTCTGTTTTCTGCTGTTTTTGCAATGCAAGTGGTTTGAACTCAAACCAATCAGCGATTAATTTCATCAATGGATTAGAGACACCCGTTGGAAGATGTAGATATATAAATGGCAGACATTGTGCCAATATTCCGCTGTAGTAGTGAGATTTAGGCCTCACTGCCCCAAGGGCATGAGTAATCCGGTTTACGATAGGTGTCAGGTCAGGGGATGTGGCATCCTGGTGATTGGTCAGTTTGAACTTGGGCGTGAAGCAGTCAATGCCGTAATCTTCCTTGACAGTTGAGCTGGCAGATTTCCACCAACGCTCAGCTGCTTGGGATTTGTTGTAAGCCAAGATACCTGCATAGAGTGAAAGTAGAGGCAATGAGTTTTCCTTTTTTGTTTTTCCTTGTTTTCCATTTTATTTAAAGCAACCTGGGCACAAGTAGCTTATGTACATGATAACATAAAGCTGTTTAATCAGCACTTCATTGGGTGTCTGTGGCATAGTGGTGAAGGCTTGTAACTCCCCTGACTGCATAGTCTGACTGAGTGGTTCAAGTCTCGTCATCCTGGTTGGGGCGAGAACTTTCATGTATGGAGGTTTTCCAGCTAACCTGTGGTGCACCAGTGGTTTTAACCAGACATATGTCTGGGGTCTTCCTCCACCAATATGACCATAATTGTGTTGGTGCGATGTAACAAAAAGACAAAAAACAAACAGGTCCTGTCAGAAAAAAAAATTGGAAAGTTCTTTCTGCTGACCTGCAGTGTGCTGGTGGTTCTACATTTGACAGGGGTGTACCTCTAACTGTAAAGCTAAATCTCACCTTAATGTCCCTAAATGATGACTGCGATGTATTTAAAAATTCAGCTCTTCAGTGTACTCTTTATGAGTAACTCTGTTTGTATCTTTGAGGAATGGGTTCACATACCACCTATTGGCATGAATACCCAGTATCAGTAGATGACTTGTTTTCACGCTAGTGCAGTTTAATTATAGTCTAGTTTGATAGAAAGTGTGTCCCTAAAAATTAACACCAAAAATCACACTGAAAGAGTGTATATTTTCGTTTTTTTATTCCTGTTAATGTTTTACAATGAAAACATTTTACTGCAAATATAGAGGCACTTTTAGATTGAAAGTAAGATTGTGTCTCAGTTGTAAGCCTGTATTGCAGGAATTCTATGGTTCAGCTATAACCATTGCCAACTAATGGCTTAGAGATCCAGGACTGCTATTCCACATTTGGAAGTTTTCCATTATATCTGCAGAGATGCTGTCATTCTACCCTATTTTTTTCCTGTGTCATCTTGCAACCAACTACTGCTGTAAAACATTATATTGAGAACATTTGTGTTTGTATAACATATGCTTGTATTTATACAAAATTAAGAGGTATTTTAGTTAAGACTTCTTTCATTAGTCATTTGGAATTATTCTTTATGTTTATATCAATCTCTGCTCGACTTTCTTTTACCTAGGTAGAATCAGTACTTGGGTGATATCTACCTTGATCTTTGCTTAATAAATATGTCTTGCTCAGGGAGTAGCATATTATGTCTGAGCTGGAGCTTAAACACAAGACCCCTGACCTCTGAGTCTAAAGCCTTGACCACTGAACCATGGATACTGTCTAGACTGTATCTTACCTGTTCTGTAGCCACTCGGTATGATAGTTGACACTCTTACACCCCATGCTGCCATCTCATATCTGAGAACCTCTGTCAAGGTGGCAAGAGCCGACTTTGATGCACAGTACATGCCCATTTGTGGTACTGGAGCCAAACCTATGAACAGAATTCATGTCAGATGTAAGTAACTTCTTATTGGTCCCAAGTTAGCAATCAATGTAACACACCTGATTGGTCAGAGTAATATTTTCATTCAACTCTGACCAATCAGTTGCTTGAGGGTAGGTTAAAATTGAACTCAATGTTTTATAACCTTAGCTCATGTATACTCATTTGCATAAGAAACTTGAGTCTTTATTATTTATTATTAATTAATATTAAATTGGAAGTTACAACATTACTGACACTGTATAATGTTTGTAAAACAATGAGCATAAATTATTGATTATTGATGTGTATAAACTGGACTGTATCAAAACTTAAATAACCAAGGCTTAGATTTCTGATTTTGTGTGTATAACTTTTCTGGTATTTTAGCAGCAACTTAAATTTTAACTTTTTTTACAATTTTGTACATGCTTGCTTAATATAAGCCTTTTTTTTTACATAATCACCATTCCTAAATACTAAATTAGTAAATAAGTATATACTTTTAATTATCAGTTAAGTTGGTCTTAACATCAAAAACAAACAAAACTCTTAAACTCTGATCCTGTTTTAACCTCTTACTTATTGGGCCAAGGCAAATACACTAATGATATCAAAAACAAATTTTCTATTTTTATCTGTAGGGCTTTAAAAAAAACTCAAAGAATAATAAGGCAAACCAAGACAGTAAAATCATATCATTCAAAACAATGTTGCATATCATTAAATATACAGGTAATCAAGTTTTAATACTGATAACTTGTTATTATTTTTGCCCCAAAATTACACAGAAATCCAGAAAAATATTTTCATACAACCAAGTATTACTTGTAAAAATATTTACTTACAGATATTTTTACAAGCTCTTTTTTTTTAAATTTACTATTTCTTGTGTTTGTTCACTTTTTGCTCTTCACTGGCATATCGTGGAACATGTATCACCATATATTTAGGATAATTTTGTATAAATAAAAGTAATCATTTAATCATATATCATTTTGTCTTTGTAAGATGTCTTTAAGGCACCAAATAATGTGGACACTATGCAATAAAAATGTACAATTAAAAGCTTAAGTTTACCTGAATTACTGGCCACGTTGACAAGACGACCTTGACTCCTCCGAAGCAAGGGAAGGAATGTTCGGCAGATGTTAAGAGGCCCAATAAAGTTGACAGCTAGAAGCTTGTTCATATCCTCAGATGTCATGATCTCAATGTTGCCAATAAAGCAGATGCCGGCATTATTCACAATGCCCCACAACTCTGTAAATGTGAATGTAAATGTAATGTGTACATAATAAAATAGAACAGTTATGTCTTCAAATTCTGTAAATGTGAATGTAAATGTAATGTGTACATAATAAAATAGAACAGTTATGTCTTCAAATTCTGTAAATGTGAATGTAAATGTAATGTGTACATAATAAAATAGAACAGTTATGTCTTCAAATTCTGTAAATGTGAATGTAAATGTAATGTGTACATAATAAAATAGAACAGTTATCCCTTCAAACTCTGTAAATGTGGATTTAAATGTAGTATGTACATAATAAAATAGAACAGTAATGCCTTCAAACTCTGTAAATGTGGATTTAAATGTAATATGTACATAATAAAATAGAACAGTTATGTCTTCAATTTCTGTAAATGTGAATGTAAATGGAAATGTAATACATGTATGAACATAACAATATGGAACAGTGATGCCGTCAAATACTGGAAGCAGATCAGTCTACCACTTCAGTTCTGCTAATCGACTTTCCAAGGTGTTGGTTTTTCTCTATACATGTGATGTATGTCCAATAATTGCATTGTTTAATTTTTCAACTGATTGTATATGCCTTAACTGTTGTCAGGCTATTGTTTCCTTGTCCTGGCATGAGGCCAGCATTGTCAATCTTGTGCATTTAGTCATAACTAAGTTTGTTATTAGTTTGCAGATTTATCATACTTGGGAAATAGGTAGCATGTGATACATCATACTTGCAAAAGGTCCGAGTTGTCAGTCATACTTGGAGTAAAGGTAGCATGTGATACATCATACTTGCACAAGGTCGCATGTGGTCAGTCATACTTGGAGTAAAGGTAGCATGTCATTTATTATACTTGGGAAATAGAAAGCATTTTATAAATAACATACTTGGGAAATAGGTAGCATGTTATATCATACTTGGGAAATAGGTAGCATGTTATATATCATATTTGGGAAATAGGTAGCATGTTATATCATACTTGGGAAATAGAGAGCATTTTTATATATCATACTTGGGAAATAGGTAGCATGTTAAATATCAAACTTGGGAAGTAGGTAGCATGTTATATTATACTTGGGAAATAGGTAGTTTATGAAAAGTTGTAGGGGATATGCTTAAACAATCTGGGAATAAAGTAAGCTTATTATATGATGAGGTACTAAAGTGTAAGAACTTCAACTTTTATCTTGAGATTATTTAGCTTCATTCTTCGAAAAAAGCAAGTGGGGATGTGGTCATGACAACTTTTTGCATCTGCATTGGCTTACTTTTTTGTTTTAAATCGATTATGTTAAATGTGCTCATTTCAAAGTTAAAATACTGTGGTATCATTTTATAAACTTAAAGCGATGGCTTAATTTTCGCGTATTTCGCGCTTGGGCCAGTGCGCGAATTTAAAACCTAAGCTAATATTTAACCATATAGTTCCACATATGTATCCGAAACGTGCTAATGTCAGAATGGACCTACACTTTGTATTTAGTTGCCCCTATCGCTATATGATAAAAATTTGAAGTATTTCATATGAATAAAAACAAAATATCATTTGCTGTAAAGCTGTAAATTTTTTGAGTCTTTTCTGTTCATTATTTTATATAAAGCTTACCTTATTTAAGAATTCGTCACATCCAATTACTGTGTTAATATTTGTTGGTCTATTGTTTCAATTTGCCAAGAGCTGTGAAATGTGTGACAGTAAAAATGGGACCAGTGAAATTAGCACATTTCAACATCCCAGCTGTCACTAAGATTTCTCTTGATCTACGTCACAGTGAGCGAGTGTACTGGGAGAATTTGGGACAATTGTTCCGGTGAAAAAAGATCAAAGGCTCATGTGCAGATAGTGTTAAAACTCTGCTTCCAAGATTTATCTCGAAGTTTAGGTAAAAGAATTTTTTTGACTGACCTAAGCGAACAAAAGGGTGATTAAAGCTGTAGTAAACCTCTAAGTGGGTATATTCAATTAATTGACACTTCTGAGCATATAACGGGTATGCCAATTAACATGCCAATTACATGACAAGTATGTTAAAACTGTCCAACTGTATGGATCAAATTGGTCCCGTGTCAATTAGCGGCTCCAAATTAACAGTGGTCCGATCATTGACTACTAGTAACAAAGGAAGTGGTAGCTGACAGGGGCCAACTTACACATGATTTGCTGGAGTGTTCAAATAAACAATACTGATAATGGGTCAGTCAATTATCAATTATAATAACGTTTTTTTTTATGATTTGCGCAAATTTACGTCAGCGCGAAACAGTCTTTTTCCGCGATTGCGCAAAATTTTGTGCCAGCGAAATTAAATGATACCACAGTACTTATCACCATTCAAAGTGAAACCTATTTAAAAAAGAGCAGATAACCTTCAATTGATCTTTGCATAGTTATTTCCCCTTTTGTAACTGATTTTTTGCACTTAGTGGAGTGTGCTGTCTATGAACAGCTCTTGTTCAATGATTTTCATTTTAAAAAAGGACAGAAAAAAATAAACAAATGGGAAAACAACTCACTGTTATTTCCCAGCTTTCTCTGCACACATTTATATGCCTCTGCTATCTGTTGACTGTCTGACACATCCAGCTGAAGGGTATAGAGTCTGTCTGAGCAGGCTGCACGCAGGGCTTGATCCCCAGCACCGCCATGGGACAGGCACCCAGCAAACACGTGGTAACCCAGGTGGTCCAAATGCTTGGCTAGCTCATGTCCAATACCAGTGTCACAGCCTGCAGTACACAAAATGGTTACTTTTACTGGTTCTATGTTGTATGTCTGATAACAATGTTCAACAAAACCCGATGGATCATGGCCTGAGTCCACCAACATTTCCTAAATTTTGCAAATTAAATGGATCGACAGTCCACCACAACTTTCAGCCACATTTGTTTCAAAATTCTTTATTATGACAACATATATGCTAAACTGAACTAAAGAACGCTTTACAGCCTTTTACTGAACCCAAACACTTGTAACACATTATCTTACCAACCCTTTGTGTCAAAATGCCAAAATCATACTAGTCCAGTAAAATTTGGTCCAGTCCAGAAGGTATTGTCAGCTTGGTGGACCACAAGTCTAGTGTTTTTAAATGTCTTTTGTGTAGACTGGGATGATAGTGATAAAATATAGTATAATGGCAATTTTCCATGTCTGTTGTAAATATGTGGCTATAGCTGACTTTATTTCTACACATATGTGATGGATAATACTGCCTCATGATTGGTCAATACCAGTCATATGATCATTGGTGGGGGTTTTTTTCCATACACCTCCTGTAATTTAAAACTCAAAATAGTCATCTAAATTGTTTCCATAGTTTTCATTGTCACTGCTTGTAGGGTTGGGACATTATTTGTGCTGTATTTGATGGGGGAATTTTAAGCATTATATTGTTTGGTTTGGTAACAGTTATATATTATGTTATTACTGAAGTGGTATTGCAAACAGATTTGACTGTTCAATCTGAGTAATTTTCACTATGTTCAAGAATACAGTAAGACGTTCAGTGAGGTTTAATAATGTTTGTATCTGAGGTAGAGGTCATGCACCCCCTGTAACTGAATAATCAATTGGAATATAGGTCACCCATTAAAGGACCTTAATCTAGAACAAGAATTATATCTATGTTATTTTGAAATTCTTGAAAAATACATGTATGGCCATATTTATAGTAATTAATTATTAACTTACAAATTTATTTTTGTATGCTAAATTGAAATTTCTAATAAAAGCAGATATTTTGTGGATGTATATCATATAAGTATAAAAATTGACTGCAACTTTTGTTCAGGGTTAAATCCCAGATTTTCTTTTGCAAGACATTGTGCAAAGGTAATGCACATGCATTTAAACATATACTTTACAACTTTGTGATGCCTCAACATCATTTACAGACTGGAAATTTGTAAGGCAAAATATTAGAAAGTCAGACAATCAGTGGCACAACAAAGTCTCATCTTACAATGCTATCAATTAACTGGTTAGATATCTACAGGAACTTACTTATATGCTCACTATCTAGAGGACCCATTCACATTTTCAGCTTTTTATCATTCCTTATAATTATATAGGATAGGATAGAATAACATTTATTTTCAGTCGGCAACATTTTAACAAGTAACATAAGCTCAATTGAGATTTTACAATCAACTTTTGCAGGTGTTATATGTAAGGTATATTTTACCCTAGTAAATTTTAATCACAAATCTAGAGGCCTAGTTTTGCAGACAAATGGAACATTTACAAATCTATACCATCCTTCCAAAAAAATCCAAGTTTTAAAAGAATTAAAGTCTGTGTACTGTCTTGCAGTTTCTAGGAGTGAATCCCACAGGACTAGTGCAGCAAACTCGAATGACCTTTGTCCATAGGTTGTTGTTTTTTATGCTTGGAACATGTAGAATATTGGAATCTCTGTGTCTTAATCTATAAACTGTATTTAGCTTATATTATGCTATTTAAACAGCATTTTATATCTCAAAGAGATGACACTTTAAGTAAAACAAATTAAAATATACAGGTGATAATCTGTTGTTTTGGGTTGAAATGAGGTACATGTGCACAAATATCATTATTGCCCTGGTAGTAGTGTTTAGAGGTAAGGACCATTTTTTGGGAGGCTTAGGTTTTTATTCCAGTTGTGACTTAAGTAAACCTCTTAACATCAGTGAATAAGTGTTTGTTTATTTGTTGGTTTTATGACCCCATCAAAAGTATTTCAGTTTTTTGGTGACAGTTGTCCCCTTAAAGCAGATATACTGCTGCCTTCAATGTAAATAGCATGCCTTAAACATCTGGCATGATACCACACCCAGTCATATTATCCTGACTTTTGAACTACTGTTCTTTTATTGAGTGTTAACATGGAAGCTATACCATTACCATTTTAAACAACTTTTGTATGTGGCTGCCCAAGATTGAATTAGGAACCTCCCATACCTGGTTGAGAAATATTTGTAACAATTGTTGCAAGACTTGACTCACACCCAATTTTCTTTCTTAAGGCATAATATAATAGCAAAATGTTCATGCAGAGCTATATTTTTAAGTTGAATAATAAAATGTAGTTAGTTGAATGTTATAGTTTAAGAAATACTAACCTGTTACTAAGACAGCCTTTCCATTAGCGGGAAGCATGCGTTGCTCTAGGCGCTGACTGTGAACAATTACTCCAACAGTAGCCAGAAGAAATCCCACCAAATCGTTCTGCACTTGTTGACTAATGAAACCAATGACTGACACAGTCAACACTAACTCCACAAGTGACCTTTTGCTTAGAATAATCTGTCGTCTTGCATAGAGGTATAATAGGTGAATGGAATACACCAGAATGACCAACAGATATGCTTTCTCCATTGGTAATCTGGGGTTTAAGGCAGATACCTGTTGTCCATCATGAAGCTCGGTTACAATGACTTTAGGCTCATTCGTACCAACAGAATTAGCAAATATGTTCAGTTTTAACAGTGATAGGAAGTTCTCCATGTTTAGTCTGTTAAAACTTAAAGTTTGATTTTGGTTAAATCTAAAATTTCTTTTTGAAAAAACTTCTAAATATTGCTCTTAAATCTTGATGTTCTTGTTGTTGAGACTCTTGACTTCTTGTTCTGAATCAAAAGTTCCTAGACTTTCTAGATTTAGGATAAAACGGGTGTTTAGGCTTCTAATTTCTTTGTTTGCTTTGGGTCATTGTAAGTGGGATTGGATCTTTCTTTATCCTCTCTCTTCTTTTGTTGTCTTATAGTCTGAAATAAAAGGAAATTCATGCCATGTGGATAAAAATCATTGACACTGCATTCATTTTTTGGCGCCGCTCTTGAGAGCGGTGCCTCTTATGGAATGCATTTTTTTATGGGGACAATAGTGTAGCAGTCAATAGCACGATGTCGGAGGTGTTCTGTGAGACACTTTTCAGAGAAAAGAATGGTGAACAAAGTGTTTCATTTTTAACAGGTAAGCTTGCAACAATTAAGTGTAGCTTGCAATTATAAAAGGTATCATTAAAAACGTAGCCTTTTAACAAAGATTTGTTTTTCAAAAGAAACAGAGTATACCGATGTTAGAAATGCAGCTTGTAAATACAGATGTAGCAGAGAACAAGGAAAACAAACAAAGTAGCAAAAATACTCTACTTCCTATCAGAGGTATGGTTCGTTACTGTCAAATGTTTATGTAATTAATTAGCAGTGTAAGAGAGTGTTTATTTCCAAGGATAGTCATCTTCTTGTTTAAAGCACATGCTTTCAACAGTGCCTTGGATGTCTAACATCCTGGCTCTTTCTTGTATTATTTTGTTTTACATTGTGGTAGAGAGTCATTCCAGGAAGAGTAAGGCTTAAAAAATCTCATGGAACAATAACACGCAAAGAAACATAAATAAATACAGGGAAACAATAATTTAAAAATGTTAAATATACCTTACTTTAAAACAGTCTACTAAAATAACACATAATATCTCATTTTTGAGTCCTACACCTTTTCATATGAAATAAATTTGTTGCTTGACAACCTATCTTTTTAATAAACATCTTTTACGTAAACCTATCTACAACTAAATTATATGCCTCTTTCACTTCAAAACTTGCATTGCTTGTTACTGCTACTTGAATGAAACTGTAATAGTTGACATTAAAGACAAATTAAGTAGGGTACAAACATTTATTGGTGAAAAAGTAATAACACTTGAATATTTATTCTGGAATTATAAAAAATACAGTATATAAAATTATGATAAAACATAGCAAAATAAAAAACATTATCAAAAATTCCATATTTAAAATTATGACAAAACATAGCAGAGAGAAACACAAATATATTGTATACATGGAAAACAACAATTGACTAAAAAATGGAAAGAAAATCCTCACGTTTGATTTATCCAATTCAATAAACAAAGAATCCAAATTGATTTTCCTACAGCTGTTCATATCACAAATACTTTTGTTGCTTGGCAACATATCTTTTTTAATGTACTTTTGTGGTAAAACCAATTTGTGCTGTTGATTTAATTCCACACAAATTAAGACTAGTCTTGGCCAACTACATTTTATACCCCCTAGCCCCCCACCCACCCTCAGCCCCTCATATATCCCCTGTAGGTTATTTATCTTAATACAGTAATCACCATTCTGCACTTGCCCCTGAAACTACTGCCAGAATCTAACTGGAAAAAAAAAACTTAAAGGCTGCCATCTCTCCGTTTTACTGTTAAACCAATTTATTTATAATAAACAGCAATTTTGGAAGCTTAAATGTGTTGAAGAAATCATCTTTTTGATTATTAATAAATTTAATTTGAATTTTGTCTAAAAACAATGACACAGCTGAAAATTGCCAATTTTTAGCAAGTGTCAGGATAATATAGGTTAAAAATTGACCTACTTTTCACTTCATTGATGGCCAAGATCAATTCATTGATATGATTGGTTGTTGATTTTGTATATATGGTGTTGACATGTTGTCAGTTTGAACTCTTGAGAGTGTTGTTATAACATTGTATCATGTGTTGGTTATCTTATACCTAGGTGCAAGGATGTTTAATTATTTTTATAACTTCTAATCTTGGGTTCATTAAGGTTATTTGAGGTTTTACTTATACTGTAAAATGCACTGAACTTTGTAGTATTAGAACTAAAAGGATAATGTTTTTTTCTCTCTTTTTTACAAGCAAATGTATTACGGTAGTATCAAAACGTAAGGGACTTTCATCAATTTTATTTATATTTGGTCATATTCTCAATTGGAAAAAGTATACCTTTCCCCAACTCTAAGAGAAAAATTCCCAATTCAGATAATAATAACAGTAATAATCTAGTCAAAAACAAGATTTTTTTAAAGAAATGTACCAGCTTTTAGTCAGTTATTTCCATGCATAGACACAAAAGTAAATATAAATTTTATTTAATATTCTTAAATACAGAAATTTGTGAAAAAATTCCTCTAAATCGCTTACTTAAATTTCATAGAAAAATCTGCGTGTCTCCAATTTTTTAATTTATTTTTGTTATATCACACCGACACAGTTATATATTGGCGATGTCCAGCTAATAATTGGTGAAAGAACGACCCTTCTGGGTAGAAGCACCGGCCGCTGCAGGTTAGCTGGAAAACCGCCCCACATGAGGAAGTTCTTGCCATGACCAGGACTCAAACCCACGCAACGAGGTCAGAGGAGCTACAAGTCGGCAACTCTTACCGCTCGACCATGGGGTGCCCTTTAACTTTATTGTAATCAGTTTGTGACATGCCATTTCAGAGAAGGCTGTGCCATAGTTATATTTACTTTATTTGGGGTCTCCGTCAGTCTCAGTGTAAATGTAATATGTTTATGGAAAAAGAGTTATTAAACAAACAACAAACTAATAATTGACTAGAAAGTGGTTATTACAATGTTGAAAAAGGAAATTCACAAGGATACATATTCACAATAAGGCAGGTCAAAACATCTCTAAAGTAATTCCTCCTTTGCTATGATATACTGCTACCCAAAATTAGATAAATGATAGGAGCCCATTTCTGGCACTTTGGCTTAGACAAAACTTTAAAGTCATTCATTAGCAGCAATGAAATGGAAGGTTAATGATGAAATCCAGATAGATGTTGTTAGGCCCCGGGTTCAGTCCCGGGCCACAACATACCAAAGTCGTAAAAAATGGTAGTGGTATACTCCCTTGCTAACGCTCAAGCAAATATAAGGGTAGTTCTAAGAATGGACTGCGGTGTCAGGATAATGTGACTGGGTGTAATATCATGCCATGTGTTCACGGCATGCTATACATAGTGAAGGCCGCACTATATCTGCTTCAAGTGGACACTGTCTCCAGATAACTGAAATAATTTTGATTGGATGATAAACCCATTAAACCCAACCCAGATTAATGCGCTAACCCTTAACAAACAAGTTATGAGGATGTTGAAAAAGATCTAGCTGGCTATGATTTTAGTAGTCCTTGGCATCCTTTTACAGTGAATACAGCATTTTGTTCCTTAATATTGGCATCCTTTTACAGTGAATACAGCATTTTGTTCCTTAATATCATAAGTATGAATTAGGTTGTTATTTTGAAATGTTTTGATAGCTGTCAAATAGCATTTGTTAATAAGGTCAGGGAATCCCATGGTTTATTGCTGATGGCAGTTCTTAGTACTTATTAAATAAATAGCAAGGCAAAGGTCACACCTCTAAATTTTGCCTATGGGCAAAAAAATCTATAAATAGTTCAAATGTGCAGATGTATATTAAAAATGATTGACAGGATATGTACTCTTTTTTTTGTTCTAACACCATACTTATTTTTTCTTGAAAATATACAAGTGGGTTCAAAAGGAGTATTCTAACCAACTTAACCTTTTACTTGATGGAAACACCATTATCGTGAGGTATGTTGTATGTTTGTGAGATGTTTTGTTTGTTAGTTTTTGAGATACAGCACAGCAACCAGTTATGATCATTATAGCGATGTCCAGCTATTTGGTGGAGGAAGACCCCACACAAATGTCTGGGTAGAACCACCAGCACACCACATGTCAGCTGGAAGACCTTCCCACATTAAGCCCTAACCCTGACCGAGACTTAAACCTACACGGTGGGGTTCTTTGCATGAAAAAAGCCAAGCTATTATAAACTACATTCAAATTTTGTCTAAATGATCACCTCTGATACCAGCAACTTGTACAATAGATATATTAAATATTTGACTAAATGATCACCACTGATACCAGCGACTAGTACAATAGATACATTAAATATTTGTCTAAATGATCACCACTGATACCAGCAACTGGTACAATAGATACATTAAATATTTGGCTAAATGATCCACTGATACCAGCAACTAGTACAATAGATAAATTTAATATTTGACTAAATGATCACCACTGATACCAGCAACTAGTACAATATATTAAATATTTGACTAAATGATCCACTGATACCAGCAACTAGTACAAGAGATAAATTTAATATTTGACTAAATGATCACCACTGATACCAGCAACTAGTACAATAGATACATTAAATATTTGACTAAATGATCCACTGATACCAGCAACTAGTACAATAGATACATTAAATATTTGATTCAAAGCACTGGAAATCAATAGTTATTAGTATCATTGATTTAATATTTCCATTGATACAAAAATTACAAAAGAAATTTCATAGGCGCTGTATTTAAAAAAAATGTAATTAAATCTTTGCTGTACTTGATATATATGCAATTAAATAAATCTCTGTTAGGCATTGTTGCCAATTAAAAAAGAAAAGAAGTTGCTACATACTCTTTTCACAGTATATTTAAGCAACATAGTATATTTAAGCAGCATAGTCTATTTAAGCATCATAGTATATTTAAGCAACATAGTATATTTAAGAAGCATAGTATATTTAAGCAACATAGTATATTTAAGCAGCATAGTCTATTTAAGCATCATAGTATATTTAAGCAACATAGTATATTTAAGAAGCATAGTATATTTAAGAAGCATAGTATATTAAAGCAACATATTATATTTAATCAGCATAGTATATTTAAGCAACATAGTATATTTAAGCAACATAGTATATTTAAGCAACATAGTATATTTAAGAAGCATAGTATATTTAAGAAGCATAGTATATTAAAGCAACATAGTATATTTAAGCAACAAAGCATATTTTAAGCAACATAGTATACTTAAGCAACATAGCATATTTTAAGCAACATAGTATATTTAAGCATATTTAAGCAGCATTGTATATTTTAGCAACATAGTATATTTAAGCAGTATAACGTATATTTCATAAAGATTCCACAATACCAACCTGATGATGGTCCAGCTTTGCAGTTATCCAATGTTTTGGTACTATTTAAGCTGTTGACCACAATTCTTGTACGTCTGTTTAAGGCCAAGATAGCGAGGTCATTCATTGAAACTGATAACTTTATCCAACTGTACTGAACATTTATCTTAAAGTAGTCTGGACACTGCGTTGCCTTCAAACACGGTGCATTAAGGTACACACAGTTTGTGCTTTATATTAATTTTAACTATTGCATAAATATTAAGCCAATCAGTGCACAGTTTATGGCTACCATATACACATAATGTGTATTTATGCATGGGGAGATTGGATATATACTTAGACAATTGATTTTCTAATAGCTGAATAGTTTGAATACATATTAAGTTCTAAAAAGAAAAATCCATCCAACAGAAAATATATATTCATATTTCACTCAGTAATGATGTTTACGTCCATTATTTATTGTGGTAAAACACCATTTGACACTTCAATGTTTTAAGAAAGTTTAAATTTGTTTAAGCAAAACTTTAAAAAAAGAAACATGCAAACTATCTTGACTGTGTCCTTGTTGCTTAAACAAAGCTTAAAAATTTTTGGCAAGATTTAAAAAAATGCAAATTACAATAACAGTGTCCTTTTTGCTTAAACAAAGTTTGACATTTTTTGGCAAAACTTAAAAAAATGCACACTTCCCTTACAGTGTCCTTTTGTGATTCAACAAAGTTTGACATTTTTTGGCAAAACTTAAAAAAAAACAAAAAAAAACAAACATGCAAATTACCCTAACAGTGTCCCTTTTGCTTAAACAAAGTTTGACATTTTTTCGGCAAAACTTAAAAAAGAACAAAAAAACTACCAAACAAAAATTGCAAACTACCCTAACAATGTCCTTTTTGCTTAAACAAAGTTTGAAATTTTATGGCAAAACCTTTTTTTTTAAAAAGCAAACTACCCTTATAATGCCCTTTTGCTTAAACAAAGTTAAAAGAATTAAGCAACACTTAAAAGAAAATGCAAACAAGACCAACAGTGGCCAGATCTTTTTAAAATTTCAACATAAACAACCTTCGTATTGCCTACTGTGTTGAAAGCTTTTTCCAAACCCGTCCATCAGCACAGATTAGTGCTTTTGTAGGTAATCTTTACAAGTAGGCGGTGTAATCTAATGGCCAGGGTTGATTAGAGCACTGACGTTCAAAAAAGGCACGATTCTTGTGTTGCCAAGTTGTCAAGCATGTGACCATGTGGCAGTATTTAGACAACACGGTGGGGTTTCAAGGGGCGTTACAGCATTTAGCGACATTTGTACCTGGCGCCATGACGATCCAACAAAGAGAAGCAGGGGGGTTTGATAATCTCAATCGGGGATTATAACATCAATACCCAAGCAAACTAGTTCCAACGATACGCGCCCAGTTGGTTTTATTAAAGGCAAACAGGAATCAAGATAAGAGGAGTAAACCAGACTTAATGTAGGAATATATCCTAAAATTCTCAATCAAAGCTGATATTGTTGGCACTTATTAAAAATTATGACAATTTAAACGAGTACCAGGTATGCAGGTTTTGGAGGAAAAATTAAGTATTTAGCATCATGTGGCATTATCATTTAGTAAGGGGTGCCCGTGGCTGAGCGGTCTCAGTCGCTGACTTAAACTCCTTAGCCCCTCACCGTGTGGGTTTGAGTCCCGGTCAGGATGAGAACTTTCATGTGGGGAGGATTTCCAGCTAACCTGCGGTGTTCCGGTGGTTCTACCTAGAAGTAAGTCTGTGGTCTTCCTCCACCAATAATTAGCTGGATGTCACCAATATGACCATAATTGTGTCGGTGCGATGGAACAAATAACAAAACAAATATTGACTAGTAAGCATCTAGCAATTGCATGATTTCTTCAACTTAAAAATTCTGATAATGGTAGCAGAAGTTGATGTTTATTTTGATCTTCTTGTTATGTTTACAAATCTTAATGGCTTAAGTTACTCCAGACATTCTGCTATTGCCCTTAGATTGCTGTGACATTGCAAGTGTTAAAAAAAAGTTTCATTTGACGCACACAGTATGACGTATGGTGGGATGATAAACCCAATAATATGTTCAAGTCATATTAAAATATAGTCAATTTATTGTTATAGGGAAATGAAGGATTGAATTTGTTAAATCAGGATTGAGGAAAAATATAGTTTCGTTTGGTGAAACTTTTGCACTGCCTTTAAATGGGCATAACAGTTAAGGGCACCGTGAGGTAAACATGGCCAAATCAGGTCAACTGAATGATGATAGTATAATGTACCTATCTATATGGGACATTGCAGTGTGTCAAGTTTATCTCCTATGAACTGTGCTGTTTAATAATCTCTAATCTCAGCCCTGTCTGAAGCTAGCAATCTCAGTAAAGTGCACCCATTAACCTGTTATGTTGTAGATTGGTGTGGGGTGGGGGGTGGTGTGGAGATGGCTTGATTTTCAATCAAGGGAAATCACTCTCAAGAAAAACTGATAGTAACAGATCTCCAATTATCCTTATTTAGGCCTTATTTACCTAAAATGAACCATTATTTATGCACTTGCTCATAGACTTCAAAAATAGAAAGAATTCTTGACAGTTTCTTTCTTGTTGGAAACTGGTTCTGTGACTGATATTTTTTTCAGGGTTTTTTTTTTTTTGGATAATGTGTATATGCATGTGTTGTTGTTTTCACATTGACCCTTGTTTTGTGTTTTATTTTTTCTTCGCCTTATAGATGAAGCATGGCAGCTTTACATTTTTATAAATTTTTTAAGCTCACATGAGCACAACGTGCCCAAGGTGAGCTTTTCTGATACCCCTTCCTACGTCTTCAGTTGTCCGTTATGCAACATCAACAATTTGCTTGTGAATACACTAGAGGCTAGTTTTTATATAATCTTCCATTCGTCATCAAACTTGGTCGGAATGTATGTCTGCAAGAAGTTTTGGATGACTTTGTAATTGGGTCATGTAGGCTCAAAAACTAGGTCACTAGGTCAAAAAGTAGGTCGCTATGTCAAGTCTTAATAACTTTTTGAACACACTAGAGGCGACATTTCTGTCCTAATTGTCGCCAAACAGGGTCAGAATGTTTGCCTGCATGAAATCATGGACGAGTTTGTAATGGGTCTCGTGTTGTCAGAAACTAGGTCACTAGGTCAAATTTTAGAAAAAACCCTGTGAACATGCTAGAGGCTGCATTTATCAAACTTAGCCAGAATCAGTGCCTTAATGAAATCTTTGATTATTTTTATATCTGGGTTCTGTGGGGTCAAAAGGTAGGTCAGTAGGTCAGATCTTAGTAAATCCTATTGAACACACCAGAAGCCACATGTATGGCCCAGTCTCTACCAAACTTGGCCAGAATGTTTGCCTGCATGAAATCTTAGATGAGTTTGGAACTGGGTCACATGGCGTCAGTTGGTCACTAGGTCAAATCCTAGAAATTGTAATCAACCCACTGGCCACAAAAGATTTCCAAAGTAAATTACACTTAATTACTTGACACCAGATATGAGTCTACTAAAAGCCTGTGTTCTCAAATGAGCGACTAAGGGCCATCATGGCCTTCTTGTTTTCATATTACTGTATATTTCAATTCTATCAAAATATTTATTTCCTTGCAGGGACAAGGTACCAGTGTAGCCATTGCAGTCGCTTATTTGCTGCTGAACGTCTGCTGAGGGACCATATGCGTAACCATGGTAACTTTTTTATCAGATCACCAAATTTCTTTTCTGTTAATAAAGAACATACAGAGCTTTCGATAAGGAGTATCATTTCCATTATGCTTGTTTTCTTATATCTTCTATGTACTCTCCTATTTACCCTCGGGTGTACCCTTGGCATAGTGTTAGAGTCTCCGACTTGTAACTCCTCTGATTGCTTAGCCTTTCACTGCATGGATTTGGGTCCCATTCAGGACAAGTGACTTACTGTGGGAAAGTCTTCCAGCTGGCCTGCAAGCACCATTGGTTCTTATCCATTGTTTGTCTGGGGTCTTCATCAAATAGCTGGTCATTGCTATTATAAGATCATAATTCGTCTGTATGATGTATTTAAAAAACAAAACATACCCTATGGGTAAGGATTGGAGCAGCCTGGACACAGTTTAACATATGTAATTCTGGGCTTATTCTGTCCTCCAGATGACCAACACTCCGATGTATCTGTTGCAATGAAATGTACAGAAAAGTCAGTTTTTCTTTAGTGAATGAAAACTATACAATATAAAAAAAAAAATCTTCAAAAGTATGATTACTGTAGTGTATAATATTTCATTTATCAATTTACGCTTCACATTTTGCTAGATTTACAACTATTACTGCATGTTTTATTGGGTAACAAATACTTATCTTTGTTTTGTTTTGTTTTGATGACCTCCAACACAAAAACATGTTAAAGTTTTTCCGTCATACATCCAAGAGCTTATTCAGTGTTCTGATTGTTTTGTTGTTTTTTTTTAATTTTAAAAATGATATTAATATCTGGCATAAAATTAAACTGTTTATGATGGATGCATGAACACATGGCATGTATGTGGTCAAATACAGTTTTAAAATAAAATAATTTATGGAAGGACTTTCAAATGGTCAAAAAGCACTAAAATGGTTATAAAAGCTTTTGAGTCTTTCAACAAAATAAATTTAACTCTACTTGTTGAAAACAATATTAGGATGGGTACGTTGTATGGTGTTGCTATCAAGAAAAGTATTAAGTTAGTTAATTTTTTAAGAAAGAATGCACATGTTAAAGTAATCTATGGTGATTAGCTAAAGGAGGTATCCGACAGTTTTCCAACATCAAATGCACGTTACTATAAATTTCCACTGTTTTGGGGAATTTAGGCAGTATTTCTGCATACACTTATACTTAAGCATAAGTAGACTATTTTGAACATATTGTAAGCTACCATATACTGCACCAGAAAGCACTATAAATATTAATTCTGTCTAAATCTATAAATAAGCACAATATTGATCTCTGCTAAAAATATATATCTACGTCAGAGCGACTGCATAAATGATGATATAACTTGTTCTCAAAAGTAACCTGTCACCTGGTTTTCTGAGTTTAAAAATAGCTATCTCTGCAGCGCAACTCAGATAGACAATACCTCTTTGCAATGACTGATGTGGATTAATGCTTCGCTATTTACAAAGATCTAGGGCATCAATGAACAGCAATTTGCAGAGCCTTTTCAAGTAACAATGACTGATTTGTTTATTTGAGAAAGAAATTGTTGGTCCAAACTGTTGGATACCACCTTTAATCCAAATTGAGTTTTTAAATTTTATGAAATGTGATACTTACTGTGATTAACTATGTCATTGTCAACATAGAACTGTTATAGTTGCTTGGGTCCTTTTATTGCATGGATGCAGAACAAAGACAAAGTAAAAACTTTCATGAAACTTTCATTCGTCTCACAGTATTTCAGTTATCTGAAGACGGCGCTGCCTTCACTGTGTATAGCATGCCGTTAACAGCTGGCATGATACCACACCCAGTCACATTATCATAACACCAGGCCAACCAGTTGTGGAACTACCCTTATATTTGCTTGAGCGTTAGCAAGGGAGCTATACCACTACCATTTTTAATGACTTTGGTAAGTCGTGGTCCGGGATCGAACCCGGGGCCTCCCGTACCTGAAGCTGACGCTCTACCGATTTTGCTACAAGGTTGGGTCTTCATGGTAGGTTATCAACACATTATGCATAACCTAAAGTTGTTAGTAATTCTATCAAGACATTTTTGTTGTGTGTGTTTTTTAAAAAAAATAGCTGGTAGTTTTACAAATAGCAAAAAGATTGTTGGTGGGTAGTTACCCCAACAACACAAAACAAATTGAATAATAGCAGCTAGATGCTTTAATGAACAAAATATTATGTAAATGAGGTGCATAAATAAAGTCATTTTGCTTAAAACCGTTTTTTACATTTGCCATTGTTCACAGAAATTAATATTATGTTAGATTAGGTTGTAGTTTTTTAAATTAACAATAACTTTTAATCAATAAACAACATATACAGCAATATATAAAATGCTTTAAACAAACTAAGCAAGACCAGACCTGGTAGCAAAATTGGTGGAGCATTGGCTCCAGGTACGCCAGACTCCAGGTTCGATCCCGGTCTGCGACATACCATAGTAATGGTAGTGGCATAGCTCCCTTGCTAACGCTCAAGCAAATATAAGGGTAGTTCCACGACTGACTGGCCCGGTGTCAGGATAATGTGACTGGGTGTAGTATCATGTCAGGTGTTCATGTCATGCTATACACAGTGAAGGCAGCACTATATCTGCTTCAAGTGGACACTGTCTCTAGATAACTGAAATACTGTTGGTAGGACTATAAACCCAATAAACAAATAAACTAAGCAATAAATGGTACCTACCTCTGCCACTTATAATGATATGAGGAATCCAATCAAATAAATTATTTAGAAAAAAAGCTCTACAGTTTTCCAATAAAAACACATACAGTTGTTAAAAACAACAACAGGTAAACAGGTGACATACATAAATTATAAACTTTCAAAACTGTTAAAGGCAAATTAATTTTAAAATTTAAAATTAATTTTAAGTTATTAACTGTCTCTTAGTCTTTATCCATTTAAGTTTATAGAAAATCAAGAGACAGTATTTATATCAAGTTTTAGATGAGTTTATTGATAGTTCTTTAATTAGGATATATTTGAATTCTTAATAGAATACTTCCAAACCCACATGCTTTTCTTCAAGATAGATCTAATTGATTTCAATACACATAACATCACATGGGGATTGTTTGTTACTGTATTAGGAGATAACCCATTTTGTGAATCACAAGCCTTGCCCTATCCATTGACATACAGGAAATGCTCTCTTATCTCATTAAGAGCCGCCTCAATTAGTCATCATTTATTTTAATTAGTTATTAATAAGTTATTAGTTAAAATCTATGCCAGATGCTACAGCACGTATGAATGAAAACCGGATCTAGAATACATTATGCACACAGTTTTCAAGAAATTATATGTACAATTTGTTGAAATTTTGTACATCTATACATTTATGGGGGCGTCATCGATGTTTCTTTTTCTTAATCAGAAAACTTCTTCTCCTTTATTATTCATTGGTATATTATTCATTGGAAATACTTTATACTTTTAAGGATAATTGATATTGTTATGCAGTTGTATGTGAAGGTAAGATAAATCAGATTTTTGAAATCTTGAGTTATTGCCCTTTGTTATTTCTTTGCAAACTCTGGTGCTGACAACTTCTGTTTTTATTCATAAGAACTTCTTCATTCTTGCATAGATAGTTAAAATTTATGTGTAGCTGTGCGTAAAGGTGTGATAACTAAGATTGCATTATTTGTTCTAGAGTTATTGCCCTTTCGTATTTTTCCAAGCAGGTTGTTATCCAGAAAACTCATTATTATTTAATGGAAATATTTTCATACTTCCACTGGAACATGTTTTATTTATACTACCAAGTGCAGATGATGTAATTGTCATGCCTTTTCCACTGGTTAGATAAGATAAGTTCTTAGATAATATGTACAAAAAGTAGTTTACTCTCATGAACAAACTGGCCGCAGTAGCTCAAGAGGTAGAGCGCCGGCTTGCGGATTGTGGGTTAAAACCCTGGTTGGGTCAAACCATAGACTTTAAAGTTGGTAGTAGTGGCTTCTCTCCTAACGCTCGGGGCTAAGGGGACAGCATTACGCCTGACTCATCGGTGTCAGTATAATGGACTGGCTGGGTTCAGTCCCTGGACACCTCATAAGTGCCCCTGTGCTATAATGATAGAAATGTCACTGCACAGTATCGGCAAAAATGCTGGCAAATCCCAAATCCCTCTCATGAACAACTGTCTTTTCTTCCACCTAACCAGTGCAACAGTGAAGCATCTTTTATTTGTTGTCCTTCTATTCTGTTATATTCATGTGGGAGGTTTTCCAGGTAACCTGCAGTGTGCCAGCGATTCTACCTAGACATAAGTCTGGGGTCTTCCCCCACAAATAATGAGCTGGACGCCGCCAATATGACCATAATTGTGTTGATGCAATGTAACAAACAAAACAAGAACAAACAAATATAAGACAATAAAATGTGACATAAAGTGTCCCTAAATATTATTAAACTCAGAAATGTTTGTTTCTAATTTTGATCAACTTACTAAACCATTTTTTGATCCATAACACCAAGTCAATATCTGCACTCTGTATTATTTGTCAAGGTCTTAAACTGTTATAAACAAAACTCTCAAACAAAAATACCTTTTAAATCCCGTGAAACGGCTAATAAAAAAAAGCCTTTTTTTCTTGTTTTTTTGTCGCAGATGTTCAATGACCAGGTGCCAATGATTTACATTCTCTGTTGATATGTCTAGTAAAATGAGGCAAGTGGTTAGAGTCTGAGACTTGTAACTCCTCAGGCTCTAGCTTTGTGGATTTGAGTCCATGTCTGGCCAAAATCTTTAACATTAGGCAGTTATCAAGCTGATCTACTGAGTGCAGATGTTTTTTTTTCCAACATTAGTTAGCTGAACGTAGCAAATATGACTAACAAATTACACAGCCCCTCACAACGTCGGTTTGAGTCCCGATCAAGCAGAGAACTTTCATGTGGGAAGGTTTTCCAGCTAACCTGGCGGTGTAAGGGGGGTTCTACCCAGATATAAGTCTGGGGTCTTCCTCCACTAATAATTAGCTGGGTGTCGCCAATATGACCATAATTGTGTCGGTGCTATGTAACAAAAAACAAAACAAACCAACAAATGATGTCAGTTCCCTGTAACAAATACTTCACAAATCACAAGCCAGTGGTTCTACCAAGACATGTTTGGGGTCTAGTTTGATCAGTTATTATCTGGATGCCACCAATATGACTATAGTTGTGTCATTGTGATGTAATAAAAACAACACAAACCACAAACAGATATCAGTACGTCTAGAAGATACCTTGATAATGAATGACTCACTTATCCCTTAGTGCAGCCAGATCATTTAAATGATTCCTGTAAAAGTTTATATTGTTATCTTGTTCACAGTAAACTTTGTCAGTTTAAATAAACTAAGAATGAGTGATCTGTTGGACAATTCAACAAAAATGGTCAATGTTTTTCCAATAAAGTCAAGTTAAATTAATAATATTTATGAATAGTGTTATGTAGCATCTGTTTAGATACTGTAAGGTTTAGGTCTAGCCATGCAAACTTGAGCCTCACCTGGCTGCCATTTTTCGCCAAAAATAATCATTTTTGATAGGCAGATTCGACTTTAATTTCCTGTTTACAAAAATAAAGATTATTGTGGCAGTTTATAATTGTTTGAGAAATATTATAAAATGAAGACAAACATGTGAACAGGACATTGAAAACAGTCAAACATCTCTCTCATCACTAGCCAATAAAATGGCAAAATAAAGTTCTTTATTATAACTCCCTGTTTAAAAATATTGAAAATATGTCCTTATAAGTTCTTGTATCAAAATATCATTAAATTCTTCTGAATTTAAAACGGCATAAACGCATCATGAATGTATAAACAAAAATCTTTATCATTATCATAATCTGTAAACAAAATAGCATACATACCTTTTCTTTATCTTTACTTGTACATTGTATACAATGCAGCATTAAACATGTTCTTTATCTTATACAAAGTGGCAAAACAGTTTCTTAATCACCACCTGTCAATAAAAAGATCAAATATTTTCTTTATCACCACCTGTCAATAAAAAGACCAAATATTTTCTTTATTACCACCTGTCAATAAAATGGCAACATATTTTCTTTATCACCACCTGTCAATAAAAAGGCAACAAATTTTCTTTATCACCACCTGTCAATAAAAAGGCAACATAATTTCTTTATTACCACCTGTCAATAAAAAGTTGATTACTTTTTCTTCATCACTACATGTAAGTAAAAAAGCAAAATAAATAAATCTTTATCACTAGCTTTATCATTACTTGTAAATAAAAAAGCAACAAACATTTTTTTATCATTACCTGCAATGAAAAGGCAAAATTTTCTTTATCATTGCCTGTATATAATTGCAAGATGTTTGACCCTGGTTGCACTATTGGTAGAATGTTGGCTTTTAGTGCTTTTAGTGCAAAATGCTTTGGGGTTCAAACCCTAACTGTGGCATAGCAATGATGCAAAAACGGTGGTTTAAATTATATATAAGATGTTCCACAACTTGCCCATTATGATAATGTGACTGGGTGTGATATCATGCCTGGTGATCATGACATGCTATTACAATGAATGCAGCACTTACTGGACACAGTCTCAGGATAAGTGAATGGTTGTTAGTTATTATAATGTGACTGGGTGTGATATCATGCCTGGTGATCATGACTTGCTATTACAATGAATGCAGCACTTACTGGACACAGTCTCAGGATAAGTGAATGGTTGTTAGTTATTATAATGTGACTGGGTGTTATAGCATGCCTGGTGATCATGACTTGCTATCACAGTGAAGGCAGCACTTAGCATTAAGTGGACACAGTCTCAGGATAAGTGAACAGTTGTTAGTTATGATAATGTGACTGGGTGTGATATCATGCCTGGTGATCATGACTTGCTATTACAATGAAGGCAGCACTGAGCATTAACTGGACACAGTCTCAGGATAAGTGAACAGTTGTTAGTTATGATAATGTGACTGGGTGTGATGTCATGCCTGGTGATCATGACATGCTGTCACAGTGAAGGCAGCACTTAGCATTAAGTGGACACAGTATCAGGATAAGTGAACGATTGTTAGTCATGATAATGTAACTGGGTGTGATAGCAAGCCTAGTGATGGCAGCACTTAACAGTAAGTTGACACAGTCTCAGCATAAGTGAACGGTTGTAAGCTCCATGTTAAATAAACTTTCAAAATTATACAAAACATGGCTCCAGTGGATTTTGTCTGGGGGGTTTTCTTTCACTAGAAAGAACCAGAATCACAGCCTGAAAATCTTTTTGATGACCATTATTACCCATCTGATTTATAAACACAAAGAAAACAACATAGTAGACTGTAAAATAATATTTTCATTATTAAAACCTGTTTCAGTGAACCAGTACAAATGTCCTTACTGTGACATGACCAGTCCATTCCCAGCCAATCTGCGAGTTCACATCAAGTACAGACACTCTGATGAGAAACCCTTCAAATGCGACATATGTGATTACAGGTACATTGCCTTTATTGTATTTCATTAACTATTTCTTTTCCCGCTTTGGTGATAACATGGATTGGAAGGTGCCGGTCCTGGCTGCACTCACAGAAACATTTATCAGTTTTTTTCTCAAGCTGAAGAATTTTGTGCACCTGTGGCTGAGTGGATACAGACATAGTTACTCTGGACCGGACCTGGTAACGCAATCAGTAGAGCATTGACTCCAGCTATGGGACCGGCCGCAATAGCTCAGGTGGTAAAGCGTCGGCTTGGGGATCGGGAGGTCATGGGTTAAAATCACAACCAGGTCAAACCAAAGACTTTGAAGTTGGTAGTAGCTGTTCCATCCTAACACTCGGGGCTAAGGGGACAGCATTACACCTGACTCGTCGGTGTCAGTATATTGGACCCTGGGCACCTCATAAGTCCCCTGTGCTATAATAATAGAAATGTTGCTGTACAGTATCTGCAAAAATGCTGGCTAATCCCTAATACCTATCCCTTTTAACCCTCAATATATTATCGTAATTGTATTATTTTTTTTATGATTTTAGCGGTAAGGTGATGGCAGACCTTCGTAAACATCTGGACATCCATAACAACCCAAGTTTCGCCTGTCAGGTAGAAGGGTGTACCTATACAGCACGAGCTTACCAGAGCCTAGCAAACCATTTCAAGAAGAGTCACCAGGTATTTAAAAAGCTGCTTTTCTTTCTTTTTCAACCTTCTATGAATAGGTCCAATGGCTCCTGGGACCTATTTGTTGCCCATCATAGCATGTATTTGAGCTCTGTTTAACTTGGCCCACAATCCTTATGACATGAGACTAAAAATTTTCCGACTCGTCTAGTTTTAATGTTACATTTGTTTTTATATCTACCCAATCAAGTTTCTTAAAATAATGTCATTTTTTAACCAATCAGCTTCTTCAGGTTGGTTTTGTATCTGTTTTACGCAATGCTATTGGGTGATATCAGTTCTTATGTCCAATCAGATACTTTAAATTTGTTTTGTTACTTGTGATATAATGATAACAACTAAAAATTATATAATTAAGGCCTTTATTTCAATTATCTCTTTAATTTCTTGAAAACAGTCTGATGGTGAGCCAAGGTACCAGTGCCACCTGTGTAGCTCTCGAATGCAGCGAGGATCCCTGCTTACGAAACACCTGAAGAATCAGCACACCTTTAACTGGCCTTCAGGTCACTCCAGATTCAGGTAAGTTACCAATATTACCCTTGTATACTACACACCTTCAAAGATCTTCAGGTCACTCCACATTCAGGTATGTTACCAATAATACCCTTGTATACTACACAACTTTAAGGACCTTCAAGTTACGCCAGATTCAGGTAAGTTACCAATAATACCCTGGTATACTACACACCTTTAAGGACCTTCAGGTCACTCCAGATTCAGGTGAGTTACCCATTATACCCTTGTATACTACACACCTTTAAGGACCTTCAGGTCACTCCAGATTCAGGTAAGTTACCAATACTAACCTGGTGTACTACACACCTTTAAGGACCTTCAGGTCACTCCAGTTTCAGATAAGTTACCAATACTACCCTGGTGTACTACACACCTTTAAGGACCTTCAGGTCACTCCAGATTCAGGTAAGTTACCAATACTACCCTGGTATACTACATATACATTCCCTTTTGGGGAAAGAAATAGATATTATATATACAATTCATCAGGGAAGTTATCATTTTTGAATAGTAATCAATCATGGAGCTAAGTGGAGGAATTCAAGACTAGACAAATATTTGGATACTTCTTATAGAACCGCTAAAGTTTTCACCCAGACGCGGACTCAATCTCACATGTTGAGTGGCTTAGGAATTATATGTCTGCTTGGCCACAGGAAACCTGGCAACTTTTTAAAAAAAAAAATTAACATATGAACCTAACAGATTCTTATGGCGTGTATCTATTGTTGCTCCTTGCCAAGAAATGGCAACGAATATAAATTTCAATTAATAGAAATTACCCAAAAGTATCTGATAAAACATTTACTTAAAATACTTGACGAAACTTACCAAAAGTAATTGATAAAATATTTATTAAAATACTTGATGAAACTTACCAAAAGTGATTGATAAAACATTTACAGAAACTTGCCCCAAATACTTACAAACCATTTACTCAAAATATTTAATGCAACTTACCCAAAATAATTGATGAAACATTTGCTCAAAATAATTGATAAACAATAGTATCATAGTCTATATTGTACAATTTTTACTTCTGTTTTATCTGGTTGAAAAGTTGAAACCATATCTTAAACATCAGAAAACTTAGAGCCCAAATCAAGGTCCATTCTCATGTTACTGATTGGACAGAATTAAAGAAAATATTAAAATCTGACCAATAAAATGTTTAGGGTTAACTCAAATTTAGAATCAAAATGTATTTTCTCATCCAAAAATTGATAACCTGAAACACAATAGCGTGATTCCCAGTAAACATACAGATCTGGACTGATTAGGCAGTCATTTAAGGGTGTTTATTTCCAATCTTAGTAATACAAATCTAAAAACAAGTTTTGTTTTTCTTGCAACAGATACCGTCTCCATTCAGATGGACTTTGGAGACTGCAGACTGTTCGGTATGGGAGCGGTGGTGTGGAGGTTCATGGTGACAGCACGTCTGATGTCGTAGAAGAGACTGAATCAACCCTTGAATCAGCTGACGAGGAATCTTTGGAAGCCATATCTGAAGCTGTACATGATGAGGACTCTTCAGGTTGTAAGGAAAATTTAGAAGGTAAACCAGAAAATGCTCCAGTTGCTGGTGTTTGTGAGAAGGACACTGAATTTGTAGACAATGCCTCAGAACTGCTAGATACTCTCAGAGGAGTTGCTGAACTTTCAGGTATAAGTACTAGTGAATCTGATGAACAGCTTCCGAATGAGCTTGATTCCTGTAAAGAGTCAGAAGATGCTGCTGGAACACAAGCTGGTCATTTGAAGAGAAAATTAAGTGAGAGTCATCTTGAGCATCAAGAAATGGATAAAAAAAAGAAAAGAAAGCGCAGTATATCCAATATGGATACAAATGGTATGCGAAAAGAAAGTGCAGAAAAAGGCAGTGGAAAATCTTCGAAACAGCATCATTTAGGTAAAAAACAGTTGCGTGAAAAGGAAAACACTCCATCCCATTCTGATTCAGTTAACAAACCAATAGATAACTGGACAGAAAACTCTCTTGAAGAGCTGGTTGCCTCTGATGGCGAGAATGAGAAGATGGACGAGGCTTGTGTTACAATACAGATAGTGAAAAACAAGGATGGGCAGTACATGGTACGGACTGAAGACAGTGTTAGCGGTCAGCCAGTGACCATTAGTATGCCTGATGGAGGTCCAGCTATTGAGGAAAACATGTATAACCTGCAAATGCTGGGAGATGTGGCTCTACAAAAGAGATAGTTGATTTTGTGATTCAAATTATCTTGTGATTCTTTGGTCCTTTTGGAGTGATTTATTGGCATTTATTGCATTGGCATAAAATTTTGTCTTTGGTTTGTTCTGGTTGATGATTTATGGAGGACAGTGTTTGGTGTGGGTCACTGGTTGTAAACTAGGTAATTTGTTTTAAAGGGGGTTATGTTGCTCTCAAGCTGATTTGTTCATTGTGTAGTGTGTTAGACATATTTCGATGCTGGCATGTTTTTGAAATAGATTTCTGTGCCATTCTTAAGACTTATTCTGAGCCGTATTTTATGTTGGATGTAAGCTATAATCAAGATTGGTTAATCATGGTTGGTTTATAGTCCATCTTGGTTAATCTTGTTTTGTTGATAGGTCATGTTATGACTGGACCGTTAACTAAACATGTTTGTTTGTTTTTACCATATTTAGGCTTATATTTATCTTGTTTGTAAAATCTACAAGATGATAATTTGCCTTTCTAGTAGCATATCAATAAGGTTAACTTTCTTTTCATTACCTTTATAATAGTAAGAAATATTTGTCCAGTATCAGCTTGTTTCCGATAAAGTATCTGACATTTTTAAATTCTTGATTCTAAATTTCCCATTTGAGGCTTTCATGATTAATCTCTTTTTTTTTTTTATTTATGCTATGGTAAGGAACATAGGATTAAGATGATCCTTTATTTTGTACAAACTGTTCCGTTATATGGATACCTTTTATAACTGAATTAGGAGAAAATCTGTAGAAAAATAAAGCAAGAAATATAAAAAGACAATATGTATGAAAGCAGTGCAAGACAATGAAGTCACAGAGATGCTGTGTAGATGAAGCAAAATGAAACAGCCAATAAGACTGATTCATGATGATATGTCTTTGACAAAACCCGGTGGACTGTGGTCTGAGTCCACCAAAATCTCTGTCTGTACTTTAACTTTTATAAGTAAAATGGCGGATGGTCCACCAGAATTTTCAGCCACATCATTTTCAAAAGTTATTATAAAAACATATATATGAAACTAAGTTAAACAACACATTTTACAACCTTTTACTGAACCCAACCACTCATAACACCTCGGTTAGCTTACTGACCTTTCGTGTCAAAATGCAAAAATCATATTGATCCAGTAAAATTTAGTCCAGTACTGTAGATAATGCCTGCTTGGTGGACCAAAGGTCCAGTGTTTTTAAATTTCTTTTGTGAAGTCTGGGATATGTGTTGTAATTTAAGCAATATCCTACAAGGTATACAGCTAATAAAGAAAGAGCATTTAATGTAGTTGCATCAAAAGAATGCACGAAATGCAACTAATTTATTAAAAAGTAAAGTATCTATAAAAGCAATATGGAGCAGAGAATACAGTTCATTATTGATGGTGATAGCACATTGATAGCAACTATTTCACTAAGGATGGGATATTTCAACAATAATGAAGTAAGGAATTCAACTAATTTATAAATATGAGTTGTAGTTAAGGCAATTTGATGCAGGGAATACAACTCAGTGAAAGTGACGGCCTTTGAATTAGTTTATAAACAGATATGACATAGTTTATGCATTATGAAGGAATGAATACAACTAACTCACAAAGAGGAGATCTTTAGTTGTTGCAAAATACTGAAAGCAATTCTCTTTAAAAATATCATTATATTCATATTCTCTTATAAAGAGATAAGATGCAGCTGAAGCTGAATGAAACAAGGAATACGACTTTCAAATGAGGAGATGGTCAAGAAAATGTGTAATAAGATTTACCCTTTGACTGCCATCAAGACGGGTGGATCGGGACGCCGTGGCTGAGCGCTTAGAGTCGCTGACTTAAAACTCCTCAGCCCCTCATCATATGGGTTCGAGTCCCGGTCGGGGCAAGAACTTTCATATGGGGAGGTTTTCCAGCTAACCTGCCTTGTGCCGGTGGTTCTACGCAGACATAAGTCTGGGGTCTTCCTCCACTTATAATAAGCCGGACGTTGCCAATATGACAGTAATTGTGTTGGTGCGATGTTACAAAAAACAAAACAAACTGGTTGACCCGTCCACACAAAATGTTATGTATACAGCCCTCAAGATGGGTAAATCTGTTTTTGGGAATTCCCCAATTTTGGGAATTCCCCAATCTATTAAATAATCCAGAAATAGATTAACGTCACAAATTTTATACATATTGGACCAATGACTACCAATGTATCGTTATGCAGATACATTGTTAAAATTAGAAAATGCATCACTTATATGTTGAAATTTTGAAGCAAGGGTGGTGGTATTTTCCATGCGCAGTTTTTGTTTTCTCCAAAATAGGGGACGGCGATGCCCAGCAGTGAAAGGGTTAAGGGAAAATGTAGTTTAGAATACAAGTAGTTCATAAGTTAAGGAATTGTTAATACAATTTACTAGTAAATTAGACTATTGTGAGTTAATCCAAATAATTTATAAATAAAGTAATTCTTCATTAATACAACTAATATGAGAATGAAGTAATTGTTTGATAATACAACTAATGGGAAAATAAGGAGATTGTTTGTTACTACTACTATTTTTTTAATTAAAATTATTGTTTGTAAGTACATCTTATTCATAGATAAGGTAATTGTAACAAATTTATAAAAAAGGTAACTCTTCCTTTTACAAGTTATTCATCATTTAAACAATTGTTTGTTTAGAAAAATGATTCGTTATATAAAGTTATTGGTGAGACAATTACTTTCATTCCAAAAATAAATTGTTTGTTTGTCATGATAAAGACCTTTTATAATTTTCTTCAACACAAACAAACACATTGGAGTGTGATAAAGTTTAATTTCTTGGCTTAAAGGACATTAAAATGAAGCAATATTGATTGTTTATTGTATTGTTCAGTTATATTTGTGTCTCAATGATGTAGGTGTTCTCAATTTTGTATGCACCGGACCTGGAAGCGCAATTGGTAGAGTGTTGGCTCCAGGTACGAGAGGCCCCGGGTTTGATCCTGGGCAGCAACATACCAAATGCTCAAGCAGATATAAGGGTGGTCTCAGGACTGGTTGGCCCGGTGTCAGGATAATGTGACTGGGTGTGGTATCATGCCAGGTGTTCATGGCATGCTATGCACAGTGAAGGCAGCACTATATCTGCTTCAAGTGGACACCTTCTCCAGATAACTAAAATGCTGTTGGTGGGACGATGAACCCAATAAACAAGTTATTTTGTACAAATAATGTACCAAAAAATGTTTAACTTGATTCTTGCAGTTTTTTGTTTACATTTTGTTCATTTTTTAGAAATTTAAGATATAGAAAAGTTGCTTTCCATCTTTTATTAAATGTTAAATCCTAATTCCACAAAGTTGTGAGTATAATAAACTTAATATTAAAGGTGGTATCGGACAATTTACCTAAATCAAATACATGTCACAATACCATACCACTTTTGGGTAATAAGGGCATAATTTCTGCATAAACTCATACTCAAATCTGTATACCTATATTGTGAGATAGTATAGATAGTTTCCACATCAGTGAAAATTCTTATCGTGGCAGCCATCTTTGAAGGCAACTTCAAGGGATTTTCAGATGAATTGTATAGAATGTACATTTTATTTTCTTGTAATTTCTCCATTTGTGTTCCAAAAATTAAAAGCGATACACAATTAGAAAGCTCTTGAAATTCATATTTTTAAAATACGGTATTTTTAAAATTCATAAATGCAAAAAGAATTAATACTCATAATTTAAATTATTGGTTTATCCATAAACAAAATGAATAGTGTATCTTCTATGGTTGTACTTTTTTTACCTTTTAAACTATCAAAATAGTGTTTTGATATTTAAAAGTCCTTCATAAAAGCTGTTAAATTTGATATAAAATTCAGTAAAATAGACTGAAAAATAAAAACACAGTGGTGAGTTTAATACAGCACATATTTCCAGATTTCGGCCTTTATTAGCTTCTGCCTTCAAAGATGGCTGCCTTAAACAGCCTTATTAGTGCCTATGACATCACTCTGAAACTATCTATAGATCGAAAAAAAAAAAAATCCCACAAAATGTTCATTCTTTCCAAATCTATAAATAAGCACTTAAGTTTCGTTTGCTTAAAACAGTTATCAACACCAGAGCAGATTATTAGAATGATGATGTAACATGATCTAGTAAATGTTTACAGGTTTTTCTTAGTTTACAAATAGCTAACTGTGTACCATGGCTCAGATAGGAAAAACTGTTAACAATGACAAGTTAGGATTTATACTTCACTGTTCAACCAGATCTTGGACATCAATGAACGGCATTCTGTTGGACCTTTCCAGGAGACAATGACTTATTTGTTCATTGGAAGGAAATATTTTGCTCCAAACTGTCGGATACCACCTTTAACATTCAATTTGTAAATATTAAAATGGTATTCTGTTCTTTTTTATGTTGTTTTCTTCACATAATTGCTCTATAAACAAAAAAGTGAGTAGCTTTTGTTCTTTTTTTCAATATTTACCAAACATAAGGTAATGGAAAATTATATTTTTAAATTTCTGTGGATATTCTTGCAAACTCGTTCAACATCCATTTCAGATAATAGAATTCAGTAAATCTGGTCAAACTAGTTTTTGTCTCTTTTCTAATCCTTGTGTTATTTAACTATGCAGTAAGACTAGAACTGAAAGTATTCTTGTTTTTATTTGTTACATTTTGATTAAAAGTTGCTCAAACTTTTGTGTTTTGTGTGTTTTAATATTTTCCAATTGCTCGAGGCACTATTGACTGAGTTTCTCCAATTAGTAACTCCTCAGCCGGGTTTGTGACACCTGTGTACATTGTTAGGGGATACATAAGCGAAATGGAAATTGTCTCCCTTGTAAGATAATATCCGAGGTAGGCCAAATAGTAGGTAGGTCCTTTAAGTTGGAATTCTTGGACTTTATTGCCTTTTTTTTTTTGCAGAGGGTGCTATTTAAAAACAAAATGATGTCTTACTTTCGCACAAATTTAAACTTTAAATCCACTGAGTCTGACATACAGAGATATATTATTTAAACAAGAAAATGGAGGTATTTGTTGATGGTCAAAATGGGTATCACAAGAAAGGCATAAAATTCAACATACACTCCAGAGAGTACAAGTATAAAAACAGAATAATACAAATGAAAAGAACCTACTTGCATTTAGGGATTATCCAAGGAAGACTATTGAGACTAATGTCTCTCATTACCTCTGTTACAGGCTTAGAGTACTACAGGTCATGTGACTCATGTCGTCTGGTTTTAAAATGTTTGGAATTTCAGATTTGTTTTTTAGAAAATCGGCTCCACACTAGGCATGTGAAATAAAATGGGATAAAGATGAGTTAATTTAATATTGTTAAAGATGCCAGTATGTACTTTATTTGTTTTCTCAAATCTACAAACGTATTATCGTTAACATTCGCGCGCTTACGTTCCTTTGGTAAAAGATACATATACTAATGCCCGAGGTATTGCTTACAGGTATTGTCAGGTGTCTGGGGGTCCTTGAGCTGATTTATGGTGACCATTTGTAATATTTAAATAAAACGACAAGAAAAGAACAAAATGCAACAGAAGGCTGCTAAATTAGTTGATGGCTATTCATGACGTAATATTCGTCATGATAACTTTACAATTCGTAATAAACTACTTTTTTAACTCACTGAGCACATCGTGCTCAACGGCTGTGCTCAACGTGAGCTTTTCTAATACCGCTTCGACAGTCGGGTGTCGTCCGTCGTCAACAATTTGCTTGTGAACACACAAGTGGCTACAGATTTTATCCAATCTTCTCCAAACTTGGTCAGAATGTTTGCCTGCATGAAATCCTGGATGAGTTTGAACTGGGTCACGTCGGGTAAAAAAGGAGATCACTATGTCAAATCTAAGAAAAACCCTGTAAACACGTTGGAGTCCACATGTGTGGTCCAATCTCCGCCAAAGATTTCTACAATAAATAATTCGTAATAACATAACGCCAGATAGGAGCATATTAAAAGGCAGTGTCATCAGGTGAGCGATTAATGGCCATCATGACCCTCTTGTTTATTTCAGCTTTGTAGCTGAGATAACAATGCTATTTTTATAGAAATACGCCTTGTGAATTCTGCGAATTGTGTCAAAAGAAGTAATTACTCGATGACGCATGCGCATCGCGAAGATGTAATTTGTAGAAAATAAACGTGTATGTAATTCGGTAATATTTTAGAAAAAATATATTTACTATTTTTTCTGTTAATTAATGATGGTAATGACTGCCAAATAATAAACGCTTAAAATTTGTAGCTTTATTAAGTTCAGGACATTATTTCGGATTTTATCGTGACCCTTCTAAAGATGTACCTGGTATTTGCCTATATATTACAAATTTTAGATAATTACTTTCAACATGTACTTTCTAGTATATTGTTATTTTGTTAATTAACTATGCTTCGCCTTTTGCGCATCAAGAGCATTGCCTACATAGAAAATGTCCTTTAATGCTGGGGTACACCCTGCGCCCCCCCCCCCCCACCCCCCCCCTAAAATACACTTATTAACGCTAAACGTGTAAATACTTATATTTCTTATTTATAAACATATTATTACCAATTAGATTCAAGATTTAATAGTTAAACACAAGTAGAACTACTTTCAAAAATATCTCGACACCACATTGTGGGTTCAGTTAGGTAGTTGTTCTCTCTGTCACTAATTATTTCCGTATTTTAACATTCCACTGCGTCTTTACGTAATTCCGCAATTTAAACTTGCCGCAATTTAAACTTGCCGCTGTTTTTTTTTAACTTTTCCTGACTGGTCAACAGTAATGGCAGTGCCTGCTTAACTTGCTAAACTGGACATTGGTCAAATCATTGACAGTTATGCAAGGAAATATCATCGGCGAATGCTTCTCATTGACCCGTTGTCAGAATAAAAATATGACTTGTCTTTATTTTGCAGTTCTGAAACCATAATTGCTTATGTTTGCCCACCATGCAATTATTGTTAATTTATAGAATCAAAATATTGAACATTCAAAACGTCTCCCAAATATAGCAAAACAACTTAGGAAAGTATGAAAATAATGATTTTAGCAAGAATGTATCAATGTTGAAACCTCTGGTTGACAAAACATGATTAAAAATTCACGCCCTCGCCAAACCAGAAATTCTGATTCCGCCACTGAGCATGACTCGCATATGACAACGTTGTATTTTCAGTGACACCTGGGGTATCACACCATGACTCCTTTCTGATGTCTGACGTCTTGTCGACAATGATTAGAAAATAAGGCATCATTTCAACAAAAATATATTCCTAGAATGAATAAACCTATCACATATATTGTATTTTTATAGAGTTTACAAAATGTCTCGTATTATAATTAAGAGCAATTAGCATATAACAAAAAATGTAGCCGGTTAATTTACATGGGAAGAGGTTAACCGACTAATCGGTTAACAGGCAATTCCTTTTTTATATTTTGTAATTCAAGTTCTAGTCATAAAACGAATATTTGATATTTGTTTTGTTTCTACACGTGTGACTTTTTTCATCTCCATGTCTGCAAAACAAGTATTTTGACTGGTTCACTACGTAAATTCTTGCCAGTACAGTACATACATTTGTTTTGCAGACCGTTCGTCGCCGTGAAAATCGATCTCGAACCGGACAGTCAGAAGTCGATGTTTGGTTTTAATTAGGGATCGTATAGATTCTATCTTCTACCCACACAAGTATTCGAATCATTTGCTTTTCATGATTTGTGATAAATAAAAAACACGATTCTAAATTAGCATTTGTACAAGTTTATTCATTTCAATAATATAAATAGCACAAAAATATAACATTGTATGCGTTACTTTGTGTCACATAATAAACAAAAACACAATCAAATATACAATCTCAGTCATGGCCAACAAAGTTATCGTAGGACTATCGTAATAGAATATACACGTTCAAGTTGTTTGGAGTTACTTCCCATTTCTATAGCAGCAATCTGATTGGCTGCTCCTTGAGAAACTTTCTGCGTCACTCTTTCGTCTCCGGAGTCCCATGTCGTCTACATAGAATTGATTAACGTCGATCATGTATCTCTTCATTAGTTCTAACTTTCCAAATTCAGGAGTACCGGAAGTAAAACGGCTCACTGTTTGTTTGTCCAACACTGGAGAGCTTAGCTGAGAACAACTCAGATGAGAATGGCTTACAAACTCTCTCATAGCTCTCCGGGCAGGTTTTTCATGAAAACTTATGTCCGATTTATTCAAATTGTTCAGAATCGTCGTGTTACTCCTGTGAAATGGCTTCTTTTTCTTTCCTAAAAGCGCCCGAAAAATCCGGAGCCTCGTTTTAGCATGAGAAGCAGAAGCCGCAATCTTGTTTTCTAAGTCGGTGTCAATTTTTCTAAGAACCAGTGAAAACTTGTACTTGTCTTCTCCCCATGATTTGATTAATTTTGCTATCTTTGTATCATCCGGCACCCTTTGTTCTATCCCAAAAGACGACTCAAACAGCGCAAAGTTGTCGCTAGATGTTGGGTTAATCATCACCATTTTGATGACGTCACTAGAAGTTGTGTTCTTTTTTATGACGCAAACGACGTCAACATTATCCACTGAAACTCGGATAAACTGTTTTCTTTCAGAGAAGATAACCTGAAACCAAATAAAGGACACAGAGATAAATAAAAGCGTAAATTGAATTATATGTAAGAAGTTCGGTAAACTTGTTAACAAAAGCTACTGATTTAAAACGAATTGATCAACTTTACGACTGATTTAAGGTAATTTTTTGCGATGTATTTTTATTTTTTCGTTAAGAATAACTTTATATATTATACGACACAAACTGACGAATTCTTATATGGAGTGTTGCTTCAAAATTATCGGTGGCCATTTTATTTCGTATTTCGTAATTTAAGAAGCCGTGTCTTGCGGGGTTTTTTTAAAAATTTATATTGTAAATCGACTTCTAAAGGATATAATATATAATATGCGCAATATAAGCGTCAAGACATACTTGAACATAAGACATTAACGAATAATTTAGTCACCATTCTAAAAAGATATAAAATAATATCGCTGTTAACTCCCAAGTAACTGAATAAATAAAACTACACAAATTTAGAAAAAATGTTTTACCATCTTTTTGGCTTTAGCTCTTCTTTTTTGGATGCAAGTAGGGTCTCTCTTAGATATGCGTTTCTGTTATGCGTGTTTGTTTTTCTTTACTGGTTGAATACATCAATAAAATCCCCGATGTTGCTGCGGTTGCAAATCATTGACGAATGATGGAATAGACAACATGTACGGCTGTTTTATACCATTGACCAACTTTGCATGACGTGATAATAAATACGCTTCGTCCACAATTATTTTTGTTCAGCATCAAAAATATACTAATTTACGAGTCTATTAGGACATAATATAGACACTTAATTGCATTTTAGCGGTGATGTCTTTTCTTGACTTCGGGCAATGAAAGTCTGGGGCGATGTGAAAGCGTTAAAGCAAGGCGGAGTTATCGGGCTTACTTACAGCATGCGATTTAATCAGTGTTTATAATTGGAGGCTTAACACTGGTTAATTGGTAATTAATTACACGCGCAGTCCGCACGAGACGTCTAAAGCGCGTGTCACTGTTTAGAGTAATCATTTTATTTGTTTTATAATTAGAAAATAAATACATTAAAAACTAAAATCACTCACACTGAACAACTGTTTTTCTTCCGGTAATCTTAAAAAAAAAATGATATTGCCAATGGACAAGAAAAATGTGTTAAAACATGACATTTTTTAAAATATTAATTATTCAATGTCAATGTTACGTTTAACATCCAAAATATAAAATGATATATTCATTTAATCAGATTTCAATTTCGGTTACAAGGTCTTAATTTTATTTTACCATACTTTTTTGTATTAGAATACATTAAAAAGAAATCACGTACTTTTATTGGATAAATTATACTTTTGTTCCCTGTTTATTCAGTGTAAAAAATCATCAACGAAGATAATTATTTTATGCTTAGCAAGACAATTTAAAATACTTCATAAAGTAATTTGGCAGACTTTTTTTCGATCCATGTTTCCTACAACATGACTGAACAAAATGACGGCTTTTTAAATCAAAAATATTACGCAGACAATTCGTAAAATCTGTTTAAATATAAGATAGATTGCGATAACGATGTACGGCACATTTTGAATAATTTAAAGTAAAGAATACTGAAAACAATAATTTCTTGTCAAATGTGAACGTATAACTTTCTATAGGCAGGTCCACATAATTTTATCGGCATTAAGTTGTGTAGATTTTGATAGACAATTATATATTTATTGTACTATATGAAGCCAAAATTACTTTGTTCTACGCAGTCTTTTTTATGCAAAAGATGAGTTTATGAAGACAACTATATCCAGGTTTACCACCACCACCACCACCACCACCACCAATAATAATAATAATAATAATAATGATAATAATAATAATAATAATAATAATAATAATAATAATAATAATAATAATAATAATAATAATAATAATTTATAATAATAATAATTATATTTAATAATAATAATAATAATAATAATAATAATAATAATAATAATAATTAATTATTATTATTATTATCATTATTAATTGTTATAATTATTATTATTATTGTTGTTGTTGTTGTTGTTGTTGTTAAACCTGGATTATTATTTTTATTATTAATAATAATAAAAATTATAATAATAAAATTAATAATAATAATAATAATAATAATAATAATAATAATAATAATAATAATAATAATAATAATAATAATAATAATAATAATAATAATTTATATTAATAATGGTGATGATGATGATGATGATAATGATAATATAAAATTATATTATATAATAATAACTTTCTACATTATAAGGCAAGCAAAAGAATAAATCGAGATTATTAACAAAAGTCAGTTCTTTTAATAATTTGAAATTTGAAAAAGACTTAAGTTTGTGATGAAAGTCATGTGCTAATGTTACAATTTATTTCTACTATTATTTCCCACGATCTTATTTATAACCAATGGGTTCACTGTGAATACCGGTGTAAAAAAGAAAAAAGAGCCTCAATGAGAATTCTAGGTTTTTTAAAGTGAGAGAGTACGATACAGACATTTAGTAGCCTACTGTATATATTTTCATGTGTGTTAAGTTATAAATATGTCTTAGAAATAATTAAATGTTAAAAATAATATATTAAAAAAATCTGATAAGTGTAGTGTTTAACTCTTTCAAAACTGGATATTGTCTGGTCTAATTTAGAATAAATTTAGTGTTAAGATTCAAATAATAGTCAAACTACTAAGTGAAATATTTAATTCAAGTTGAATGTGGGAAAGCGAATAAGTTCACGGGTAAAATGATTCCTGTAAATGACGTCATTTGCATTATGACGTGTTAAATGGAGTTTGATGACGTGGTGTTGGGATCATAATTGGGTCATGCATGTAATCTGGGTGTATTTCAATGATTATAAAATTGTGTGAGAATATGCTCGAAGTAGATGTCATAGCAGGTTAATCGAGTTATACCTTGACACATATTACATCTGCCCAACAACTTCTTGCATAGTCCAATATATATGAAGTGTTCCCGCTTAGCCAATTTCCTATATTTAAGTTTAAAAACGAATTGGGATCAATGCCACCCACTTACTTATAACAGTTTGTTTGTTGTTGTTTTGTTCGAGTTTTTTTTTTTTTTTTTTTTTTTTTTTTTTTTTTTTGTATTCACCGCATTAGCAGAGAATGCAGTTACTGTTTCACACTTATGCAGCCGACCTAACAAAGTTCAACTATTTCTAGCGCAATAAAAAGAGTTCCCTTTTTGTTGTTATTGTTGTTTTGGTTTTCATTTAGTATCCTCAAATGCACATTATCCTCAAATGCACATTCCGTCTCATTTTGCTTCATATTTACAGTTTTCTATAACACTATCTAATTTTAGTTAGTTTGCAAAATAGCTTGCCTTTTCTAACTTCTATCTAAAATGTAAAGTTAGTATATTGCCATAATATACATTCTTGTGTTGGGAGAGAAAAACGATAAGCTTTAGTTTTCGTTTCAATCTTTTTTTCCTTTGTATTGTATATTCTATGTTATATCTTTTAAGGTATTCAAAAATAACATATGTTTAAACTAAAAAAGCGTTCTACATATTTCCATGATATTATGGGAAATGAAAAACATAGTCACATAGTTTAACTCCTGCAACACTATCGTCAAATGTTTTAATTAGTATACCCAGTCTCTTTAAACTAGATGCAAACTGGATTATAAAATGCAACACTTAATAGACATCGAATTGATACGAAACCGCCCTCTAGAGCGAGTAGAAATACAATATCCAGTGAAATGTGGTACGTGTGATGTAAGTATTGACCTACCCTCTCGCCATAGTCCTCATACCGGCTACGTTTCGCTGTTACTGTGATCCGACTATAAATTTTCCGCTCATGTTTACAGCATTAAAAGCGGACTTGTGTATTTTAAGAAGGGACATTTATCCGAAACAAAATAATATACACCAGTTTATGTACACATGTTCTAATTGTCTCAAAGTGTAACCACTTTTCTGAAGCATTGAAGACCACAGTGCTGGCAGCCGTTTCATTACCTGTTCTATTCTGACACCAGTATTATGGCATATCAAGATCTTGGTAATATAAATTCTATTACGTCAAAATTTTTGTAAGTTTAGCTAAGTTTTGATTTTCTTCTAATGATATACTTTGTAACTTTCTATTTCTTATTACAGTTGATGTGTTGTATACATATGCATTCATCATTTATACATAAAAGACATGAACATCAAACATAAAGTGCGAAATTAATTTTATTTTCTCAACGTTGCATTTGTTGCTTTGGGATCGTTTGAATTTTATTTTATCCGTGTTTCATTTGTGGGTAAAAGCAGGCTGGAAAACAGCAATAGTTGACGTCTCTAATAGGGCATACTTTAGCCAATCAGTGCTTTCTCGTGTAATTATAAAATGTATTTTCGATCCGTTCCACGCGGAACAGTTAGCCATTTTTATACGAAATAACAAAAGCAAGATCCAACAACACCTGACTACTTACGGACCGGCCGCAATAACTCAGGTGGTAGAGCGTCGGCTTGCGGATCGGGAGGTCGTGGGTTCGAACCCCGGCCGGGTCTAACCAAAGACTTTAAAGTTGGTAGTAGTGGCTTCCCTCCTAACGCTCGGGGCTAAGGGGACAGCATTACGCCTGACTCGTCGGTGTCAGTATAATGGACCGGCCGGGTTCAGTCCCTGGGCACCTCATAAGTGCCCCTGTGCTATAATGATAGAAATGTCGCTGCGCAGTATCGGCAAAAATGCCGGCTAATCCCATCCCTGACTACTTACGGTTGCGATCACGTTAAATCATCCGGGTAATCAGCTTTTACGTCGATATCTATTTTTAGCTGAAATCCGCATCATTCTTGTCATAGATTTACTTTCGGCTAAGTACAGTTTTGACCTCAGTTGTTAGACAATACAAAGCTTGAAATAAATCTCTCTAAATGTTTAATCTTCTCAAATCTATAAATTTGTGTGGATTTCTGCTTACATAGGTGCACATATCAGAGCGAATTACACTTATGATAAAATGTATCTCATAATTAAATGGTCACGTGGTTTTCTCAGTTTCAAAATAGCTAACTCTGCAGCGTGGCTCAGATCGGAGATACATATTTGTGATATCGAGTGGGGTGTTGTGCTTCACTTTTCACATAGATATAAGACATCAATAAATAGCATTTCTCTGGACCTTTTCCAGTAAAAAAATATTCAGAGCAGTTTCTGCTTCAGAGCAGTGTATGCTTCAGAGCAGTTTCTGCTTCAGGGCAGTGTGTGCTTCAGGGCAGTGTGTGCTTCAGGGCAGTGTATGCATCAGAGCAGTGTATGCTTCAGGGCAGTGTGTGCTTCAGGGCAGTTTCTGCTTCAGGGCAGTTTCTGCTTCAGGGCAGTGTGTGCTTCAGGGCAGTGTGTGCTTCAGGGCAGTGTATGCTTCAGGGCAGTTTCTGCTTCAGGGCAGTGTATGCATCAGAGCAGTGTATGCTTCAGGGCAGTGTATGCTTCAGAGCAGTTTCTGCTTCAGGGCAGTTTCTGCTTCAGAGCAGTGTGTGCTTCAGGGCAGTGTGTGCTTCAGGGCAGTTTCTGCTTCAGGGCAGTTTCTGCTTCAGGGCAGTGTGTGCTTCAGGGCAGTGTGTGCTTCAGGGTAGTGTATGCTTCATGGCAGTTTCTGCTTCAGGGCAGTGTATGCATCAGAGCAGTGTATGCTTCAGGGCAGTTTCTGCTTCAGGGCAGTGTATGCATCAGAGCAGTGTATGCTTCAGGGCAGTGTATGCTTCAGAGCAGTTTCTGCTTCAGGGCAGTTTCTGCTTCAGGGCAGTGTGTGCTTCAGGGCAGTGTGTGCTTCAGGGCAGTGTATGCTTCAGAGCAGTTTCTGCTTCAGGGCAGTTTCTGCTTCAGGGCAGTGTGTGCTTCAGGGCAGTGTGTGCTTCAGAGCAGTTTCTGCTTCAGGCAGTGTGTGCTTCAGGGCAGTTTCTGCTTCAGGGGAAGTGTATGCATCAGAGCAGTGTATGCTTCAGGGCAGTGTATGCTTTAGAGCAGTTTCTGCTTCAGGGCAGTTTCTGCTTCAGGGCAGTGTGTGCTTCAGGGCAGTGTGTGCTTCAGGGCAGTTTCTGCTTCAGGGCAGTGTGTGCTTCAGGGCAGTGTGTGCTTCAGGGCAGTTTCTGCTTCAGGGCAGTGTGTGCTTCAGGGTAGTGTATGCATCAGAGCAGTGTATGCTTCATGGCAGTTTCTGCTTCAAAGCAGTGTATACTCCATAGCAGTGTATCCTTCATGGCATTGTATGCTTCAGAGCAGTTTATGCCTCAGGGCTGTTTCTGCTTCAGAGCAGTGTATGCTTTAGGGCAGTGTATGCTTCAGGGCAGTGTATGTTTCAGAGCAGTTTCTGCTTCAAAGCAGTGTATGCTTCAGAGCAGTGTATGCTTCAGGGCAGTGTATGATTCAGAGCAGTTTCTGCTTCAGGGCAGTTTCTGCTTCGGAGCAGTGCGTGCTTCAGAGCAGTGTATGCTTCAGAGCAGTGTATACTTCAGAGCAGTATATACTTCTGAGCAGTTTCTGCTTCGGGGAAGTGTATGCTTCAGGGCAGTAAATGCTTCAGAGCAGCGTATGCTTCAGAGCAGTGTATGCTTCAGAGCAGTGTGTGCTTCAGTGCAGTGTATGCTTCAGAGCAGTGTGTGCTTCAGGGAAGTGTATGCTTCAGGGCAATAAATGCTTCAGAGCAGCGTATGCTTCAGAGCAGCGTATGCGTCTTCAGAGCAGTGTATACTTCAGAGCAGTGTATACTTCAGAGCAGTTTCTGCTCCGGGGAAGTGTATGCTTCAGGGCAGTAAATGCTTCAGAGCAGCGTATGCTTCAGAGCAGTGTGTGCTTCAGGGCAGTGTATCCTTCAGGGCAGTGTATGCTTCAGAGCAGTGTGTGCTTCAATGCAGTGTATGTTTTACACGTTAGAGGTAGCATTAAATTGTACTTCATTCATGGGGAGCAATTTGAAAGGTGTTAATGATTTTGATTTTCTGGCTGGGTAAAAACAGACTGGTTTGGACTGGTTCATATTGTTGTGTTCATACATGCATACTAGCATGTTATTTCAATACAGACTTAAAAGTTGTAAAGTATGAATTATATAGAAACACAAAGGTATGTTACTTGGTCAAGTATTCTAAATGGTACATTAATCTTTTCGTGTCAGTGTGACGTTGAAACATTCAGTCAACGTGAAATTAAGCCATAGTGTGGAAACCATGTTCAGTGAGAATTTTAATTACTTAATTGTAATGCATGGACTTAACAAAACGTTTCAAAATGGGAAAAACGTTGTTAAAACAAATATTTACATCATCGTTTTTTTTTTTTTAAATTTAGAATCTTTGTTTGTTTTTTTTTAGAATCATGGAAACGTGCCTAATATAATCCCGTTTGTTATAATTTTTTTTTAGCTATACTAATCGTAATATTATATGTTGTACGTTTTTATCTTCACAGAATACAGCACAGCAGAACTATTTGACATTTAAGAATTTTATTTATTTCATGCATATTTGTTAACAATACAAATATTATCTTGTTATAATACTAAAAGCAAACAAAGTATACAGGTCAATGCACTCTTTTCACATTTTATTGAATTAGCACAAAGAAAATATGCACATTAAACAGTTCTTGACCGCTTAATCTTAATATAAATAGTACAAAAATAAATCAGACTTCACAAACACAAATTACACAAATTATTTATAAATTATGGGCATACATAAAATGATGGCGAGAAATAAACGTGTGTCATATCTTGTCTAGTATAAAGAAATCACGGAAAAAGGGATGTATCAATGTCGTCTGACAATGTGATATATCTATGCACTAAAATAAAATAAATAAAGTTATGTTTAAAAATATAATTGTAAGTATATACGCCTTTCAAACTTAGGATGCACATAACAAGACATAAAAACATAACTAATTCCACTGTAATGAAAACTGGCATGCTGCGGTCAAATGTGATACAGATTATGAATTCCAGTTTGTGCAGGATGACTTAAAAATATGTAATGTTTATACATCCAGTGAGCGTTTTACAGTACTGTCCAAAGACTTTTCACACTTTGACCGACTTTCCATATACTGAGTGTATTTCACTGTTGTCCAAACTCTTTCGCCTCTGCCCTCTCTCATCCACTTGAAACTGACTGACATCAATCATGTATCTCCGAAGAAGTTCCAGTTTACCCGACCTCCTCTCATCTTCGCTCACCTCTCTAAGCGGGGCAAAATCTAAACTCCTTCGAGTTACTCGGTTGCTCGAAATATGTGAATGACTCACAAATCCCCGCATATTCTTCTCGCAGCGTTTATCAGTGATGCCAGACGGATCGATTCGGTCAAGATTGTTGAAGATTGTTGTACTACTGCGATGGTACTTCTTTTTCTTCTTTGTCAACATTTCTCTTATAACTCGAAGTCGAGTTTTCGAACGAGACGCACTGGCGGCAATCTTCGATTCTACTTCGCAGTCTATTTGTCGAATGACGAGGGAATAATGATACACATCTGGGCCCCAGTTCTCGATCTGTTTGGATACCTTTGTATTTCCTTCGATTCTCTGCTCTATGCCGTATGACGATTCGAATATAGCGTAGTTTTTGTCGCTCGAAGATGGGCCCATGACCATTTTGATGACGTCATCACATGTTGAGTTCTTTTTAATCCCGCAGACAACATCTTCGTCGTTTACAACTATACGGATGTAATGTTTCTTGTCTTGGTTCCACATCTAAAAGGACAGAAAACAAAATTAAATATTTGGTCTGATAATTCATATACACCTCAATTTAAATTTGTTGCTCGCGTTCAACATGTTTTATATTTTAGATGGCTCTAATTTCCGTGGGAAAAAAAACAACAACGTAAAAGAAACATCAGCAAAATAACAAACAATAGTAACAACATCAACCACGAAAGAAACATTGTTCGTATAATATTTTAGAAACAAAGTACGCAACATACATATGTTGCACTCGCGGTCTTTCTACAGTGTTGTTCATTTGAAGGCTCGATTTAGATAACAAATATATGCTTAATGTCTAAGATTTTCATTTAATCATGATTTAAAAAAAGACGATCCTGAGAAATCACCTTTAACCATGATGTTTAACTGTTTAAAGCTTCTCTACTTAAAAATGATTAATATATTTTTTTTTAAATAGATTTTTTTTGCGTAAGGCTTCAATGACCCTATTTTCATTTTTGTTTTTGTTTCGTTAGCTATCTATTGCTGCAATATCCGCAATTTGGCTTTCAGAAGAAAAAATGGATTAACTAGCAAAAATAAATTGCACAGTAAATGTACACAGATTTACTTAGTTAACTACAAAAAATGAGCACATAAAAGAAGCTTGCATAATGTAAATCGAGCGGCTGAATAGATCCTTAATATCAAATATTAAAAGTAAACTAATTTACCGTATCGCGAACTGGCTCTTATTAAATTTAAATCTAATTCTACAGTTTTCTTTTACTCGGATAACGTGCTTTAAAACTGAATGCTGCTGGTGATGGATTGTTTCGTGTATTGATGCTGAGTTTAGGTTTTTCTCTACTTTTTATACAAAAATACATGTATGACGTCATGACACGTGTTTAAGCGTGTGAATTAATTATCCGCAAAAGATAGTGATCTATCGCAATTGTAAAGAAGTTGTCTTCCTGCAGATAAATGCTTGCGCAGTTCCGGAAATGGTGAGTCTTTAATTGCGCATGCGCGCACAGAGATATGATCGTAAATTGGGTAATGACAAATCGTGTGGGCAATTATTATCACTTGTGTTATCTATGGGATCAGATGACTTAGAAATGGCAACATTGAAGCAGGCACACGACAGAAAAAGATAACAATCTATTAGTCAAATTTCATGGTGAAGTTGTTTCCGAAATGTACCCCTCCTCCTCCTCCTCCTCCTCACCCACACCTGCACCATTCCATCATCATCATCATCATCATCATCATCATCATCATCATCATCATCATATTGATCACATTTGTCATTATATTTATAATCACGTAATACTTACTAAAGTTATAGTATTCCTAACCACAAAAAAAAAACGTGTTTTTCTTTCGCATCATAAGTGATAAAACTAATTTTGAAATTATAAGAAAACTTGTATTGAGCATCGGTCCAATTTTGTTAGAATCGTTTATTGTCTATCGTCCAAACGCATAGCCTTTGTTTGACAACAACGTGCTTTACGACATTAGAATTCTATTTCCGTGCATCAAAACATGACACAAACGGAACACAGTTTAATCTTTTGTGATTAAATTGTCGTAAATGACAAATAATATATGATTTTATTCCTTTATACTTGCCTATCGGTGATCTTGAGTTTAAATTTTATAATCATAGCGTTTAAAAATACCTCTTAAAATCTTAATAAGTTTGCACATTAAGTTTTTTTTAATCACCAAAACTTAAGGGTGGTATCTAATGCATGTAAAAATATCCCAACACTGTTCTGGGAAAATTGTGAATATCTGCTACGTAAACTGATACTTAAGTTTAAGGGAGTTTTCGATAGTAATTTCTGCTCATCTTTCATGAGCTTTCGTGGGAGCTAATCATTAATAACTCATCAAAAAAGAAGCTAGTTGTATAGTTTTCGGATGTTGTTATGATTCCGGATAGGGAACACCACGACAAAAACAATGAGACAATATATCGAATTAATGGACATTTTGTAAAGGTCAAAGCCTGAGAGGACCAGAAAATACAAGGGGCATTTGAAAAGAACTCAGATTCTTTAGAGCATGATGGTACTGATTAGTTAGAGCACCTCCCCCCCCCCCCACACACACACACCAAGTAACGAAACAGTTTTAACTAGAGAAAGTGAGTGAACAAGTTCGGATTACATCAGCAAACAATAATTGAAGGTTTGCTCAATTGTTTATGGCCAAACTTGGATGCAAACCTGTAACTTATCGTCTTAGTAATCACATGTTTGGTAGTTTCCCAGCATCATTTACATTTGTTACATCTGTGTAACTGATTGCCATCATTCAGTATAACAACTAGTGACAAGTGCTTGGTAAAGGTTGTTTTATTAACAAAAGACATACTGTTGAATTGTATTCTAGTTTTATCAATTTCTCCATTTTCCCATATTTTCAGTTACATTTTCCACCATGGAAACAATAGATGAAGACATTAACCTCGACATTTTAAATATTATTTAATTTATGAATTTAAATGGATGCTAAATAGAAAGAAATCCTCTAAATAGCAATGAATTTTTCACTTTTAGTAATTTATTTGGATAGAAACATCTTTTTCACACTTATTGTTGAGAGAATATATTAACAATTTATTTTGTAAAATTGTAAATATCAGGGGTAGATGTAGGTAGGTAGGTAGGTAGGTAGGTAGGTAGGTAGGTAGGTAGGGGTAGGGGTATGGGTATGGGTATGGGTAGGGGTAGGGGTAGGGGTAGGAAGGAAGGGATGGGGTAGGGGTAGTGGAAGGGGTAGGGGTAGGGGCAGGTCGGGGTAGGGGTAGGTGGGTAGGGAAGGGGTAGGTAGGTAGGTATGTAGGCGTAGGTGTAGGGGTAGGGGTATGTAGGAGTCGGGGCAGGGGTAGGGGTAGGGTTTGTAGGGGTAGGGGTATGTAGGAGTCGGGGCAGGGGTAGGGGTAGGGTTTGTAGGGGTAGGGGTATGTAGGAGTCGGGGCAGGGGTAGGGGTAGAGTTTGTAGGGGTAGGGGTATGTAGGAGTAGGGGCAGGGGTAATGGTAATGGTAGATAGGGGCAGGGTAGGTAGGGGTAGGGGTAGGGGTAGGTAGGTGAGTAGGTAGATAGGTAGGTAGAAGGAGACAGAGAGAGAGAGAGTGAGAGAGAGAGAGAGAAAGAGAGAAAGAGAGAAAGGGAGAGAGAGAGAGAGAGAGAGAGAGAGAAAGAGAGAGAGAGAACTAAGGGTCTAAACTGTCGGATACGACTATTAAATACGTAAAATGCGGTGATTAATTAATTTTAGCTCGCTTAAGATGACTTCTTTAGACTTAGGCAAACAGAGCAGAACCAGTTCAGCCAGCTCCCACAGGCGGTAGTTCAGTGTGTTAGATTGCGACATACAAACGGCTGTGCTTACGGATTTACTCATTTTACGCTTAATGAGGTCCTGTTTTACTTCTGATATGTAGAACCTGTTTTTATGGCATCTTACCAAAAGTAATAACCGGACCTGGTAGCGCCATTTGAAGAGCATCGGCTCCAGGTACGGGAGACTCCGGGTTCGAAACCGGGCCCCGACATACTTAAGCTATAAAAATGCTAGTTGTATAGGTCCCTTGATAACGCTTAAGCAAATATAAGGGTAGTTCCACGACTGGTTCGCCCGGTTTCAGGATAATGTGACTGGGCGTCGTTTCAGGCAATGTGTTCACGGCATGTTATACACAGTAAAGCCAGCAGTATTACTGCTTCAAGTGGAAACCGTCTCCACATAACTGAAATACTGTTGGTCGGACGATAAACCAACCAACCAACCAAACAAACAAACAAAGTTATACTTTTTATTACTTTATTAAATTGCATGTGTGGTCCGGTAATTTTAGGATTGGAGGTGGGGGGTAGGGGTTGGGGGTGGTGTTTGGTGGTCGCACATATACCAGGTACGCTCCGTCTAAATTCAACTCTGATCCGTATATTTGAAAAGTGAAACAGTTCTTTCGGAGGTTGCAAAGTAGAAACACCACATATTCAGTTTCCAGTTGTGCCGTTTATTCAAACATTGTAGGCCTACTTAATATTAAACATGGCATTTGGATTTTAGTAGATAATGAGGAGGTAAAAAACACACACAACAATCAAACATATCTAGACCCAATTCTAAAGTAAAATTAAAACATTTACATCCTGTTGTCAATTGGACATTAAAGCTTTACTAATGAAGAAAATATGATCGTTTCTGTTTTCACACCTGCTAATTAGTTAATAACAATAGATTGACACATTCTCACCCTTAAGTGAAGTTTGACGCTAATTAACAAATTAAATAGAAAACAATTAATCTACATCCGTGTCATGGAGTAAATGGAGATTTTAATCGAAGCTTACTTTAAATACGTCGCAATCAAGGTTGATCTTGGTTTAGAATATAAAGAGTCGGTTTAGTGATAGAAAAAATAATTCAGACCTGTGTCTTGCGCGGGTGAAGTCACATTGAATTATACTGTTGTTTTGATATAAAGGAGGACTAATTGTGTTCAAGGTATGTTTGCATTAATATACTATATACCACCAATACATAGAAATGCTTGTCAAATGTACATGTAATGTTCAGGAAAACATTTAAACTGTTACCGATTAATTAACTTTTTTCTCTATCTATGTAAATATGTTATATATATTGTGGCATAACACATAGTTTATTGTTTAAAATTGCTTATAACACTAGATAAAACTACAGTCCATCGAGAAAATCCGACTAACTATGTTATAACATTTAAATACTGACTACGTAGAATTAATCTCTAACAGTCTTATTATTATTTTAAGAAGTTACTGGGTAAATTAAATTACCGACATCGCAGTTTATTGAATTCAAACTTTACTTTATGATGAATGAATGATGATGAACATACAGCAAAATTGTTACAGAAAAAATAATTTTAAAAGCTGTTGTTGTTTTGTTTTATTTTTTGTTGCTATTTTTAAACAGAATTTCGTTATATTTTGTGTACGTGTTTATTAAACTGTACAAATCAACGATAATATAAACACAGCACTTGTTCCAAATTCCATTCAGTTCCTTAGTTAAATATTTTGCACTCACACACGCATACACACTTATGTCAATTTATATTTAATACATATAATACATGTATAATACATAATATATATAATATATAATTTCTAAAAGTAATAATAAATAGTTACCGTATGACTATTCATCTTTTAGAAATTATGTATTATATATATTGGCATTAGTGTGTGTTTGTGTGAGAGAGAGCAAAATATTTAAAAAAAATTAAACTATAATTTTAGCGTGAGGTTTCGAACATTTACTTTTAAAATATATTGTCTCTTTTTCTGGTGTACAATATTATTTCAATTCATGGCACAGATTCTCATATTTTTCACATTACATCTTTTTTTTCCAGATGAGATCCGCAAACAAGAAGCAGTATGTGCGCGTTGTATATGAAGGCCAAAGTACTGTTTGTGGAATAACGAAGAACACGACTTGTGATGACGTCATTAGAATGGTGTTGGATAAAAATTGTGACGTCAGGAAATTTGAATTATTTGAATCCGTGCCAGGTACTCAGCATGTATCTCTAGATAGGGATATACATCTGTACAAACAAGTGGAGCTGTGGGGCGCGAACAAATATAACGTTTCTTTCGTTATTTCGAAAAAGGTGGACACGGCATGTGACAAAGGTTCAGAAGTCGGAACCCCAAAGTCCGGCATAAGATTGAACAAAAGTATCAAAACTACAGTAAAGCGGTTCGAAAAATACAAAACCGTGACCAATTTAGCTCTCTTAGACTGCTGTTCTCCAAAGAAGGCAATGGCAGAGTTTTCTAGTCAGAAAAGTCAGAGGACCGACGTCATACCTTTTCAAAGTTTCACAGAGGATAAACCCACCCCGACATTGTCAAAGAATCTGAGAAAGAGCGAAACGACAAGCATCCTTGGAAAATGCCATGTTGCTGAAGACACTAACGACCAAAGTCCCCTTGTCAAAACACCTCATAATTACAGAAGACAAGCAACAGAATCGAAAGTCGAATCCAAACTATGCAGCTATACACCGTATGACGTTAAGATGAAGTTTGCCTCGCTCAAGGATTATAAGACACGTTACTCTACCCTACATGACGTCACAATGAATGCAATTATCTTTAATGACGTCACAACAGCGTCGAATCTCTCATTAGACAGTGAGTTAGATAGCTTCATGCGGACAAGATTGGAGTCTCCATGAGGAATCGGGTGTTTATTGAAAACATTGGCAGATATGTGCTTAAAGGTGCTAAATTTATCATTTGAAGCTTAAAGGTGGTATCCCACAGTTTGGACCAAAAGATTTTTATCTTAAATGACCATATCAGTCATAGTAACCTAAAAGGCCCTGCTGTTCATTGATGCCCTAGATATGTGTCTGCAACTTGAATAGTCAAGCACAAATCGACACTCACCATTGCCAACATGTGTTTCCTATCCTGGCGACACTGTAGAGATAGCTATTTTTAAACTTAGAAAACCAAGTGACCACTTACTGTTGATATCACGTTATACAGACATCAGGGTAATCCGCTTTGATGTCAATATCTATTTTTTTTGCAGAGACCACTATCGCGCTTTTTAGAGTTGGAAAGAATGAACATTTTTTTTCGCTATTGGTACTGTCTAACAATGCAAATAGTGTTCGAAAATCATCTTTATTAAGACTAAAGTATGAGTTTGTGAAGAAATTATACCAAAATTCCCCAAAGCAGTAGTTATGGTTTGTTACATGTATTTAGTAAAGGCAAACTGTCGGATACTACCTTTAAGGCCACCAAATATTTGCAAAGTAGCCAGTTTCGGTTCTTTTACAGCAATAAATCATATTCTCATATGTTGGAATAATGTTTAAAGTATTAAAACACTACTGTATGATGACATGTATTTGTTTGTTGTTGTTTGTTCTTAATGTTTGTCGTTAAAAATATGGCACCAAGCTTCAACTATTTCTTTTGAAGCTTTCTCTAATATGGTTGTAACGTTCTGAGAAACATATGTATATACATTTATTGCCTTTTAAAATAGATCTCTTTACTTTTTATATTGATCTAAGATGATTTATATAGAATAAATTTCTTCTGAAAAGAACTTGCTGTTTTCTAGGATATTCACATTCCTTAACAATCATTCCCTGGCTATTTTGCTTGACACTTGGTCAATTATATAGATAGTTTCCACATCAGTGAAAATCCATTATTTTGGTAGCCATCTTTGATGGCAACTTTAAGGGATTTTCAGATGAATTGTATAGAGGCGTAAATTTAACATTCTTGTAATTTCTTCATTTGTGGTCCTAAAATTCAAAAGCTTTTCACCATTGGAAAGCTCTTGAAATTCATATTTTTAGAATGCAATATTCTTAAAATTGATAAATGCACAAAGAATTAATACACATAAATAAATAAAATTACTGGCTCAACTTTAAACAAAATGAACATTGTAACTTTCTTGGTTGTATTTCTGTTACCCTTTAAACTATCAAAATATAGTTTTTATATTTAATATACTTCATAAAAGTTGTTAAATTTGATATAAAATTCAGTAAAATAGACTGAAAAATAACAACACAGTGGTGAGTTTAATAGAGCACGTATTTCCCGATTTCGGCCTGCATTAGCTTCTGCCTTAAAAGATGGCTGCCTTAAACTGTCTTATCAGTGCCTATGGCATCACATGGAAACTATCTATTAAATAAAACTATCCGGGCTCGACACTTCGTAATCTACTAAATTATAAGGCGTATTTACCCAGTCAACGAATGTAAGCGTTACGCCACACTGATGCAGGCATCTAAGCTATTCCCTTCACCGAGAATCCACGTCCACCAACCGATAAATCATTGTTTATGAATAAACATCAGGTAATCAATTTACCGTTGTTGTAACCCAATATTCGTATGCAATGAAATAATATTAAAGGATTCCATACAATCAGTTATTGTTATTGTCCGTTTTCGGTTTAAGTTATATCGACTGATATGTCAGTAAGTGTCTTTTTCTCACGTTCGGTTTTAAAATCTAACGTTTCGTTATTTTTATACTTTAAAAATACTTATATATCACCAAGTATTCAATTTTAATGCCTGTTGTGATAATTGCAATGTCATTTCGGCGCCGCTCAGGGATAACTCTATTGATGGTGACAATAATGCAGCAAGCAATGACAGAAATTCACAGCTCTTTGTGGAAATATTTTTTTCAAGAAAAGAGCCGAGTATGCCGAAGTTAAAAGCTTGCAATTATGAAAATATGGCAACAATGTAGCAGGCAATAACAGGAATTCACAGCTGCTTAGCGACGCCTTATTTGACGAAAGGATTCGAGTGGGTTAACATTGCAGAAATTTAATTTCAAGTATCTCATTTTCCAACATGAATATTTAAGATCAACGCAATGACTTCCATACTTTATATCATACATTTGGCAACAATAAACTGGCACTAATATATATTTATAAATTTATGTTTCCGTATATATATACACTATCATGACAACGGTGCCACTATAAATACATATATACTATAAATAAATAAATATTATACTATACTATATATATATATATATATATATATATATATATATATACCCCCCCCCCCCCCTAAGTTTTTGCTGAGGTCGTTTCATTTGGTTAGGGATTGTGAGGAAAATGTAACACATATTTGTTTTTCTTTCTGAATGAGCCACTCCGACATATGTTCACATGCCGGCGCTCTCCAACGGCCGCCCATCCATACAGCAGCCACGATAATCGTTGCTTAACCGCACACTTTTAGAAGCCGCTTAAACCACGTCGCTAAAAATTTAACCCAGCAGGAAAGCTGCTTTTAAATGCTTATATTTCTACCTCTGCGGTCGTTACATTACTTCCCCACTCCGAGAAATCTCTTCCGTGGGCAAGCAACTCCAGTCCGGCAATTGACTCTATCCCACCGCTGCCACTAATGTAAATCGGAAGAAAAATATATAAGATTTAATACAGCAATTTTATCGTTTTTTTATGAGAACAATAAAATATTATTAGGCTTGTAGCAAGAAGTGAGAACCCTTTGTTCTTTTTCTTTCTATTGTGAGTATTTCACGCCTTGTTACAATGGTCATAGTTGCAATTTTTGGCGCAAAAAGCAAAATTTGTTCAACCACACTTAAAAAAACTGAATCAAATATCACTTTATTAAACTTATATTGAACATATTACTTTTAAAATGTTGGTGCTGTCTGTGGGTTGAAGAGTCAAAATCGTTGCAACGGTTGTCATTTTTTAGCCATGTATAACTTAATAACCTAGTAACCCATGCACCTGTTCTTGGGAATCGTGCATAATTAATGCATAAACAAATACTGTATTTATAATAAAGATTGTTTATAACATTACATCAATTGTTAGAACGTACAAATTGTGAAATATATGGCATTACATGTCAGTTATTTTCATATCTATAAATAACCGTGATTTGGATTTCGGTCAAAAAACTCGACGTCGGATCTGATTACCTGGATGGTCATGTAAATAGACATGTGATTTTTGTGATTTCAAATATATGTAACTATTCGGTGCGGCTCAAATAAGAAATACAATGCACATTTTTGTAATGGCAATTGGAGTGTTTTGCTTTAATATTCATATTGTTGAAGGCGCCAGTAAACAGTACTTCGCAAGATGAGTTCAGGTAACAATACATTCTTTGGTTGCATGAAACAAAAGATGTTCTTAACTGTCGGATGTCACATATAAACCCTAAATATGACATCGATAAATTTCCCTCATACTATTAAAATGCAATTTTTGATTCAAAAACTTTTCGGTGTCTTAATTTTAAATTTTCTTCTCTTTTTCAGACTTTTTGCTGTCCAGAAAAAAAAATTAAATAGTAAAAAAATATTCAAAATCGAAATTTACAAAAAAAAGTTTTTTATTTGTTTGTTCTGTTCTTTATTTTATTTATCGATATTATTATTTATCTTTGTTGTTTTATTAGCCTTTCATTTTTTAAATAAAAAAACAAAAACAAAAAAAAAAAACAAAAAAAAAACGATCTAAAATAACAAAAATCATTTGTTATTTTTAGCATATAGTTTTTATATTTAAAATTGTATTTTGTTAGAAAAAAACACACAAAAAAGACGTTGTTCCCTAAAAACAACAACATAAAAATCGTTTTTATCACCATTTATACTGTCATTGTTTGTTCCATCTTTTCTATCAATCTGAGGATTGATTTCATTAAAATCATTAAAAAAATTTTGCTCTATGTGGTCCTTTCGCCCTTACATTAAAACTGAGTTAGAACACTGTAATTATTTCTCAAATACAATTACTTTGTTTTACATTGAATACGTCCTACTGGTACAGATGTACAACTAATAAACATCTTTAAATACGACTTTGTGATAAATATGTGCACCAACTAAACAATAAATGAATAAGATCTACCAACCAAAGTACAACCAAATAAAAATGAATAAAAGCCAAGCGTATTGACTTTGTGATTAATATATGAACATAACTAAACAATACATAAACAAGATCTACCAATCAAAGTACAACTAAATAAAAATGATTAAAAGCCAGGCGTATTGACTTTGTGATTAATGTATGCATCTAACTAAACAATACATAAACAAGATCTACACATCAAAGTGTACAACTAAATAAAATGATTTAAAGTGCGATGTTGTGGTAAATATAAACAATTAAAAAAACATAAGAAACGTAACTATTCATGTGCTGATTCAATTCTTTAAACTTAAATAAAACACGGAATAGTCATAATTATGTACTCAGTGGTAAATATGTGACTTAACTTAATAAAAATAATAAATAAACAAGATCTCCAAATTAAAATGTACAACTAATTAAAAATGATTTAAAGTGCGGTTTTGTGGTAAATATAAACAATTAAATAAACATAAGAAACAACACTATTCGTGTGCTTATGATATTCTTTAAACTTAAATAAAACACGGAATTTTTGTAATTCTGTATATTTATTATTTATTCTTTATGTAAGATGTCGGCACTTTTACAAGGATCCTTCAACTTAAATTAACGTGCATCTAACAAAACAATAACTAAACAAGATTTACTAATTAGAGTGTACAATACAAACCAAAGTGATTAAAAGCGGCATAGTAATAAATATTTACAACATATTAAACATAAATAAACAATGTGGGAAGGTCTTCCAGCTGACCTGCCGTGCGTCAGTGGTTCTACACAGACATTTATTTGGGGTCTTTCTCCACTAAAATAGCTGGACGTCGCTATAATTATCATAACTGGTCGCATCAATGTATTTCAAAAACAAAAAACAAACAAAACATAAATAAAGCAAAAGTATTCTTAGGCTATGTAAAGTCTTTAAACATAAATAAAACAAAGCTAAGCGTTAACTTTGTATATTTAGTTATTTTATTTCTTGACTTTTAATTATTTATGTAAGATATGGGCATTTTTTGTAGGATCCTTAAACTTAAGTCAAAATCAAGGAGAATTAACATTATACAGCAAAATAAACAACAACAAAACAACAAGACATGATAATTTGAATTCTACTGTTGAAAGAAAGAGGCAGAATACTTTAAACACTGATTTTCTAATTCAAGTTTTATTTCAATTATAACATTGCATTTTCAGGTTTAGAAAATGGAAAATGCTATTTGCATTTTATTTACACTGTTTATAAACAACCCTATATGAACAGACATTTATGAACTTGCCATCCTCGTTCACATATGTCCTCCCATCTAAATCCTCCTCAGGTAAATCTCAACGATATAACGCGGATGCGTTTCATGGGCGGATCGAGGTGGGCTGGGGGTTGGGGTCCGGACCCACTATCCCCTGATTTTGTCAAAAATACCAGGGTGTGTCACATCTTTATGGCACTTGTGTTAATATTACAATTATCTTATTTTCCATGAAGATCTATCAAGCATCTAAATTGCAGAAAAAGATGCTATTTGGCTTCTAGGTGTCAACACACTTCCTGTGGGAGCATGCCCCGAGACCACAAACCACTGCTCGTACTACACGACTAGTACCTCAGGTGCTAGCTCAATTAGGATCCTCCCCACTCTGAACTGAAATCCTAGATCCGCCCTTGCGTATGGACATTCTCTTTAATAAGAACTGTTAATATAAAAACTCTGCCTAAAAGACATTTAAATAATTTATCAATAAATATATCATTTAATTGATCATAAAACCTTTTTGAAGTATATGAATTGAATCATAGCATTCCTTTTGGATTTCTTATCAAGGGGCCCCGAATTCGAATCCTCGATGGACCACGAGATATTAGTCATTGGTCTGACTATCTAATGCACCTTGACCCAGGTACAGTAGTTGCTACATGAGTACTGGTTCTAGCCAGGAAGTTCGTTGTCAAGAGTGTTACTATAAGGGATACTAAGGCTAAAGATCTTTGTTGCTTAACAAATCTTTAAATAAATATTTACTATTTGCCCGCTACATGATGATGGTTCTTAAATTAATGTTGCAATTTTGCTTCAAGTTGTGTAATTTTACTAACTTTTTCTATAATAACCACAAGTCTTACATTTGTATTTAAGCTGAAGTGGCATACTTAATCAAAGTGCTGAGAAGCCCCATGTATGCGGTGTAACTTAAACCCTGTAAGTCTTCAAAGGTATACTAATAATGGCCATTTTAAATTATTCCACGGGAATTCAAATGCACAACGCATTGACAAGCAGGCAAGTCATCAGCTACAAAAACACCTCGTCTAAAATTATAGATTATGCATTGGGAAAAAGCTTAAAACAAAGAAAAAACACATTCACTTACATCCGATAATAGAAACAATTTAAACGTACAATACCTTCTATATGATTGCATTTTACCTAAAATTGGGTCTATAAATGTTAAATTAACAACTTAGATAAATGCATGTACATACATATTTATTGCTACCTGAAGGAATTAACACAAATCACTATTCACATTTATCTTTAGATCATTTCCGAGAATATACGGAACCACCCGAACATTTCCGAAAATGACGTCATTACGTCAAATCAATCGGAAGTTCTCGGGTATCTGAGGCGTTCCGATAGTACGTCTAACGTCACATGACGTCGAAGTGTTGGGCTGCATAGCAACTCACGACTTCTCAAGATCTACACTGCGTTTTGCGATAGTGACTGAGAAAATGGGTTGTTTTCGTGGTATGTCGAAGCGAGTGAGTAAAATCATTTATTTCATGGTTTAAAACTCTTGTCGGTAGATTATTTGTGATATTTATACAGAGACAGGTCATGAAATTTTAGGCAAAAGGCTTCTACACCATCAACACATTGTCATTTCATTTTTATATATAATTATGGATATCTATTATTGATTTTCATTTTCATGATATTAGTTTTATTGCTGATTCTTTTCCCGTATAAGGTACTGTGGAGACAGTAAATTATGATAAATTTATATAATTAGATAAATGTGTCTAGCATTTATATTTATAACTTAATAACTTTCTTTCATTTTTTTTTTTTTTTTTTTTTTTTTTTTTTGGTAAAATAGATATACAATTTAGTATAATGAATATTGTAAAATGTTACTTAAAATACGTAAATATATGATTCACGCCAGTTTGACGAGTTCTTGTCCCGGGTCCGTGGTTGTTTTTCCTGGGCCCGCCGCAGGGTTGCCCCTGCTGAGAAAGTAGTCCCAGATGCGGATGTGATGCCGGAGGAATCTGGTACGTCAAGTTGGTGGCTTTTGGGGGATGGCTCCGTAAAGTATCACGGAACTGCTTTTGTATAAAATTAACATGAATTGTGTTGCTACATAAAGCCAAAAGATACCCTTTTTATTAAGAAACCAACAAAAAAGTGCTGCCTTATATCTGATATATTTCCTTTCGATTTATGTTATAATACAACTACAAAGATATCAAGAATACCTGTACTAATATCCAATGCGTAATGATTGACTTACGGTCATGAACAATTCGTTTACTGCCCAATAAAAATTCATACTTAATTAAATATATATAAAAATAAGTGTGGTCCGTGTTTTACTGATAAGTTGTCGCATTAAGAAAATAACCACTCATCGATGCCGGCTTGCCCAAACTTGAACTCTATATTTCCGGTCCCACAGTTCCCGAGGTGCCAGAGCCACAGGGAGACGATATCTCTTGCTCCATCTCCCTGGACGGTAAGTTGTATATTCTTAAGTTAACAGTTAAATGTAACTTAATTTAAATATTAAAATTGCCATTTTTGAATTCCCTAAGCTTTATTACAGGTCGAGTCATTGAGAAAATGGTAAACGTTGATACTACATGACTGTATTTTACTGAGAAAATGGTAGATTTGAAGTTTTGTTTTAGCGAACTAGTATAACAAATATACTTCAAAATCTGTGATAATCTACAAATAACATAGTTACGTAATTATGTCTGACATTACAGAGTTCGTGGATGCCTTGGTGAAGGAATCCCTGACCCACATTGTCCAGGACTTGGAGGCCGAGAGGTGAGTCTGTTTTATGAAATACATCGTTGCTTGTCGAAAAGAATCGTAAAAAATGAGATTTCACACAATTATTACACGACCATAAAGGGACTTATTTGAAAACAAACGTGTAAACAGATATTTTCTAAAATACAAAAAGCAACCTTTTTGAAGTACTAATATAATTATCATGACATGTGACATCAGTGTTAACGTTCATACTGGTGAAGCAATTTGATTATATATTTCTTTTTTACAACTATAAGTATATAGTGTTACTGTTTGTTTTAACAGGGCCTGTTAGATGTCTTTTATCAAAAGTAAGTATTGGTTTATAAAAACGTTCCAATATCAATAAATTATACAAAATATAACAATTCGCTTTTTACTATCAGATTACTTGAATGTTACTGTATGAAGTAACATTTAGACACTTAATATTTACGTTTTTTATGATAAATTTTATATTGTTAATGCGTGTTACTGAGTAGTTTAAGACTTTAAATTTGAGTTCTCCTTTTTTTCTCCCCATCATTTGTGGATATTTGCCGCTGCTCATAATCCTCATCTTTGTTCTTTTTCTTTATATTGTGAGTATTTCACGCCTTGTTACAATGGTCATATTTGCAATTTTTGGCGCAAAAAGCAAAATTTGTTCAACCGCACTTAAAAAAACTGAATCAAATATCACTTTATAAAGTTTATATTGAACATATTATTTTTAAAATGTTTGTGCTGTCTGTGGGTTGAAGAGTCAAAATCGTTGCAACGGTTGTCATTTTTTAGCCATGTATAACTTAATAACCTAGTTACCCTTGCACCTGTTCTTGGGAATCTTGTATAATTTATGCATAAACAAATGCTGTATTTATAATAAAGGTTGTTTATAACATTACATCAATTGTTAGAATGCACAAATTGTGAAATATATGGCATTGAATGTCAGTTATTTCCTTATCTATAAATAAGTGTGATTTGGATTTCGGTCAAAAAACTCGACGTCGGATCTGATTACCTGGATGGTCATGTAAATAGTCACGTGATTTTTGTGATTTAAAAAATCAATACATTCCTTGGTTGCATGAAACAAATGCTGTTCTTAACTGCCGGATACCACCTATAAACCCTAAATATGACTTTTCGGTGTCTTTATTATAAATTTTCTTCTCTTTTTCAGACTTTTTGCTGTCCAGAAAAAATATTTTTGAAATAGTAAAAAAATATTCAAAATCGAAATTTACAAAAAAATTTTTTTATTTGTTTGTTCTTTTCTTTATTTTATTTAGTAATATTATTATTTATCTTTGTTGTTTTATTAGACTTTGACTCTTTAAATAAAAAAAACAACAACACAAAAAATCGATCTAAAATAACAAAAATCATTTGTTATTTTTAGCATATAGTTTTTATATTTAAAATTGAATTTGTTAGAAAAAAACACACAAAAAAGACGTTGTTCCCTAAAAACAACAACATAAAAATCGTTTTTATCACCATTTATACTGTCATTGTTTGTTCCATCTTTTCTATCAATCTGAGGATTGATTTCATTAAAATCATTAAAAAAATTCTGCTCTATGTTGTACTTTCGCCCATACATTAAAACTGAGTTAGACCACTGTAATTATTTCTCGAATACAATGACTTTGTTTTACATTGAATACGTCCTACTGGTACAGATGTACAACTAATAAACACCTTTTAAATACGACTTTGTGATAAATATGTGCACCAACTAAACAATAAATAAACAAGATCTACCAACCAAAGTACAACTAAATAAAAATGATTAAAAGCCAGGCGTATTGACTTTGTGATTAATATATGCATCTAACTAAACAATGCATAAACAACATCTACACATCAAAGTGTACAACTAAATAAACATGATTAAAAGCGCGGCGTAGAGATATATATACACAACAAAATAAACATTAGAAACATAATTCTTGTGCTTTATAAAAGAAAAACTTAAATAAAACACGGAACAGTCATAATTCTGTACTCTGTGATAAATATTTGACCTAACTTAATAATAATAATAAATAAACAACATCTCCAAATTAAAGTGTACAACTAAATAACAATTATTTAAAGTGCGGTTTGTGGTTAATATAAACAATTAAATAAACATAAGAAACAACACTATTCTTGTGCTTATGAAATTCTTTAAACTTCTGTATATGTATTATTAATTTTTTATGTAAGATGTCGGCACTTTTAGAAGGATCCTTCAACTTAAAATAACATACAGGATTTACTAATTAGGGTGTACAACACAAACCAAAATGATTAAAAGCGGCATAGTGATAAATATGGACAACAAATAAAATATAAATAAACAATGTCAGAAGGTCTTCCAGTTTACCCTCGGTGCGCCGGTGGTTCTACCCAAGCATTTGTCTGTGGTCTTCTGCCAGCAAAATAGCTGGAAGTCGCTATAATTATCATGATTGGTCGCATCGGTGTAGTTCAAAAACAAAAACAATCAAAACATAAGTAAAACAAAACTATTCTTAGGCTATGTAAATTCTTTAAACATAAATAAAGCACAGTTAAGCGTTAACTTTGTATATTTATTTTATTTATTGACTTTTAATTCTTTATGTAAGATACGGGCAATTTTGTAGGATCCTTAAACTTAACTCAAAATCAAGGTGAATCGTCATTATACTGCAAAAAAACAAGACATGATAATTAGAATTCTACTGGGGAAATAAAGAGGCAAAATACTTTTAAAACTGGTTTTCTAGTTTTAAGTTTTTATTTCAATTATAAAATTGGGTGTTCAGGTTTAGAAAATGGAAAAAGCGATTTGCATTTTATTTACACTGTTTATAAACAACCCTATATTCACAGACATTTATGAACTCGTCATCCACGTTCACATATGTCCTCCCATCCTAAACCCTCCTCATTTAAATCTCAACGATATAACGTGGATGCGTTTCATGGCCGAATCGAGGTATCCTGTGGGGTCGGGGCTCCGTACCCAATACCCCCTGATTTTTTCAAAAATATCCTCCATACAGATATTTTTAGCATGGCAGGGTGTGTCACATCTTTATGGCACTAGTGGTAATATTGCCACATATGTGTCCAGTGCAACATATACGTCAAGTAAGCAGGTATTTACACCTGAAATGTCTTGAACAAACGCTTTGAATTTTAACTATTTGCGTAAAACTTATTTTCCATGGAGAACTGTCAAGCATCTAAAATGCAGAAAGGGTGCTATTTGGCTTCTAGGTGTCATCACACTTCCTGTGGGAGCATGCCCCGAGACCACAAACCACTGCTTGTACCTATAATTTTCGCTTAATTCGATATCTTTCCTCATCCCATCAAAGAAATTTTGATTATCATTGTTGCCGTGAACGAGAATACAAACAGTTTGGACTCATGGAAAAGAGTTTCTGGCAGCTTCTGCAATGCAGGAAATGGTTCTATTTGGCAGCTGCATTTCAAACGTTTCCTTGGGGAGCATGCCCCCCCCCCCCCTCCCCCGTCCGCCCTATAGCACGTCTAGTACCTCAGGTGCTAGCTCAATTAAGATCCTCCCCACTCTGAAATAAAATCCAAGATCCACCCTTGGGTATGGGACATTCTCATTAATAACGACTTTTAATATAAAAAAATCTTTCTGAAGTATATGAATTGAATTATAGCATTCCTTTTTGGATTACTGATCGAGGGGTCCAGAATTCGAATCCTCGTTGGACCACGAGATATTAGTCGTTGGTCTGACTATTTAATCACCAATGCACCTTGATCCAGTTACAGTAGTCACTACATGAGTACTGTTTCTACCCAAGGAAGTTGGTTGTCAAGAGTGTTACTATAAGGGATACTAAGGCTAGAGTTCTTTGTTGTTTTACAAATCTTTAAATAAATATTTACTATTTGCCCGCTGCATGATGATGGTTCTTAAATTAATGTTGCAATTTTGCTTCAAGTTGTTTAATTTTACTAACCTTTTCTATAATAACCACAAGCCTTTCATTTGTATTTAAGCTGAAGTGGCATACTGAATCAAAGTGCTGATAAGCCCCATGTGTGCGGTGTAACTTAAACCCTGTAAGTCTTTAAAGGTATACAAATAATGGCCATTTTAAATTATTCCACGGGAATTCAAATGCACAACGCATTGACAAGCAGGCAAGTCATCAGCTACAAAAACACCTCGTCTAAAATTATAGATTATGCATTGGGAAAAAGCTTAAAACAGAGAAAAAAAGATTCACTTACATCCGATACTAGAAACAATTAAAATGTACAATACCTTCTATATGATTGCATTTTAACTAAAATTAGGTCTCTAAATGTGATATCTAAGTGATACCATATTCGACGAAAATACACTCATTTCAAAATTAAGTTCTAGCTATTCATTGCTTCAACATTACTTCCGTGTGATCTGAATTTAAATCCCGATGGCATCATTCTTTTTCGAACTTGTCCGGTGACTTTAGATTTAGATGTTGTGGGATTGCGGCATCTGAACTTCCGCAGACCGACCAGAGATGATACAATTATCGAATACCATTACCTGATATAAAACCACAGAAGGCACTGAGACCCCGCACGGGATATCGAGCATAGTAGATAATGAAAAGTCAGTGGAACACTCGTTCTAATAACATTTTCTCCTCCTTCCTTTCGTCCCTTTTTCTTTTACTTTTTCCCAAGCACGAATACAAGCCTGGAGTGGTAAAGGTGATACAGGGTAGGTCCTTCTTGCCTCCGAAATCCAGCTTCCTCTTAACTATGGACGCTGTCGCAAGCGACACCGCCTTATAAAACAGACATTAATTGAACAGCAATGTTCCAGAACACAATAATTTGTGAGCGTCCGCGGTATTCCGGTCAAGACGCTGGACAAAGAATCAGAGAGTCTCGGGTTGAACGCCACACATTCTACGCGATCCTATATTTGTTTAGGGAGGTGTTAGGTTTAGGGGATGGTTATTTGGTGCACATTGCGCCTGGTAGTTAGTAACCGTTTACGTTTTCTACTCAGGAAGAGTGCAGTCAAAATAGGTAAATAACAGCTGGAAAGAGTAATTACCCAGTACACTGTTAAGATTTTAGATTCAACAACACTAACCAATAATTGTAGTGTTTTCAACTTTTGTTTTATTAAAATTGTATATAATTTAAAGTAAAAAAAAACGCACAATTAAAAACTTAGATAAATGCATGTACATACATATTTATTGCTACCTGAAGGAATTAACACAAATCACTATTCACATTTATCTTTAGATCATTTCAGAGAATATACGGAACCACCCGAACATTTCCGAAAATGACACCATTACGTCAAATCAATCGGAAGTTCTCGGGTATTTGAGGCGTTGCGATAGTACGTCTAACGTCACATGACGTCGAATTGTTGTGCTGCATAGCAACTCACGACTTCTCAAGATCTACAGTGCGTTTTGCGATAGTGACTGGGAAAATGGGTTGTTTTCGTGGCATGTCGAAGCGAGTGAGTAAAATAATTTATTTTATGGTTTAAAACTCTTATCGGTAGATTATTTGTGATATTTATACAGAGGCAGCACATGAAATTTTAGGCAAAAGGTTTCTACGCCATCAACACAGTCATTGTCATTTCATTTTTATATATAATTATGGATATCTATTATTGATTTTCATTTTCATGATATTAGTTTTATTGCTGATTTTTCCGTATGAATGCACTGTGGAGACAGTAAAATAAGATAAATCTATATAACTAGATAAATGTGACTAGCAAATATATTTATACCTTAAGAACTTTTTTTTACATTTTTTTGGTAAAATAGATTTACAATCAAGTAAAATGAACATTGTAAAATGTTACGTAAAATACGTAAATATATGATTCACGCCAGTTTGACGAGTTCCTGTCCCGGGTCCGTGGTTGTTTTCCCTGGACCCGCCGCAGGGTTGCCCATGCTGAGACAGTGGTCCCTGTTGAGGATGTGGTGCCGGAGGAATCTGGTACGTCAAGTTGGTTGTTTTGGGGGATGGCTACGCAAAGTATCACGGAACTGCTTTTGTATAAAATTAACACGAATGTTGTTACTACATAAAGCCAAAAGATACCTTTTTTTAATTAAGAAATCAACAAAAAGGCGCTGCCTTATATCTGATATATTTCCTTTCGATTTATGTTATAATACAACTACAAACATATCAAGCATACGTGTAGTAATATACAACGCGTAATGACTGGCCAACGGTCGGGAACCATTCATTCACCGCCCTATAAAAATTCATACGTAATTAAATATATATTAAATTTAGTGTTGTCCGTGTTTTACTGATAAGTTGTCGCATTAAGAAAGTAACCACACATCGATGCCGGCTAGCTAAACTTGAACTCTGTATTCCTGGCCCACAGTTCCCGAGGTGCCAGAGCCACAGGGAGACGATATCTCTTGCTCCATCTCCCTGGACGGTAAGTTGTATATGCTTTAGTTAACAGTTAAATGTATGTTAATTAAAATTGTCATTTTTTATAATTGCAGTTTTATTGCATGTCGATTCATTGAGAAAAAGTTATAAGTTTGTACTACATAAAAGTATTTTATTAAGAAAATGGCAGATTACGAAGTATTTCTTTAGAGAACACGTATACAACAAATTTACTTATAAATCTTTGATAAGTTGTCTACATATAACCTATGTAAGTAATTATACGTAACATTACAGAGTTCGTGGATGCCTTGGTGAAGGAGTCCCTGACTCACATTGTACAGGACTTGGAGGCCGAGAGGTGAGTCTGTTTATATGGAATACATGCTTATTGTTTGTAGAAAAGAATAAAAAAGAAATAGAGTTACTCTGCAATTCTTTCTCGGTGGTACAGGCCGGTAACACCTCCTTACTTGTCCGCACACTTCTAAACTATACGAACGTTAAGGGCTTTACTTGAAAACAAACTTATAAACAAAACTGTTCTAAAATTAAAAGTATTATTTTAAAATATTTCAGTATACTAATCCCCAATGTGAACTTTCATGCCGGTGAAACATTTTGATTATGTGTCTTTTTACAATCATTTGTATATTGTGTCATTGTTTGTGTTAACAGGGCCTGTTAGATGTCTTTTATCATCCGTAAGTATCGGTGTATACACACTTTATTATATCTTTAAACTTCACCAATTATAACAATACATTCGTGCTATCACAATAATTGAATGTGTTTTTTTTATAAAGTAACATTTAATCATACTACGTATTCGTTTAGAATATAAATATATTATATTGTTGTGACTTTAAGCTTCTCTAACTTTGACGTTGCAAGTGTTTTCATTTTTGACCATGTATACATGTAACTCAACAACCTAGTATAGCTTTGAGCTGCGCATTGTTCGTGGCTAGAAAGAGACTCTAAACCTACAAGAAATATTAAGCGAGAATAGCGCGGCTCTACGATTCTTGGCTCGTCTTGATGAATCATTTCGCTGTTGAGATTTCAATTTAGCTCAAATATTGACTTCAACAAAATATGACAGACATTATTTACCAAGTCTATTTTCATCCAGTTGTAGATTTAAAATAATTAAATAAATATAAAAGTTTATAATCTGCAATACAAGTTAGAGCTTTAGTAAAATCAATTAAGAAATTCCGCTTCAAGTTCAGCTTAAAGTTGAACAAGATTATAATTAAACTAACGATAAAACTTTTCTTAGCAACATTTGTATCTAAAGAATCAAGTTAAACCCTAGAATATAATTCTATTCAAGTTAAGTATTAAGCATTTTCTTGCAATCACTGCTTTATCGATGGTATCCGACAGTTTGCCTGTACCTAATACATGTAACAACATCTTGCCCTTTTTCGTGGGATTCGTGCATAATTACTGCATAAACAGATACTTCATTTATATTTAAGATTGTTTATAACATTGTATCAATTGTAAGAATGTACAAATTATGAAATATATGGCATTATTTGTCAATTATTTCCATATCTATAAATAAGTGTGAATTGGATTTCGGCTAAAAATATAATCGACGTCAGATCTGATTACCTGAATGATTATTTAAATCGTCACGTGGTTTTTGTGATCATAAAAATTGTAAATATTCAGTGTGGCTCAAATACGAAATACAATGCACATTTATGTAATGGCAATTGGAGAGTTTTCCTTTAATATTTACATTGTTGAATGCGCCAAGAAACAGTACTTCGCAAGATGATTTCAGATAACAATAATTTCTTTGGTTGCCTGGGAGACTAAAAATGTTGCAAACTGTCGGCTACCAGTTTAAACCATAAATATGACATCGATAAATTTCACTCATACAATTAAAATGCAACAAGTGTTTAAAAATTTATACCGTGTCTTAATTATAAATTGTCTTCTCTTTTTCAGACTTTTTGCTGTCCAGAAAAAAATATTTTTTTGAAATAGTAAAAAAATATTCAAAATCGAAATTTACAAAAAAAGGTTTTTGTTTTTGTATTTGTTTCTTTTCTCTATTTAATTTATTATATGTATTATTTATCTTTGTTGTTTTATTAGACTTTTACTCTTTTAATAAAAACACACACAAAAAAAAATCGATCTTAAATAACAAAAATCATTTGTTATTTTTGGCTTATAGTATTTATATTGAAAATTGTATTTTGTTAAGAAAACCAAAAAGAAAAAAAAAAAAAAAAAAAAAAAAAAAAAAAAGGAAAAAAAAAAAAGACGCTGTTCCCTAAAACAACAATATAAAAATCATTTGATCACCATTCATACTGTCATTGTTTGTTCCATCTTTTCTATCAATCTGTTGATTGGTTTCATTAAAATCATTAAAAAATGCTTCTCTATGTGGTACTTTCGCCCTTACATTAAAACTTAATTAAGGACACGGCCATTATATCTCGAATAAAATGACTTTGTACAATGCCATTTTTTTACAATGACAATGCGTCTGAATGTAACAGATACCTTAATACTCTTTTGATTAATATGCGCACCTAACTAAACGAGATCTACAAATCAAAGTGTACAACTTAAAAAAATGATTAAAAGTGCGGTGTTTTGGTAAATATAGTCAATAAAATATGGACACTGTAATTATTTCTCGAATACAATCACTTTACTGTACACTGAATACACCCTACTGGAACAGGTGTACAACTTATAAACATCTTTTAAATATGATTTTGTGATAAATATGTAACCTAACTTAACAATAAATAAACATACAACTCAAAGTGTACAAATAAGTAATAAATAAAAAAAACACGCGGTGTAATGATAAATATACACAACACAATACACGTAAGAAACTTAAATAAAACTCGGAAGTGTCATAATTATGTATATTTATTATTAATTCTTTATGTAAGATGTAGACACTTCTAGAATGATCCTTCAACTTAAATTAACATACATCTAAAAAAAACAATAACTAAACAATATTTACTAATATGAGTGTACAGCTGAATCAGCGGCATAGTAATAAATATGCACAACAAATTAAACATAAATAAAACAATGTGGGAAGGTCTTCCAGCGGATGACATGCGGTGCGCTTGTGGTTCTACCCAGACTTTTGTTTGGGGTCTGCCTCTACCAAAATAGCTGAACGTCGCTATAATTTTCACTTTTGTAACGATTGATTTTTACTACGTCAAAAATGAACCGTTCTTGTAACAATCCATGTAACCACGCCATGTGTGTGTGTGTGTGTGTGTGTGTGTGTGCGTGCGCGCGCGCGCGAGTGTGTGTGTTTGTGACTTTAAACGACTAAATGATCTATGACAGTACTATTCATTATAATTACCTTGCAACAATGTACTATGTACACGTTGAAACTAATAAAATACTGTTCTGTTCTGTTCTATAACTATCATAATTAGTCGCAGCGATGTATTTAAAAATAAAAATTAAACAAAACTATTCTTATGCTAGTTAAATTCTTTATACATATATAAAACTCAGCTTATTGAAAACTTTGTATATTTATTTATTTTATTTATTGACTTTTAATTCTTTATGTAAGATTTGGGCAATTTTAGTAGGATCCTTAAACTATAGTCAAGAACAAGGAGATTTGTCATTAAACTGCAAAAAAAAAACCCCACAAACAAACAAACACAAGACATGATAATTTAAATTCTTCATGGACATATCAATGTATTATAATGTTGGTGAAAGAGAACGCAGCACATTCGATAGTCAAAATTACAAATCTTACCATTTAAGACCTGGCACAAGTGTATAATACAATATCAAATGTCAATATAAAGAAAATGATAGAAAATTATGTACTTCATTAAGAAAATCGGAGAAATAATTAATTCACTTAACAAAAACAATTGTAAGCATTTAAGCATTTTAAGGTGTAGCATAAAATCACCAGTAGAGCAAATTACTAGAAACTTTCATTTACACTCAGAAAGATTTTTAGTTACATGCTTGAGATCCTATGTAAAAGTAGGGAAAAAACAGAAGAAAAAATACAACAAATGTAATAATGACCGGAAATTTATTTATTGTTAAAGTGCACGGTGTAAGGTTTTGAAAATTCATGAAAACAAATTTGCATACTTATTTTAAATCTTACCTTAATGATAGCCTTCACCAAAGGACTAGTCAATAACTACTTTTTCCATGTTATGAATAGTTATATGTAGGCATTTAACATATCCGTGTGTTAAAAATTAATTAGGGAAAGCTGAGACCAAATTAATGTAAAAAATCATACAACATTAAAAAATATACCAATTCATGGAAAACTAAAATATTGCCTTTAAATAAAAAAGAATCTAATCAACTATCAAAAATAAAGTCTATTTTTAGATTATCTTTAAAATTTATGAATATTCACAAGTGCTAAATTGCATAATTGACATATGACCATAATGGCCATTCAATAACCTTAAATTGAGTACCAGTTGTATACTTCTATCACCATATTTGGAAAAAGCATTTTTCTAAATATACCCTCCTATCACACTTTCATGATGGTTGCCATGGAAACCATTACTTCTCATATAGCCCAAATGAGTTTAAAGTCTAGGGGTGGGCGGGTGCGCGGTAGCCATATCGAGCTGCCGGACTACCTAGCCTTGCCTTCGTGCATGGGAAAAGTTAAAGAAAAAAGGGACGAAAGCAAGGAGAAAATGCAATTAGAACGAGTGTTCCACTGACTATTCTCTATCTACTATGCGCGATATCCCGTGCGGAGTCTCAGTGCCTTCTGTGGGTTTATATCAGGTTATGACAGAGGATAATTGTATCATCTCTCGTCAGTCTGTGGTAGTTCAGATGCCGCAACCCCACAACATTTCAGTCTAAAGTCACCGGACACGTTCGGAAAAGAATGATGCCATTGGGATTTAAATTAAGATCACACGGAAGAAATGGTTAAGCAATGAATAGCTAAGAGTTAATTTTGAATATAGAAGTTTATTTTCGTCGCATATGGTATCACTTAGTAACATTTTATAGACCTAATTTTAGTTAAAATGCAATCATAAAGAAAGTATTTTATGTTTAAATAATTTCTATTACCGGATGTGAGTGATTTTCATTTCTTTTATTATCTTGTTTTCCAATGAATAATTTGTAATTATAGAAGAGGTGTTTCTGAAGCTGAAGTCTTACCTGCTTTTCAATGCGTTGTACGTTTGAATTTCCTTGGATTTAATTTCCTTTGGATTTCCCGAATTTAAAATGGCCGTTAAAAGTATACCTTCGGAGACTTGCAGGGTTTAAGTTACACTTAAACTGGGTAGAACCAGTACTCATGTAGTGACTACCTGTAACTGGGTCAAGGTGCATTAAATAGTCAGACCAATGTCTAATACCTCGTGGTCGATTTTAATAGGAGCCCCTCGATAAGAAATCAAAAAAGAGTGTCATGATTCAATTCAAATATTTCAAAAAAGTTTTTGTCAATTAAATTATATATTTATTTAAAAAAAATATTTAAATGTCTTCTAGGCATAGTTTTTTATATTAACAGTTGAGAAAGAGAAGTTCCAAACGCCAGGGCGGATCCATGATTCTCTTTCAGAGGGAGGATCCTTACTGAGCGAGCACCAGAGGTGGTAGCCGTGCTAGAGGGTGGAAGGGTTGTGGACATGCTCCACAAAATCGTTTGAAATGCAGCTGCCAAATAGAACCATTTACTGCATTCCAGAAGCTGTTAGAAACTCTTGTCCATGATTCAAAACTTTGTATTTTTTATTTTATGTTCTCGACGCTATTGATTATCCATAATCAATATTTCTCGTATGGGATGAGGAGAGATGTCAAATTAAGAACTTTAGGTACACCTAGTGTTATGGGGTCTAAGGGCATGATCCAAAACAAAAGGAAGTGTGTTAACAACTAGAAGACAAATAGTAACTTGTTAGATGTTTGAGAGAACTTCGTGAAAACAAGATTTTTTTTCACAAATAGTTAGGTTTGAAAACGTAGCTTCAAGACATTATAGGTGTAAATACTTGCTTACTCATTTTATACATGTGTTTCAGATCGATATAACAATGAACTGCAACAATAAACGAACATTTTAAGACAATTTCCTTACCTTAATACCTTGTCCGATGACCTTTAAATCTGATCACTTGCACTATTCTACTCGGAATCGATGTGTAAAGGTTCTGAACATAGGCTGGTGGAATGCTCATCCAGATTCTCAAAATTTCATCAAACAAATCCTGCTCACTGTTTATAAATGCCACCCTACACGAAAGCTTACGTTTAATGTACAAACAGAGGTTTTCAATTAGGTTCAAATCCGGGGATAGTGCAGGCCATGAAATTGATTTAATGTTATTTCTGATTTTGTAAAGAGAGATTGTACCTGCGCGATGCACTGGTGCATTGTCATCCTGGGATATGTATGAATTATCCGGAAAGAGTCTAGTTATCACTGGCCATAGATGATTGTCAAGAACCTGTTCGAATTTATGTGCATTGATATTGCCGTCAACTTTCACTAACCATTCCAACAAATACTACCCCATACCATTACTTTTAATACTTTATTCTTATATGATCTTACCAGGTCCGGCCTGTAGCCTTCATCGCGTTTTCTACAAATCAGTACACGTTTATCAGTACCTATCACAACCTGACTTTCGTCAGAAAAAAATTACTTTATCTCACCTTCCAGAAACAGGCCACCTTCTGTTCTCCCTGCACCACACCAGTCGCTTGGCTCTATTGACTTTAGATACTACAACCTTTTTCTTATTTACTTTTTTGAAAATCCATGTTTCCGTATATGAATCTGAACAGTTCTTTTACATACTGTGTTTATTCTTCCTTCGTTAAATTTACTGGTAATGATAATGAGTCCCTGCGATTACACTTGACAGTTTTTTCAAGATGGCGATAGTCTCTGTCTGTCACTAATCGTGGTCTACCACTTCTGTGTAAATTTTCAACTGATCCAGTTTCCCTAAACTTCTTTAAAATTTATGACACTGTACTATAAGATCTCTGCAATCTCCGCGAAATTTCAACAATAGATAATCCGTCAGTAAACATGCATACAGCTACATTCTTTAACTCGCTACTCAATCCGGTACCTTTTCTACCCATTTCAAAACAAACGCTCGCAAAAACTTCAAAACACATAACCTTTCCGATAATTCAGTGTCATGTTTTCAAGGAATTTGTCTATAAATAGAATGTCAGAACCATCATGTACATTTATTTATAACCCTACAGTCAAAGGGAGAAAAACCCAGAAATCAAAACATCGTGACGTAACTCCCCGTAATAACGAATACTTATTTCGTCGCTCTGTATTTGTTGGCAAAATCAGTGGGTGGGGGTCCAGATCCTCCACCCCACGATCCGCCCATGAAACGCATCCACGTTATATCGTTGATATAATTTACCTATGGAGGATTTAAACGGGTGGAGATAAGGTGGACGAGGATGACGAGCTCATAAATGTTTGTTCTTATAGGTTTGTTTAAAACCCGCATAATATTTTCCATCTTCTAAACCTAAACTTAAGTGCTTAAAGTATGCCGCCTCCTAATTTCCACAGTAGGATCCAAATTATCATGTCTTGTTTTTTGTGTGTTTTTTTAGTATTATGACAATTCTCCTTGTTCTTGACGGTCTGTCAGTTCATAAGTTTGTTGCATGGTGAGTTCAGGGAAAAGAACAGTTCTTATTAATATTGCTCAGTTTGCTTAGTTTGTTAAGCACGCATCTTAAGCGAAAATTAATTGTATTAATCTGTTGATTGATATTACATTTTAGTATTTTTCTCTCTAAAGTAACATTACTCTCCTTTTATTAGAAAACATTAATGTATAAGTTATTATTCATATTGATTGTTTTTGTCTACATCACGGTGACGGTATATCAGGGTTGTTTGTTTTTTATTATAAAGACAATGTATATATGTTTAAATCTTATGAATAAATTCTGTTCTGTTCTGTTCTTGACTTAAGTTTACGGATCCTACTAAAATTGCCAATCTTGCATAAAGAAATAAAAGCAAAAAAAAAAACAACAAGAAATAAAAATAAATATACAAAGTTATCAATAAGCTTTGTTTAATTTATATTTAAAGAATTTAACTTGCATAAGAATAGTTTGGTTTTATTTATGTTTTGTTTGTTTTTGAAATACTTCGCTGCGACCAATTACGATAATTATAGCGACATTCAGCTATTTTGGTGGAGGAAGACATCCAAACAATTATCTGGGTAGAAACACCGGCGCAAGGCAGGTCAGCTGGAAGACCTTCCCACATTGTTTTATTGGCGACGCGCTGGAGCGCGACGCCTATATGTGGAATGCTCAATGAAATTTGCACGTGGGGAAAGTTTACTTTTCGGACTTTCTAGGTTACACGACACTAAATGAATTTGTTCTTTACCCCAAAGTAAATGTCCCAATTTTGGAAGCAATTTAACAGCAAACCATTTCTTTTGGAACCCCAAAATTATACATTGTGAGAAAGACCAATGTATTTTCTAAAAACAGGGCCTCTGCGAATAAAAGTTATGTGTCGCGAAGACGGTAATCCTCCCCTGAAAACATGCACCGTAATTTTTGCATAGTATAGCCGCACATTTTCAATGCAATGATCAGTACCGGTCTAAATGGATCAGTCCATTATTGGCGACTTGCTGGAGCACGCCGCTTACATATAGAATGCTGAAAAAAATGTGCACATGCGAGCGGATGTCCTCGGATATTCTTGTTCTAGCTAGAGAATGATCGAGGGAAAATGGACAAGGCGTTCCGAATTACGGAAGTTTCGCGATTTACTCATTCCCAACGTACGGGTTCTATTTCTGTAGATGACGTTCTTTTTATATATAACTACAGCGAGTATGCAGAATTATTATATGTAAAGTTGTTCTTTGTATTAATATGTTTATAAATTTTATGAAAACTGTTGGTTATTCGTTTAAAATTTACTATTTTCTCTATTTCTAAAAATAGATCGATAGCTTCTGTATTGGGACGTTATCCAAAACATCAATTTTACTCACACACAGATGACGATCGTGGAATAGCGCAGTGGGTATGGAGTTGTTCTAATGATAACGGTCTCCATTGAACGAATACAGATGCAGTAAAAAAACAACAAAAAAACTTCTGTGACTTTTTTCTTCTTTGTTTTTAACAATAAATATATAAAAAAAATTAAACAGACACAAAATATTGATCAATAACAAATGTTTTTTTTTTATTATTATTATTGATTAGGATCATTTATCAGTTATTGGCGACGCAATAAAAATGCACTTGCGAGCGGATCTAGTCGGCAATTCTCGCTAGAGATTAGGCGAGCGAAAATGGGCGAGGTGTTCCGAGTTTCGGAAGTTCCGCGATTTACACGTTCTCAACACACGGGTCCTAATTTGGTTAATGGTGTTCTTTTTATATTTATTTGTATTTATTCTTTGAAACTTTCACGCAAACGAGGTATTTTTACTTTTTAAATTTCTAAACATTAATGTACATATGACGGTTATACTTGTAAATGAAGACATCGTTGTCCCTTTTTTAGAACTGTACATATATGTAGCCTTATATACCAGAATTAAACTATTTCGATGATTTTAATGTTTGCTTAACAATTTAAATCAGTCATCTCTAAATTTCTAATAAATATTAATTTTCATTGTTGCGTCGCCCCGTGATGCTTCGCATCAATGCTTTTCTTGTTGAGCATATGAGTGCAGTTCTTTGCACTTTTGCTTTGTTTTACATCAAATTGCATGAGATTATTTTAATTATAGCAAATACAGTCAATAAACAAAAATATCTACATTTAAATATCAACAACAGCAGAAAACTGTATGGGTTAATACTCCCCCCCCCCCCCCCCCCCCCCCCCCCCCCCGCCTTCTTCTAACCCTGATAAAATACGGGGTCCTAATTCGGTAAACGGCGTTCTTTTTTATTTTTATGTCTGCAACTTCTATGAAAACATGGTAAAAACGAGAGATTTTGGTTTATTTCTTTTTATATAAAATGTTAACGTAAACGTATATTCACACTCTTGACGCTATTACTTACGAAAGTAAATAGAAATGCTCGTCGGTACATTCTTCTATATATTCTTAGAAATTGAGATTACCTATTAGCAACGAAACAGTACATAACCAGAAAAAGTCTGAGCGGTCTATTGAGTATGCATGGTAAAATCTAACTTAAATGCAATGTGAAGATACATTAACGATTTCTGTAAGGGCCCGCAAATATAAATCAAAGCGCTGAAAGCGTTGGAAGACTGGCGCTCCGGTTGAAAGCGTAGTTCCAAGGGAGTAATTAAGATGTCTTGAACGGCGAAATGCACATTAGGGAATTGGAAAGATTGCTGTTGATGGTCTTACATTGGCTGTCATAGGGGAGCAATGAATAACAATTAGTAGTTTTCATATAAGAATTTAATGTAACAAAACTTTGAAAAACATTTGAAGATGAACAAAAGAGAGGTGGAGAAGAGCAAAAGAATCAAACTTTTCCTGCACAGATATCATTACTCGAAACATATGAAACTACGTGTATGTTCTTTTCGTTTGTACGTGACAGTCACTATCAACAACATTAGCAAATAATTCAGTATATTCAGGGATTTTAACAGATCCAGATATTTGCATTTTGATGCAAGGAAAATTGAGGTTTTCCAGTTTTGACCTCACCTAAATCTTAGGTTGGGAGTCATTTTGTTTGATGCAGAAGCGCAGAATAAGTGGTCAAATTTTGCAAGAATAACCATAAATTTAGTATGTAAAGCATTTAAAAAATGAAGTAAATACTAATTGGACCCTTGTAAATATATGGAAATGAAGTTAAAGCAATTTTACAATTAGTTAAGTTCGTGAACACATGATTTGACTTGTGTTAATCTGATCATGACCCCTTGAAAATTGTCAAAGAAATTCTCAACAAAAGTGAAAGCTATTGAAATCCCTGAGTATACAGTACCGTGGTGATAACCATTAACCTGGCTGTTGTAATTGGTTCATGCAATAGAAGTACAGTGATTGTCAACAGTAGCACGGCATGAAGGTTACGTGGACGGTTGCGGTCATCAGTATTGTAACATATATGTACATATGTAACATACATTCCACCAATGGATGTCACTGCTACCTTAATATTGCTTAGGAAACTCTTAATCTACAGAAGCTTACAAAAATGGCAACCCACGCTAGATTTTCCCGCAATTTTGATCACGTGACTGATTTGTTTATAATCGTAGCCTCCTGTATTTAGGTATAGATTTCAAGACAAAAAAATGCCGAAGTCAGTTAGCTTATTAAACTAACAACACACCACAAACGTTACGAAAAATGCATTATCTGAAGTTAACGATAAAAAACCTTCTAGTTCTAATGCAGTTATGATCAGCTTCCGCCACAACTGAAGTAGTGTCAACAATGAAATGCACAAGGCCCACGTAACTTAAGAGACTGAAACAGTTACAATCCTAATTTTTACGTCGATCGCAACAATGCATTAACATAAATATTTGCCAACTTATTTACGGTCCTTGAAAGCTGAGCAGAAACTCGTTCAAAAGCACTCCGATCTATCCAAAATGACGACCAACGCTATCTCCCGCTTGTCACGTGACTGATTTGTTTGTAATCGTTCTTTGAATATCCTTTCATATTTGTTCGAAAAACAACATTACATTGTTTCCTTGTTTTTATTTGTCGCATTTCCTTACAAAGTTCGCATTCCTTCGTAATATTTGTGTTTTCTAAAAACGCACTACTTCTTATGCCGCACAACTACTTGAATACGCTCTCGTGGTCGCAATGATACACCCGATGTTAAAAACCACGCGTCGCTGAGTTCACAGCATCGTTACTTAAGACTGGCGCATGCGCACCAGTCTAAAAATAGCATTTCTAGTGCTTCCAGTGTGCAGGAATGCTTTTATAGCATCTCTGAAGTGTTTGTGGTCAAGAGTTTAAGACTCTGGATAGGAGGGTTTCAAATTCAACCCCTTGCCCTGTCACGATAAGTTTTCAAAAGGGTCTTATTAAAGATTCGAATGTTTAATTCACTTGCATACGAGAAACGTTCAATGAACCCGGGATCGGAGGGTTCTGGGTTCAAACCCTAGACCTGAATGAGATTTATTTCTTGTCAAGACCTTTATTACACGAACATTTTGGCCATAATAACAGAATATGTTCGGACTAATTATTACGCCAATACACCCATATTTACTAAAAAGTAATATCCTTCTTGGATAATAAGATTAATTATGTTTGTAGTTATTTCTTCCCTCTATTGAATGACATATACTACCTTTCAATGGACAGCAACTTATGTATTCTTAATGTCAGCTCAGTGTGTAATTATAAACCACAGTAGAACATACTTAGGTAGTAACATTGCTATGTTACAACATTTATTCCATCGGGATTAAAGACCTACTAGATCGTTCTGTATTTACTGATTCTCTCAGTCTGTCCTCATCCATTTCACTTTAAATGTGAGAAGTAGGTTAAGTTTAGGAAAAAATAAACATTGTTTTTGTATACATTATACTATGTCCCAGAAAATACTATTTAGTTTAGGAAATATTAATAATTGTTCTTTGTATACATAATACTGTGTTCCAGGAAAATACTATCTGAACAATAATTATTTGTGCAATGTGGGGATCCTGCACATGTGTAATTTCTGCTTGTACATTTTAGTTTCATTGTTAATTATAATAATTTTGGCACCTTTTTCTACATAATTATGTAACCTCTTGGAAGACCTATTAAATGGTGTTGTTTTTTTTATATATATTTTATATATATTAGATTTTTTTTATTATACTGAAATTAAAAACATTTAAATATATTGCTTTATCCTGTCCCATATTGCTTTAACCTGTTTACCTTTCAGTTTACCTTCCAGGTTTTGCGCCGCCTTCGATGATTCGCATCAACGACCTTTCTTGTTTACTTTTCATTTATTGTGCATGCAAAAGTAATTCCATGTTATTGTATAAACATTTTAAGCCCAGTTCGGGCTCGAGTGTTACCTTAATACTCTACCACAGTCCTTCAGAAGCATATTAGCCCGATTCCGCCTATCTTCTCATGATCTAAGAATAGTTACAGGCAGATATGGTAGAAACAGAGAAGAAAGACATGTGCGGATTTGCACTCTTTGTAACAGAAATGTGATTGAAGATTGCTATGTACTGTAGTACCCCAGCGTTTAAGGGTATGCTAGTCAGGTTAAGGGTTGTTTACCGTTGTGGTTTTGATGACGTAGCATTCGCGTAACTGCTAGAAAATAAGCATCATGATAGAAAGTTCATTTGTTTATTTTTAAATGGGTTTCGAGAATGTTCTGGGTCTCGTGAATGTTCTAGAAATTCTTTGGGTATATATAAGGGTGTGTTTGCCGATTTAAAAGAAGTTTGAATAAAGATTTTGGATAAACGTTTGGACATAGAGTTTGGACATGGAGTTTGGAAATACTTGCAGCTTATATGTTAAATCGTTCTGAGTTGGAACTTACGTGGACTTACTACAGTTACTACAGTGATATAAATATTAAAATGTTGAATTTGGAATTTGGAATTGTATCATTTACATTCGTGTTTTGTTCTACCTTTGAATTATTTCAACTGTGCTTATCTACGAGGACCTTCTACCGAAAACTCTTCAGGATTATGACTATTAAAGGGACACCTCCTAAAGGGACAAACTGTAAGATAACATTTATTTTGTTTTCTGCAATTTCGTCTGATTTATTTATTATTGCTGTATTACGCCATAGACTTAATTGTTTATTAAAATAAAACATTATTTTACTAGTTTGTTGCTGGCTTGTTCTTTCTGTTAAACCATTCCGTCGTTTAGTAAACGTGCCATTTTATAAATAAACTTATATAGCGACACCGGTCGTAACAAGATGAATAACATTTTTTGTATGTCCTGTATTTCCTGACTACCGTAAACTATATATAAATCAGTACTATTATAATAGACCATCATCCTTTAAATTTACTGAGCTGTTAAAAATAGAAAACACATCAAAACTAATTAAGTTATGTAAATACATCAGAGAATCATTTATCCGACGCAAATCTTTACTTACAATTAAGATATGTAACATTAAATACAAAGTGTATTTTTATGTTGATACGTTACAATTTCAATTTTTTTGCTGGTTTTCCTCACTCATTTTGTTTTATACCTTTTTTAGTATAAGGTGTGATTTATAATCCTGGAGTTTCAACCTCCATAAATATGCTATCCAATGTATGCATATATTTACCTGACTAACCAATGATTACGTGACTAACACCTTTATAACTACATTGTATTGCAATGGCGAGAGACTGAACACAGTCAAAGCCTAAATAAAATATGTTATGTTATGTTCTGTTCATATTTATCACTATGCCGCTTTAAATCATTGTGTATTTTGTTTTACACTCTAATTAGTAAATCTTGTTTAGTTATTGTTAGATGCACGTAAACTTAAGCTGAAGAATCCTTCTAAAAGTGCCCACATCTTACATAAGGAATTTATAATAAATATACAGAATTTTGAAAATTCCGCGTTTTATTTAAGTTAAAAGAATTTCGTAAGCACAAGAAAAGTTATGTTTCTTATGTTTATTTTGTTGTGTATATTTATCACTACGCCGCGCTTTTAATCATTTTTATTTAGAAGTTTAGAGTTGTACACTTTGATTTGTAGATCTTGTTTAGTTAGGTGCACATATTTATAAAAAAAAGTCGTCTTTAACAGATGCTAATAAGTTGTAAATCTGTTCCATTAAGGCGCATTGTCATTGTAGAAAGTCACTGTTTTTGAGAAATAATGGCCGTGTCCGTAACTCAGGTTTGAAGTAAGGGAGAAAGGACCACATAGAAAAGCATTTTTTTTATGATTTTAATGAAATCAATCCTCAGATTGATAAAAAAGATGAAACAAACAATGACAGTATAAATGGTGATCAAACGATTTTTATGTTGTTGTTAGGGAACAACGTCTTTTTTGGTTTTCTTACAAATACAACTTTCAATTTAAAATCTTTAAGAAAAAAAAACACAAATGATTTTTGTTATTTTATATCGATTTTTTTATGTTTTTTTATATATTAAAACAGAGTAAAAGTTTAATAAAACAACAGAAATAAATGATAATTATAAATAAAATAAAGAAAAGAATAAACAAATAAAAAAAACTAAAAACCTTTTTTTGTAAATTTCGATTTTGAATATTTTTTTACTATTTCAAAAAGTTTTTTTTTCTGGACAGCAAAAAGTCTGAAAAAGAGAAGAAAAGTTATCATTAACGCACCTCAGAGATTTTAAAACACATGCTGCAAATCAGTTGTATGAGAGTAAATTATCGATGTTATATTTATGGTTTAAAAGTGGTATTCGACAGTTTGGATCATTTTGTCTCCCAGGCAACCAAAGAAATTATTGATACCTGAAACCATCTCTCAAAATACTGTTTACTGGTGCCTTCAACAATGTGAATATTAAAGCAAAACACCCCAAATGCAATTATCAAAAACGTACGATTGTATTTCCTATCTAAGCCACGCTGAATGGTTAACTGTTTTTAAACTCACAAAAAAATCACTAACTATTTAATTTTGCGATAACGTTACATGATCGTCCAGGTAATCAGGTCTGAAGTCGATTTTATTTTTAGCCGAAAATCTCATTGCGCTTATTTAAAGATTTCGAAATAATGGCCGTATTTTTTATACTTTCAAATAATTAATGCTATAAACAATCTTTACTAATCTGAAGTATTAATTTATGCAGTAATTCTGCACAATACCACAGAACAGATATAAGACTTTGTTACGTGTATTAATTATTGGCAAACTGTCCGATGACATCTTTACAGCAGTGATGTCAAGAAAATACTTAATACTAAACTTCAATAGAAGTTTACTCAAGGGTTTCAGTATAAAATTAAAATACAAAGTTTGCTAAGAAAATTTTAAGTTTTTATTGATAGTTTAATAATAATCTTGGTCAATATTTAGCTGGACATGAGGAAGAATTTCTCAGTTGATTTTAATACAGCTCAAAATGGCATTGCACATTATAAACGTGTACAGTTAATTATTTTAAATCCACAACCTTCCGTGTTGTTGATCGATGAAAACAGAATTGGTAACATTAAGTCTGTAATTTTTTTAGTCAATATTTTAGCTAAATTGAAATCTCAAGCTTAACTATGAAATGAGTCTTTAAGTGGGCCTCAGCAGCGTAGAGCTACGCTATTATTACTCATTATTTATTTTAAGTTTTTGCGTCACTTCCTAGCCAGAGTACTGTTTATAACAGGCGTATACACATTCCGAATGCGTAGTTCAAAGCTATACAAGCTTGCTTAGCTGTAGATCTCTAAATGATTGAAAACCGTTGCAACGATTTTGACTCTTCAACCAAAAGACAACACAAACATTTTAAAGATAATATGTTTACATATAAGTTTAATAAAGTGAAGTTTAATTCTGTTTTTATTGTTGTTAAACAAAGTTTGCTTTCTGTTCTAATAATTGCATATATGACCAACTGTGATAGTCGTGAAATACTCACAAAAGAAAGAAAAAGAACAAAGATTTAATGATGGACAGCGGCGATTATCCACAAATGATAAGGGGAAAACGCGGAGAATTGCAATTTAAAGTATAAAATTACTCATTAAACGTCAAAGCTAGGGAAGCTTAAAGTCACAACAATATAAGATTTATATTCTAAACCGTAAAAATAAAGTCTGATTTCATAAAATAACATTCAAATTATGTGAAAGTAAAAAATGTATTGTTATAATTGGTATAGTATATTGATATAGGAAGGTGTGTATACACCGATACTTACGAATGATAAAAGACATCTAACAGGCCCTGTTAAGACAAACAATAGCACAATATACACATAATTGTAAAAGACATATAATCAAAGTGTTTCACCAGCATGAAAATTCACACTGGTGATTAGTTTATTGGAATACTTTAAATATTTCATTGATTTTAGAACTGTTTTGTTTATAAATTTGTTATCAAGTAAAACCCTTTACGTTCGTGTAGTTTAGAAGTGTGAGGACAATCATCACCATCGAGAAAGACTTGCAGAGTAACGTTAATTCTTTCCGATTCTTTTCTACAAACAATAAGCATGTAATCCATATAAACAGACTCACCTCTCGGCCTCCAAGTCCTGCACAATGTGGGTCAGGGACTCCTTCACCAAGGCATCCACGAACTCTATAATGTTACATAGATTATATGTAGACAACTTATCAAAGATTTAGCAGTAATTGTGTTGGGTACTTGTTCTCTAAAACAATACTTCACAACCTACCATTTCTAAAAAAATATTTATTACACAAGTATACAATTTTCTCAATAAATCGATTTGCAATAAAACTATATTTATTCAAAAATCACAATTTTATTTAAGTTACATTTAACTGTTAACTAAAATATATACAACTTACCGTCCAGGGAGATAGAGCAAGAGATATCGTCTCCCTGTGGCTCTGGCATTACGGGAACTGTGGGACCGGAAATATAGAGTTCAGTTTTAGGTCAATCTCATTAAAATCACATCCTAACTTTCGCTTCAATACTTTCCGCTGGTTAGGATCTGATGACATCGCATTAGGGGTCACCTCAATTTGACCTTTGATTAGCCAATGAAATCGTCGGCTGCAAAATGTTGGGGTATAACTGATCGAAAGGTATGGATGCCGCCGTGTTGAAAGATTAGACGAACTTGTTTCGAAACGAGGTTTCTGATTGGTCAAGTTTGACGTCATCGGCTCATTAATATTTATAACTTAAAGGTCACTTCGAGACGACCTTTATCGGGATGTTATCAGTCCTAACCAGCGGAAAGTATTGAAGCGAAAGTTAGGATGTGATTTTAATGAGATTGGTTTTAGGTCAGTCGGCATCAATGAGTGCGGATGGTTACTTTCTTAATACGACAACTTATCAGCAAAACTCAGACAGTACTTAAATTAATTTTTATTTTATTAAATATAAATTTTACAGGGCAGTAAATTAATTGTTCCTGACCGACTGCCAGACAATACGCATTATATATAGCTACTGAATTCTTGATAACTTTGTTGTTGTATTATAACATAAATCGAAAAGAAATGTATAAGATTTAATTCAGCACCTTTTTATTGATTTTATGATAAAAATTAGGTATTTTCTGGCTTTATGTAGTAACAACATTTGTGTTAATTTTACACACAAGCAATTCCGTGATAATTAACGGTAGCCATCCCCCAACCCCACCAACTTGACGTACCAGATTCCTCCGACACCAAATCCGCATCAGGAATCACTTTCTCAGCAGGGATAATCCTGCGGCGGGTCCAGGGAAAACAACCACGGACCCGGGACAGGAACTCGTCAAACTGGCGTGAATCATATATATTTACGTTTTTTACGTAACATTTTACAATGAACATACTTCTTGATTGTAATACCTATTTTATAAAAAATGTAAGTAAGTTCATTAGTTATAAATTTACATGCTATTCACATTTATCTAGTTATAAAACTGTACATATCTTGTTTTACTGTCTCTATAGTGCACTTATATGGAAAAAATAGCAATAAAATTCATATCCTGAAGATAAAAATCAATAATAAATATCCATAAACATTGCATTGATGGCGCAGTAGACTTTTGTCAGAAACCTCATGTGCAGTCTGTGTACCATCACATTTAATCTACCAACAAGAGTTTCAAAGCAATAAAATAACTTCAATAAAGAATTTTTACTCACTCGCTTCGACATGCCGCGAAAACAACCCATTTTCTCAGTTATTATCACAAAACACAGTGTAGATCTTGAGAAGTCGTGAGTTGCTATGCAGCTCAACAATTTGACGTCATGTGACGTTAGACGTACTATCGGAACGCTTCGGATACCCGAGGACTTCCGATTGATTTGACGTAATGACGTCATTTTCGGAAATGTCCGGATGGTTCCGTATAATCCCGAAAATGATCTAAAAATAAATCGAATCATTTAAGAAAGAAAAACTACAAACGGCAATGTACTGCCAGGACTTTTGGCTATTAATTTCTCCTCATTTGCTGAAAAATGCCAGATTTTTAAAAAATATATGTTATTGTCTAAAACAAAACAAGATTAAGTTTCTGATTGTACATTATTAAATTCAGCATAGGCATCTTTTAAATATCACAAAAGATTAAAGCTCTAGAATTATGGGTTAACTTTGTTGAAACTCACATCTTTAATCGTGTATTAGGCAATAAGGCCTTCCAGCTGTTTACCTCTTTTGACTGCGCACTTCCTGAGTAGAACCAGTCAGCGGTTACTAACTACCAGGAGCAATGTGCACCAAAAACTAAAACCTCCATAAACAAATATGCATAGGATTTTTTTTTTTTTTGCAGTGGTGATATTTTTGAAATTTCTTCATAGAGGTGTTTGTTTTGGGGGATGGCTATTTAGTGCACATTGCTTCTAGTAGTTAGTAACCGTAACAATTACCTACACTTTGAAAAACTAAAAATTCTCAACAAATGGGGAGTATTTCTGACAAAAGTCCTGGAAAAACATTACAGATTGTAGTGTTGTTTTTTCCTTAAATGATTCGATATAATCGTATAGACCTATACACTTTACCGGGATCCAACGAAAAACTTAGATAAATGCATGTACATACATATTGATTTCTCCCTGAAGGAATTGCCGCAAATAAATATTTACATTTATTTTTAGATCATTTTCAGAATATACGGAACTTTTCGAACATTTCCGAATATGATGTCATTACGTCAAACCAATCGGAAGTCCTCGGGTAGTTCCGATAGTACATCTAACGTCACGTGACGTCATATTGTTGAGCTGCATAGCAACTCGCGACTTCTCAAGATCTACACTGCTTTTGGCAATAGTGATTGAGAAAATGGGTTGTTTTTGTGGAATGTCGAAGCGAGTGAGTAAATATACTTTATCTTATTGCCTTAAAACACTTGTTTGTAGATAAAATGTGATTCATAAATAAAGACAGCGGAGCCTTTTTGAGCAATAGAGCTACGGCGCCATCAACGCATTGTCAATAATTTCAATATATAATTATGGATAATTATTATTGATTTTCATCATCAAAGATATGAACTTTAACACTTAAATTTTTTCGTGAAATTCATTGTGAAAACATGCAATTAAGCAAGGTAGGAAGATTTATATTACCTAGATTAAATATGTATAGCATGTAGGTTCAAAGATTATAAAAAGATCGTTATGCCATCAATAACTTGAACAACAAAAAATGTAAATACATGCATATGTTTCATACCAGTTTGACGAGTTCCTGTCTCGGGTTCGTGGTTGTTTTCCCTGGACCCGCCGTAGGATTTTTCCTGCTGAGGAGATAGTCCCTGCTGCGGATGTGGTCCCAAATGCGTCTGGTACGTGGGGGTATCAAAATTTGGGATAAAATGTTTCAAAACCGGAGGTTGAGGATTCGAATATCGGTATGGGCATGCATATTCAACGTTTGTTCGTCCGACTTTTTCACTTTGACAATTATTTCTGTATAAATCTATCATATTAAAAAGGAAAATGTGTATAGTTTTTATTGTTCATTATGTAAATGATATGTAGTTGTATTATAAGTGCTAAAATTGATTCCAAAGTTGTTACCTGGTAAATTTACAATGAAGGTCAAACTTCAACATTTTATTAAATCATATCACTGAATCTTACATTTCTGCTAGTTCAAGTTTTTCGTCACAATATAAGATTAATATAGATTTAACATGTCTATCAGATGATGTTATTTATCTCATAACATGCAATAAATGTAGTAAACAGCATGTTGATCAAACTGCTCAAAAGTGTAGCATGAAAATGAACTGTCATAAATATGATATTAAGCATTATCTATACACTTTTACTTCTCTTGCCGAACATTTGAACTCCGAAAATCATTAATTTAATAATTTTTCCTTTATGCCAATATGAAAGGGTTTTAGATATCTGAAACGCATTTGAAAGTAAACTTAGTGGATATGCAAGTTAGGTACTCTTTCCTACATGTGGGAAGGATTCTAAAATTGTCTATTGATTTTCTTGTCTTGACACTAATCAGCTTGCTTTGTCTCTTTATGTCTACTTACGATGTTGTGTAGATTATACTTGTCATATGTTTATCCATGCATTAACTGGTATATATAAGATTTAAAAAAGTCAAAACAATGAGGGGAAATTATTTTATATTTTGCAGCATCAACTAAAATACTTTGTTAAACATTTTATGCAACTCGGAAATAAATCGATTGGCTATTAAGCGGTCGGTGATTCTTAATAAAGCGCAGTAAGCAGGGTAAACAAATGGAAAAATCAGTCTTAAACGAGTTGGGTTTGTTTAACAATGAATTACATATTTGGGACAGTCTGAGTCAAACCAACCAAGTTACATGTTTTGTTGGTTTGTTTTATGCTATAATTAATCACCAAATGATACACAATGGCAAAACACGTCTCGTAAAGAGGATATAACATAATATTTTGAGTTTATTTCTAAAAAGGAGACACCTTAATTACCCCTTTTAGAAGACAAAAAATATCCATCAATTCAAAATTGGGAGAAGAGTTTTCTTAAAATTTGGCATACACGTCAACATTTAAGTTGTATACAACCCATCAGTTGTATTAATTTTCAATTTCAGTATAGTTTCTTTACACTTGCTTTGCCTTAAAACTGAACTCTATATTTCCTATTTCCCGCCCTACAGTTCCCGAGGAGCCCGAGCCACAGGGAGACGATATCTCTTGCTCCATCTCCCTGGAAGGTAATATGGAAAAGCAATGGCTTATAATTAAACGTAACTAAATTAAAATTGTAAATTTCGATTAACCTAACTTTTATTACAAATCAACTCATTGAGAAAATTATATACTTTGATACAACTTGAGTAGACTGTAATGAAAAAATGGTAGATTTGAAGTTTTGTTTTAGCATAACATAACAAATCTACTTCCAAATCTGTGATAAGTTGTCTACATATACCATAGTTATGAATTTCTGACATTACAGAGTTCGTGGATGCCTTGGTGAAGGAGTCCTTGACCCACATTGTCCAGGACTTGGAGGCCGAGAGGTAAATATGTTTTTGTGAAATAAATGCTTGTTAACATTGATAAAGAATCGAAAAGAATTAGAGTTAGTCTGCAAGTCTTTCTCTAAGGTGAAGGCCGGTTACAACTCATTTATTATAAGCACACTTCTAAACTACACGAACGTTAGGGTTTTACTTCAAAACAAACTTCTGAACAAAACTATTCTAAAGTTAAAAGTTACGTTTTAAGTATTTCAATAAAGTAATCACCAGTGTGAACGTTTGTGCTGGTAAAACATTTTGATTATATGCCATTTTACAATTATTTGTATATTGTGTTATTGCTTGTTTTAACAGGGCCTGTTAGATGTCTTTTATCATCTGTAAGTATCACATTATCTTCATTACGTTAATGGTTATTATGAAGTAAAATTTAGTCAGACATTTAACTTACTTTTAAGATAACTAATTTCATCTTATTGTGACTTTAAAATGTGCGTCTATAGCTTTGGTGTCTTAATAAGTAATTTAACATTGTATTTTCAGTGCTTCATGTTTTCCCATTATTATTTGTGGATATTCTCCGCTGCTCATCATCACATCTTTGTTCTTTCTTTTCTTTTGTGAGTATTTCACGACTTGTCACAGTTGGTCAAACTTGCAATCTTTGGTTCGAAAATCAAACTTTTTTTCAAGTACATGTTCAGTTAATAATAGAACTTCCTTTGGCTAGTGACGCAATAACTTACAATAAACGGAGGCGTGCCTAGGCGACTTTCTATTCAGTATACATTCTATTCCAAGTGGGGTCCGAGGGGATGCCGCCCCCCCCCCCCACCCCGGATTTTTTTTCCATAGAACGCCGTAGATGCATTCGACGGAGATGGGTGGTGGGTGGGGTGTACGCTCCCTCTCTCAGTACAAGGACTTGTCTTGGAGCAGGTAGAGACAGAAATACGTCAAGTAGGATTGCAGATGAATTTGTAGACTTTGGAAAAATGTCCCCTGTATAATAATGAGATTTTTTATCTGCAAGCCGAGTTACATACGCCGAACCTTGGTCAAGATTATTACACTTGAGATAAGACAGTGTTTTTTTTTCCCAAAGAAAGCTTTGTAACTTATAAAAAAAAACTGAAAAAAAAAATAGATTTAATTTTCTATTTAAGTTAAGTATAAGTTCAAAAGTGTACTTGTGGGTCATGATTCGATGTGTAAGCATACAGGCGAAACGTTTAAAGAAACAAAATCAGCGGTTCTTTCTTGAAACCACTGCTTTAAGCTATAATTTCGACTTCGATAAATTAATCCCGTACAACTAACATGCAGCTTGTGTTTAAAAAATCTATAAGGTCCGTTAAGTATGATTTTCTTCTCTTTTTCAGAAAGTTGCTGTCCAGAAAAGACACACTATTTTCGAAAAAGGGAAATAATATTCAAAGTCTCAATTTACACACAAAAACGTTTGTTTGTTTTGTTATATTTTTTATCATTGTTGTCTTATTAAATTTTTTCACTTTTCAAAAAAAAAAAAAAAAAATACAAAAAAAATCGTTGTAATATAACAGAAATCATTTGTTATGTTTGTATAGTCATTTTCATTATTAAGATTGTATTTGTAACAAAACAAACAAAAACAACAACAACAAAAAAACAACAACAAAAAAACAACGTTGTTCACTCAAAACAACATAATTCGTTTGATCACCATTCATACTGTCATTGTTTGTACCATCTTTTCTATCAATCTGAAGATTGACTTCATTAAAATCATAAAAAACAACACTTTTTGTTGTCATTTGACTCTTCCATGGTAACGAACACAAACAATTATTTATAGCATAAAATGACTTTGAACAACATGTACAATTAATATACTCGTCCTACTGGAACATAATGTAAGCCGCCACCGTTACAGAGAGGTTAGAATCGCCGACATGTAATTCCTCAGCCCGTCACCGGTCGGGGCGAGAACATGCGCTGCGCTGGTGGTTCTACCCAGATTTAATTAAGTCAGCTTTCTTCCTCCACCAATAATTAGCTGAACGTCGCAAATATAATCATAATTGTGTCGGTGCGATTTAACAAGAAACAACAAAAATAAACAAAAAACAATCAAAAACAAAACAAACAAATAAGAACCACAACAAAAAACAACTAAACAACAACAATAACAACAAAAGCACCACAAAAACAACAACAAAACACGAACAAATGTTCAACTTATAAACATCTTTAAAATACGACTTTGTGCCACAAACTAAACAATGACTTAACAAAATCTACTTACTTAACTGTACAACTAATCGAAAATGAATAAAAGCAGCAAAGTAATAAATATGCATAAAAAGTAAACATAAAAACAGAACTATACTTGTGGTAATAAAATTCTTTAAACTTAAATAAAACATGGATTTGGAATAATTCGGTATTTTTTCTTTTATTCTATAGTAATAGTTTACGTAGGATCCTTGACTTAAATTAAGAACAAGTAGAATTGTCTTCATCTTCAACACAAAATGTTATCACTTAGATTCCTCTTGGAAAACATAGATGCAGCATCAGGGGCGGATCCAGAATAATTTTTGGGGTGGTGGATGTGGGGATGGTGGGTATGGGGGTGGTGGATGTGGGGAGGGGTGGTGGATTTGGGGGTGGTGGGTATGAATCAAGATCCATTAAATTCGCAGTAAATACTAGCATTTTTAAGCTTAAATGTATTTGTTTTCACAACTTGCACCCTTTAACCTGGTGGGGGGGGGGGGGGTGCAGGGACGCATCCACATTCTCCCCCTGGATCCATTCCTGTGCAGCATACTTTAAGACTGACATCCGCCAGTTTGGACCATTATCCAAATGCATGGCGTCCGTCTTGTTATTACAAAATGGTATTTCCTATCTGAGTCACGCTGCACGGTTAGATATTTTCAAAGAAAACCACGTGACCACCTCCTTTTGAGATCACGTCACATGGTCATCTGGGTAAACTGCTCTACTCTCATGGATGGATCCAGAGGGGTGGGGGGGGGGGGGGGGCGTGTCCAACAAACATGTAAGCTTAAAAAATACTAAGCTCTAAAATAATTTTTTTCTGTTGACTGCTTAGGTCGAAGTTAAGGTCCCTTACTGTGTATATACATGTATATGTAGTATTTACCGCGATAAAGTTGAATGGATCTTGATTCATACCCCCTCCTCCCACAAACTTTTCTGGATCCGCCCCTGTCTGCTCTATGGTGCTTATTAATGGATTTGAAAATAATGGAATTTTCAAACGATATATGTCTCGAGTTGTACCGTCAAACAAATGCGGTATCGTTGTTAACAGCCTTTACTTAAACTTACGTTTGAGCAGCAATGATGCACAAAGTCTCCATTTCAGGGCCAAGATTTTGATACAGAAGAGAATAGAATCTATTTTGTAACTCGAGGCCACCGGCTACTCTTGTTAATGTGAAAAGGGAAGAAAATATAAAAAATGAAATATTTTAACACCCTCAATATTTTACTTCTATAAACAAAAAGCATTCTGCAGTGGTAAAATAAACGGGATATCAGGGCATAAATCGGAACTATTTTACTAGGATAGAATAGTTGTTCTTTTTACTTTTCCTTCCCATTTTCGTATCGTTGACTAGCTGATATGTGATTCGTTGTCCTTATCGTTCACATGATCTTCACCCGAAACTCTACCCTATCTTGGAAAGTTTTGTAATTTAATTAAATTTGACGTTACTAATAACATATTAGACTGTAATTAAACAATACTATTCAACTGTGATATGAATAAATTAATAAAATACGCAATTTCGTCAGTACCTGATATTCTTTTAGAAAAAAAAATTAACCAGGGGTGAAATAGAACAGCCAAACAAGGGAAACAACCTAACAACATTGCGTAAATTGAAGTGCACATTTATGTCTTTTTCAAGTCAAAATTTATTGTATAACTTGTTAGATTAGAAATATATTTTAAGTTTCAGTGATCTAACGCCCAATATATACGGTTTCTCGTTTAGATGCGTACGACCTTCGTGATTAAATTAATACGCATCTGAACTCGACCCCCTCCCAGCCCCCACCCTCCACCCTCCACCCCCACCCTTGAAAATGTTCTGCATCCGCCCCTGAACTTTGCTATGATTATGACAAGTTTCACCCGGTGTTTGTCAGTTCAGTCGGGCCCGTTTAAGGGTCAATTGCTATTGTTTTAGTCGGTCGTTTGTGAAGAATCCTGCATGGTTTCCTTGTTACGAATTAAATGGTTTTCCAGAGATATCATGGCTTTTTACACATGTTGTTTATATCGTGTATTGTTAATTAGCTTGACCAGGTTTGGTTTGGTCGGCTTATGCTAATTTTAAGAGTTAATAGCACAGCAACACACTTTTTTCGTGAAAGAGTTTGATTTAAGTGTTAGAGTTTCCCAATTTCCATAAAAAGACAGATTTTATTGTCCAAGTCTTAGGTTACAAAAATGACTACAAGTCTTTTTTTTCAACTTTGTTTTCAATTTTTGTATATGGCGCAGTTATATTTCTTTATTTCCAAATCCTTATAGTGTCATTTAACATTGTCTCTCTCAAACATAAAATGTTTGCACCCTTCCACAAATAAGTTTAGTGAATTTTAACAAATGATGTGTTTTTAACTTCCCAACACCTGGTTCTTCGTGTATTTTGCGATATTTTTCAAGTTTACAACCTGCTCTTATATGACAAAAGTCAAGTTAAAATATCTTTCAACAAAATGGTCGATGCTTCCTGTTGAGTCGAGATAAACGAACACAAATAAATAATTCTAACACTATCAATATTTTACGTCTATAAATAAAGAAGCATTTTGCCGTGATAAAATAAACGATATATCACGGCATTAAGCGGAGCTATTTGACTGCAGAAGAATAGCTGTTCCTTTTACTTACCCTACCCATTTTCGTATTGCAGACCAAGCTGAGAAAAGTAACGGTTTTGTTTTACTATCAACATAATATTAATTTAGGATAAAAATAAATTTATTAATTATGCATTTCGTTGGTTGTTGATATTAAATAATAACCAGGAAGTAAGCGGGGTGGATTAGAACAGCTAAGGGAAACAACCTAACAACATTACGTAAATCGTAGTTCGCATTGTAGTTCGCATTTGTGTCCCTTTTAAGTAAAACTTCGTGTCGAACGTGTGAGAATGATAACTAGATTTTAAGTTTGCGCGATCTAACGCCCAATATATCACGTTTTCCCGTTCAAATGCGCAAAGAAACGACCGACAAAAGAACTTAACCCGGATGGCCGATTGGTAAGCAGCTCGGGTTTTACGTTTAAAGGTGGAATTCGAAAGTTTGCCTATATCTAATATTATGTTATATATATTATAATTTTCTGCAGAAAAACATCATACTTTAGTCTAAGCTTAATTGATCTCCAACCGTATCTCAATTCTGGGGCAGTAAACCTGGTTAATCAACACGTAAAATGTTAATTCTTTTCAAATCTAAAATAAAAACGATTGTGATTTCTGCTTAAAATAGACGTCAACGTCACAGCGGAGGCCGTGGACGTGCTAAAACATAAATGGTCACGTGGTTGTCTTATTTTAAAAAAAGCCAACTGTGCATACTGGCTTAGATAGGAAATACATGTCTGAAATGACGATTGTGGCGTTACGTTGCACTTTTCAGACAGGTGTAGGACATCAATAAACATGTTTTGCGAGATCTGTTCAGGTAGCAATACTTGTTTAATGAACATATTTTTGGTCCAAACTGTAGGATGCCAAATGTGTATCCGACAGTTTGGACTAAAATTCCTTTTCTCAAATAGTCATTGTTGCCTGAAGAGATCGGGATGGAATGGGATGGGATTTGCCGGCATTTTTGTCGATACCGTGCAGCGACATTTCTATTTTTATAGTACAGAGGCACTTATGTGTTGCCAAGGGACTGAACCCAATCGGTTCAATACTAAGTGCATTATACTGACATTGACGAGTCGGGCGTAATGCTGTCCCCTTAGCCCCAAGCATAAGGAGTGAAGCCACTACTACCAACTGTAAAGTCTTTGGTTTGACCCGGCCGGGCTTTGAACCCGCGACCTCCCGATCCGCAAGCCGACCTGAAAAGATCCTTCAAAATGCAGTTCATTGATCTCCTAGATCTATGAGAACAGTCAAAAATAAATCAACACTCGTCATTGTAAACAGGTATTTCCTAACCGAACCATGCTGCAGAGATAGGTATTTTTAAATTTAGAAAACCACGTGACCACTTACTTTTTAGATCACGTTATACAGACATCCAGGAAATCCGTTCTGACGTCGATATTTATTTTAAACAGAGACCACTATCGAGCTTTTTAAACCGTTGGAAAGAATAAACATTCAGAGTAATTTTTCCGCTATTTGTTCTGGCTTATAATGCAGTTAGTGTTTAAAATCTTATTTATGAAGACTAAAGTATGTTTTTATACAAAAAAATATGCCTTAATTCTCCAAAGCAGTGGTTCGATATTGTTATATTTATTTGACATAGGCAAACTATCTTTAAGGCTGGAATCATGCTTGGTGTATTTCCGATGTGTTCGATGTTTTCTTATTTGTAATTTGAATTGATTTTGCGTGAATAAGATTATTTTTTCCCATATTTTGCCAAAATTATAAGTCAATTTTGGGAAGTGTTGAAAACATTTTATCTCGCTTGTGAGGCATTTAAAAGATGGGGATCAAAAGAAGAGAAATTCAAATATGTTTCTTTCTAAATGATTTTCATTCATAAACAGTAATAGCACATACCAATAACAAAGTAAACATCATGTCAATATCATAGAAAATCACTCCCCATGGAGCTGACCCCTTCGTCGTCGGACTGGTGTGCCTGTTGTATTAATGTCTTCATAAAACTCTCCAGAACCGAATCCTCGGATGTCTCTGGAATCTCTCCAGACCCAAACAAATTCCGGATTCTCTCAGGGCTCATCTCACTGCAGCATGGACTGGTTGCGAACACGTTTCTGTTTAATTCACTCACGCTGTTAATGTCACTGTCGTCATCAAACGCGCTCTCTGTTTCACTGAAGCAGTCTTCGTTAATCATACAGACATTCAGATCCGTATTGATGTCTGTAACTGTATTGTTCATGGACTCTTTGAGAAATGCTTTATTCATATCAGAATGTGCCCCAAGATCATCGATGCATTTATCGTCCAACATTTCTACATCATCTCGCACACTCACGAGATCTTCCATATTGTCACAGAAGCTAATTCCGTCACCACGTGACCTTCTACCGCTCGGTCCTGGAGAGTACGTCATGACGTCATTCATGTAGCGCTTCATCATCGCTAGCTTGCTCATGCCCGGGTCTTGCAGCATCTCCACTGGAAGATCCTTAGAGTAGACATTGGTTTTGCCTGAGGTATCGTAATCCATGTTATCCAGCATGGTATTGTCCTCAAGGTTCTTGGTAAACTTGGACTTGACTCTGCGAACCGTGGACTTGAACTGTTTTAAGATATGTTTGTCCGACTTGTTGAGCTTTACCTCCTGTCGTACAGACAGGAAACTGCCATATCTCTTTGCGCCAGCTGCCCTGACTAACTTCATCATCTGTGTTTTACCGCGCACGCGTTTCTCTACACCATCAGACATATGGAACATAGACACACTGTCGTCAGTGACAAGTTTCTGGTTTAGCAGTGTTCTGATGACGTCATCACACGTTGTGGATTTTGTGACGTTTACTGTGATAGGTTTCCCAGCAATCATAACGACGAGTGTTGCCATTTTTATTCTGAAATGAAGGAAAGTTGAGTTTTATTAATTGTCATTGAATTAAGTTAAAGCTATTAATTGCATTGACCTTTTGCATTATTTTGTATGTTAATTAATATCTTGTTTGTTATTCCGAACGCAATAATAATAATAATAATAATAATAATTTGGTAATTATGCCCTATAAGACGACATTTAACATATCGATTTTAAAAACCTACAGATTTCATAAAATCACTAGAGTAGTAAGTAAAATGGAAAGTTCGCAATAAATAAATTAAACTTACCACTAAAGGGACAGCTAACTGGTGATATCAGAAAATCTTTCTACACTGTTGGTGGATCACAAATAGTCACGTGAAGATATCAGAGTTGTTTCAAGAAGTCGAATGATGTAAACAAACGAATAGCTTCCTTTTATAGCTGGCTTGCGTCCTGACACGCGCCCAATTAGGGATTCGCTAATTACTTTGGCTAATGGTGCGATCATTATCTCATTTCCTGTCTACACAGGTAACAACGCGTGTCTATTAAATGAAAGTTAATTAGGGGTTTATGAAATTTACCAATTAGTAAATGTTGCTGAAAGATGATGTTAACATTTACTTGAAAATAATATATAAAATTAGAAACATATTTCTCATACTGATGAATTAAAATTGGATGTGCTAATGCTATTTTTTAAGATTTAAAAATAAATAAATTAAAAAGAACTGTGTCGGAAAAAGCATGACAACTCGAAAAATATGTCGGTATTGCGATTTTTTGTAGTTTTTATATTTACAGTTAAAATTCAATTATATAAATTGCTTTAAAATGTAAAAATGTATTGTAAATGTATAACCCAAATGTTGTATTTAATATGTTAAATGTATCAACAAATTAAAGAAATGACATTGAACAGATAAACCATTCATTTGTAGATGTATTTGCATTTGAAGATTTAATGATTTAATTAAGAGACCCTCAGTTTCTGTGAAAATTAAAAAATAAAGGATAGATACTTTATCTGTACTATTTTACTTTGCATACCTTGACTAAGGGTTCGTAACTTTATGTCTCTCTTACTTGATGAATAATAGGTGTTCGTAAAATGTCTATTATCTGACTTCTTGAATAATAAGCTGTCCAATTAGCCACATATGCAAATTATTTTTCCACGTCCTTAATTACGGAAACACCTATTAGCACGTTCATGCTAATTAACCAAATTAAAAAAAACGTGCGTCATGATCACGTGACAATCGGATTGACGCGCGTATATAAGCATGGAGTACGCTGGATGGGTTATCATACATTTTATAAGCTTTAAATAAGTTACAGCCGAAGTTGTATAGCATAAAGTACAGGTTAACTATTTGCTACAAAATAGAAAAGGTAACTAGCTTATTTTGTTTATTTGTTACTTTTCCATGACATTTCCTTTAGAGCTTTTGTCAAAACTGCACAATTCATCATAGACACGGTTGTATATAAGTATTCGACTGTTTTATAAAAATGTCACTTGTATTAGAAAATTGCCAACATGATTTACATTTACATGCGACCGGAGTTTGAGTGTACACATTTAATTTGCTTTAAGCTATTGTGTTGCAAATTAATGTACATAAACGTACAGGTTTATATGTTTTATTTCTGAAAGTTATCAAAACTAAAACTATTAAACAGTATTTTGTATTACAAAGTATTTATTTCTGGTTATTTAGTATTTTGTTGCTATTGTTTTTATTTTTTGTGTGCTTTTTAAAATTATTTTTTATTGTTTCTTTTTTATTTTCTCTAGATAAATAGGCTGTAAACAGACCGAAAGAAATATTCCAACAATGGCAATATTTGAAATGGACAAGAGGGTGGACAAGCTACGTGAGCGAATCAAAATGAGGAAATTGATCCGGTCAGTGCACATAGGTCAAGAGGAGCGTCCACAAGAGGACTTAAAAACCAAGATGGTCAGAATAAAACGAGCAAAGAAGAAACTACAACAGCTTCGCGAAATGTTTTTGCCAAGTATAACAAGAGAAGAATCCGTTGATTCAGAAATACGTGAAATTAGAAAGACTGGGACTGCAACGAAAGCCACTATCCTGGAAACACATGAACGGATCGCTTTCAATGAAGCTGCATTGAACATGCATTTTGATTTTTGTGAAATTTCCACTGTCATTCGAAAAGAAGAGGAATTTATTGCTCCAGAAAAGGAAGAAGAAACATACGATGACTTGGATTGTGCCTTTTGTGAAGATGATTTTGGTGAGAATAGTATGGCCCTGACAAATGGGGATAGCAGCATCATTGACCTTGACACTGCTGTACTGATGGACGATAGTTTCGTTGCCAAAGGGGAAACGTTTGATAATAACGGTTATGTTGATAACGTGAATGATTTAGACAGGAAAGTCTCGACAAACAGTTTAGACTGCGGTGAAACAACTCTTGAGAGAGTCCGAAAGTTGTTCGGGTCCGGAGAAGTTTCGGCGAGTCCCGGGGATTCGATGCTCGAGAGTTTCATGACGTCATTCATTCAAGAAGAGCCGCGATCGGATAGAGATTTGAATTCTTTATTCAGCGATGAGTTTAGAGAATAATGAAGAAAAGACATATTAATAATTATTGTTTAACTGATTTGTTATTAATATTTGATCCAAAATGTGCTTTATTCTATATATATATTATAATAAATGTACTTCAGTGTATGCATAAAGAAATCTTGTTTATTATTTCTCAGATCTATTACCATATAAACTATACGCACTATGCGAAACTTAAAACTTTTTAGCATGCAATATTTCAGCATGATTTTGTTAAACAAAAAACTTTAAAACGTTTAAAATGATTTGTAATTCTGAATTTTAAATAAAGAAAAACATAATACATAACTATACAAATATAGATGTGAAGGTCGTTTTACTGGCTAACAAATTAAAGAAATAGGTATATGTAACGAACAAAATGAAAATAAAAACAAAGTTAACATGTTCATATTTTTGATAAAGGAAACAGCAAATGGATGGTAATTCTATACATATTGTCTCACATAGTTACACTGTACACAACATATCTATTGATATACATCATTAAATGAAATAGCCCAACTTATAAGCATATCTTTAAAACAATATATGTTCATATAAAAATATTTAACAACATGATATATATATATATATAGATATATATATATATATATATATATATATATATATATATATATATATATATATATATATATATATATATATATATATATATATATATATATATATATATATATATATATATATATATATATATATATATATATATATATATATAATATATATATAAAAAAGAACATTCAGTTTCAGTCAAACTGACTCTGTGCGCGATCTCATGAAGCTGTCGATAGCGTCCTCATAAGAGTCCTAGCTGTTCTGGTCTTTGCAACCGAACAGGGTCTGCACCATCAAGGTCCGCTGCAGCATCGTGCCGGCAGGTTGTCGGTGCTGACTCATAAGCTGGACAGTCTTATCCCCCTGGCTGCGTCCAACATCCTTCTCTTTGGGTCTAAATGTCAAAGGACTAAATTCAATTATTGATCTATATTTATTTACTTTTTAATTCTACTTCTAAGCTTAAATTCTTTAAGCACAGGCAACGATTTGCTAACTGGTAGCTTTGTACATAAAATACCCGCTCCGTTTTGTACTCAAGTATTTAATAATTCACTGTTCATTGCGCATGCTTTACCGTTTGCACCTGTTTCAAATCATAAATTGAATATACCAGGGACTCATTTTTGGAATTTTGACTCTAAATGGCTGACTTATCAGATGGTTCCGCAAATATTTTATGGACGTTTTCGTCATGAAGTCTCCATCTTTACTCATTTTAGCAACCTTTCCGCTTTCCAGGAATATCTGGCAATACGCCTCTGGTAAACCGCAATATCAAGGAGACATAACGAAAGAGGACAGATATGTCACAGAATGGAATCTTGATAATACTGGGTCAGTATACTCTAGCTTGTCATAAGATTCGCCGTCTGCCCTAAGAATTCCAAGAATTGGCCGTGTTGTCATGCCAAGTGTTCACGCCATGCGGCTTGTATACACAGTGAAGACAGCACTACATCTGCTTCAAGTGGACCTTGTCTCAAAATACTGGATATTTTATGTTGATTATTAATGATTACGATTACTTTTAATGTTATTTTACTATAAATCATACATTTAAAGTGGTTTCCGACAGTTCACCTCTATTAAATGCAAGTAACCAAAACTTTCCACTGCTTTGGGGAATTTTGATTTAATTTTCCATAAACTCATATTCAGGTCTAAGTAAAAATGAATTTAAACCTTATCTTAGACAATTCAACTCATGAAGATGTCTCTCTAATTGACCATTCTGACCAAAACAATATTGAAACAAGATGGGGTTCTCTTCTAAAAATGGATATCGCGGTCACACCATATTACCCGGATGATGATATAACGTGATCTCAGAAGTAAGTGGTCACATGCTTTTCTGAGTTTAAAAATAGCTAACTGTATAGCGTAGATCAGATAGGAAATATATGTTTTTAAAGGCAAGTGGGGTGTTATGCTATACTTTTCGCATGAAGTAGGGCATCCGTAAACAGTTATTTTGCGGGATCTTTTCAGGTAACAATAATGCACATCGTTGTTTGAGACAGATAAATGGCGCAAACTTTCGACTACCACCTTTAATGCTGTTGATCGCAGTAAATATTAATTTCGACAGACAGAATGTCTACCTTTCATTCACGGAATAAAAGTGATAAAACTAGAAGGTTCCAAATAGATATAGACGATAAAACGTTATGTTGTGTTATATAATTCTTTTAATAATTTAATTAAACAATTTCCCTTAAAACGTTGCAAAAGAATCCAGTATGAAATAGTTTTTATATCGTAATTGTTTTTTTTTATAATTTCAAATTTTAATTAAGAATAAAAACAAATAAACTGTTTTGTAAAAAGATTCTTTGGTTGTTAGAAAACATTTATTAAATGTCCTGAAATGACGATACTGACGAAAGGGTGAGTTTATACCATAAATCATCGAATGTCAAAACTGTCGATAGTAAATGTTTGTGTATCTCTAATGTCACTACTGTCGATAGCGAAGGTTTGAGTATCTTTGAGTGTCGGTACTGTCGATAGTAAAAGTTTGTGTATCTCTAATGTCAATACTGTCGATAGCGAAGGTTTGAGTATCTTTGAGTGTCGGTACTGTCGATAGTAAAAGTTTGTGTATCTCTAATGTCAATACTGTCGATAGCGAAGGTTTGAGTATCTTTGAGTGTCGGTACTGTTTGTTTATCTTTGAAATGTTCTTTGACTGTTAGGAAACACTTATTAAATAAATGATGTGTAAATATGTCAAATAATGACGGTACTGGCGAAAGAAAGAATTTATATATCTTTAAATGTCGATACTGTCGATTGTGTTATTTTGTGTATCTTTCAAATGTCGTTACTTTCTACAGTGAAATTTTGAGTATCTTTAAAAGTCGATACTGTCGATTGTGTTAGTTTGTGTATCTTTCAAATGTCGATATTGTCGATAGTGAAGTTTTGAGTTTCTTTGAAGGTCGATACTGTCGATAGTAAAGGTTTGAGTATTTTTAAAAGTACATACCATCGATAGTGAAAGTTTGTGTATCTCTGATGTCGATACTGGTGGTAGTGAAAGTTTTTGTATCTTTAAGTGTCAATACTGTTAGTTTATATATCTTTGGGTGTCTATATAATCGACAGTGTTAGTTTATGTATCTTTGAGTGTCTATATAATCGACAGTGTTAGTTTATGTATCTTTGAGTGTCTATATAATCGACAGTGTTAGTTTATGTATCTTTGAACGACGATACTTCTTTGGTTGTTAGAAAACATGTATTAAATAAGTTAATTATGATTATGAATATAAGTTTATATGTCCTTAAATGACGAAAGAGTGAGTTTATATATCATTGAAGTAGATATTGTCGATAGTGTTAGTTTGTGTATCTTTGTATGTCGATACTGTCGATATTGTCGATACTGTCGATAGTGTTAGTTTGTGTATCTGTGTATGTCGATACGGTCGATAGTGAAAGTTATGTGTATCTTTGCTTGTCGATACTGTCAATAGTGTTTGTCCATTTTTGAATGTCAGTACTATCATTAGTGTTACTTTGTTTATCTTTGATATCGATGCTGTCGATTGTGCAAGTGTCTCTATATTTAAATTGTCGATACTGTCGATAGTATAAGTTTGTCCATTTTTGAATGTCAGTACTATCATAAGTGTTTCTTTGTGTATCTTTGAATATTGATACTGTCGATAGTATTAGCTTTTACATTTGCGAATGTTGATAATGTCGATAGTTTCAGTGTTCTTATTTCTTAGTATGATCATTTCTGTTAGTTATGAGACAGAAGTAAGTGTTAAACCTTATACAACACTAAATAAATTTCTTCTATATTATATAGTTAATTGCGAATCTTTGGCAACAAATTGCACCATTACCCAGTCTAAATTGACCTCCATAACTTTACACAGCAGAAAATTCTATTATTTGCCAGTTGGGAAGATCTAAAAATGGAGACATTTCTTGATTGTAAATTGGTACTGCAGACCGTCAATGTGTCAGTAGGCGAGCGGCAAAGTTCAATGAAACGTGTACTTCCAGTGAAAGTGGATCAAGTGAATAGGAGTTCATGATTTCAGCTTTATTTCAATTCTACATGGGTTCAACTTTCGAATTTTGTTCTGTTGACTGCGTAGGTCGAAGTTAGGGTCCCTTACTGTATATATATATATATATATATATATATATATATATATATATATATATATATATATATATATATATATATATATATATATATATATATATATATATATATATATATATATATATATATCGTATTTACTGCAATTAAGTTGAATGGCTCTTATTTCATACCCCGCCCCACCCCACTACCAAAATTTACAGGATCCGCCCCTGCCCAAACATGAAATCAACATCGTAGTTTTCAATCAATCTTTGAGATTATCTCCGTTTGTAAAATGATTTGTTCAATAATGTAAAACATTGTCTTGTGAAGAAAACACAAAAACAAAATAAAAGATTAAGTTTATTGCAGAAATTCTTGAACAAATATAGCACTATCATGTATAAACAAAGTAAACACGATTGTCAATATTAGAGAAGATCACTGCCCATGGAGCTGACCCCTTCGTCATCAGACTGGTGAACCTGCTGGCTCAATGTATTCATAAAACTCTCTAAGACCGACTCCAAGGATGTCTCCGGAATCTCTCCGGAACCAAACAGCTTCCGAATTCTCTCCAGACTCATTTCAACACACTCTGGACTGGTTGTGAACATGTTTCTGTCTAATTCATTCACGCTGCCAATGTCACTGTCGTCATCAAACGCACTCTCCGCTTCACTAAAGCAGTCTTCGTCAATCATACAAACATTAAGATCTGTGTTGGTCTCTCTAACTGTGTCATTCATGGACTCGTTAAGAAATGCATCATTCATATCAGAATGGGTTTCAGTATATTCGACACATGTATCGTCCAACATTTCTACATCATCTCGCATACTCACGAGATCTTCCATATTGTCACAGAAGCTTATTCCGTCACCACGTGACCTTCTACCGCTCGCTCCTGGAGAGTACGTCATGACGTCATTCATGTATCGCTTCATCATCGCTAGCTTGCTCATGGTCGGATCATGCAGCGTCTCCACGGGAAGATCCTTGGAGTAGACATTGGGTTTGTCTTTGGAACCGTTATCCATGTTGTCTACCATGGTACTGCCATCACGATTCTTGGTAAACGTGTTCTTGACTCGGCGAACCGTGGACTTGAAGTGTTTTAAGATATGTTTGTCCGACTTGTTGGGTTTTACTTCTTGTCGTACAGACATGAAACTGCCAGATCTCTTCGCACCATCTGCCCTGACTAACTTCATCATCTGTGTTTTACCACGCACACGTTTCTCTACACCATCAGACATATGGAACATAGCCACACTGTCGAAGGTAACAAGTTTCTGATTTAGTAGTGTTCTGATGACGTCATCACACGTTGTGGATTTTGTGACGTTTACTGTGATATTTTTCCCAGCAATCATAACGACGAGTGTTGCCATTTTTATTCTGGAATGAAGAAAGTTGAGTTTAATTAATTTAGTTGAAGCATTTATTTACAGTGACCTTTTGCATTGTGTTGTATTTTAAGTTGAATCTTTTTAATTATTCTCAGAGCGAAAATAAATATAATTTGTAAAATAAAATGTTATTTACTGAATGTATTCCCTATAATTTGCCATTTATTACATCAGTTTTGAAAACCTTCGGATTTCAGAAAATCACTTAAACAGTAAGTAAAATGGAAAGTTCGCGATAAATAAAAAGAACTTACCAGAAAAGGGGCAACTAACTGTTGATATAAGAAAATCTTTCTACGCAGTTGGTGGATCACAAATAGTCACGTGAATATACCAGAATTGTTTCAAGAAGTGGAATGATGTAACAAAAGCATATCTTCCTTTTATAGCTGGCTTGCGTCCTGACACGTGCCCAATCAGGGATTCGCTAATTACTCTGGCTAATTAGTGTTGGTGCGAACATTATCTTGTTTCCTGTCTACGCACGTAACAGCGCGTGTCTGTTAAATGGACGATATTAATGTGTAAATGAAATTAACTCTGTTCCTGAAAAAACGCTGTTAAGTTTTAACTTAAAATAATATATTAAATTTGAAACATATTTGCTATAGAGATAATTAAAACTTAGATGTGCTGATGATACTTTTAGATATAATGCAAAAATAGCACATAAAGAACTTTGTCAAACAATCTTGACAACTCGATGAATATTCGATATAAGATTATTTGTTGTTTTTTGTACTTTTAGTATGTACATATTGTTTTTTTAATTATTATTTGATTTAAAATGCAAAAAATATATTGTAAATTTATAACTCATATATTTTATTTAACATTAAATGTACCTATGGATTGAAAACATGGCCATTAACTGATTAATCATTTATATGTATATGTAGGTAATTAATTAATGTCATTTCGAAACTCTAATTTTCTGTAAAAATTAAAAATTACAGAATATTAACTATATCTTTCATATCGCATAACTTTGGTAAGTGTTCGTAACTTTTCAAATGTCTACCTTATTTGATGAATAATAATCTGTCCAATTAGTCATGTACACAAATTAGTTTTACACGTCATTACTTAAGGAAACGCCTATTAGCACGTTCATGCTAATTAAGATTATTAATTAAAAAAACGTGCGTCATGATCACGTGACAATTAGACTCGCGTATATAAGCATGGAGTGTGTCTGGAGGGTAAACATTACGTTTAAAGCTTTAAAATAAGCCACATTCGAAAAGTTTAATAGAATTAAAGACAACAATTTTGCCATAAAATATAAGAAAGGTAATTAGCGTATTTTGTAATCTATGTTATGTTGCCTTTATAAGCGATTCCCTTTATAGATTTGGTAAAAATACAACTTCAGTTGTAAGTTACTATGTGACAGTTTCTTAAAAGAGGATATTAATATTAGAACATTGTCAAAATGATTGACCTCAAAATTGTTTTAAAATAATATTTTGCAAATCAGTGTACATATACGCTCGTGTGTATAGTTTCATTTCTATAAGTGATCAAAACCTGAATATTAGTTATTTATTTGCTTTGCATGTTTGTTGATTAATTTTTATTATTTTCTCTAGATTTCTTGGCTGTAAACAAATCCAAAAGAAATCTTCGAACAATGGCAATATTTAGAATGGACACTAAGGTAGACAAACTACGTGACCGAATCAAAATGAGGAAACTGATCCGGTCAGTGCACATAAGTCAAGAAGAGCGTCCACAAGAAGACTTCCAAACCAAGATGGCCAGAATAAAACGAGCAAAAAAGAAACTGCAACAGCTTCGCGAGGTGTTCATACAAAGTATATTAAAAGAAGAATCCGTTGATTCAGAAATACGTGAAATGGGAAAGACTGGGACTACAACGAAAGCCAAAATCCTTGAAACACACGAACGGGTCGCTTTCAATGAAGCTGCATTGAACATGCATTTTGATTTTTGTGAAAGTACCACTGTCACTGGAAAAGAACAGAGTTGTATTGCAACAGCAACGGAAGAGGAAACATACGATTACTTGGATTGTGCCTTTTGTGAAGATGATTTTGGTGAGAATACAATGGACCTGACAAATGGAGATAGTAGCATCACTGACCTTGACACTGCTGTACTGATGGACGATAGTTTCATTGCCAAAGGGGAAGCTTTTGATAATAAAAGTTATATTGATAGCGTGAATGATTTAGACAGAATTGTCTGGACAAACAGTATAAACTGTGGAGAAACAACGCTTGAGAGAGTCCGAAAGTTGTTCGGATCCGGAGAAGTTCCGGAGAGTCCCGGGGATTCGATGCTCGAGAGTTTTATGACGTCATTCATTCAAGAAGATCCGCGATCGAATAGAGATTTGAATTCATCATTTAGCGATGTGTTTAGAGAATAATGAAGAAAAGAAAAGTTGATAAATTATTGTTTAACTGCTTTGTTATTTTATTTAATTAATCTACGTTCTAAATGTGCTTTATCGTATATTTTTACTATAATGAATGTAATAAACAGTTTACATAACGATGTTGTTGCTTTTTTCTCACAGTTCTTTTTCCATATATATTATAAAAGCCAAGGTAACTTTCAAGTTTTAACACGAAATATTGCAAAATGACTTTGCTAAGCAAAAGTGTTTTAGAAAGTGTTCATATTGATGTGCAACTGTTAATTTAAATAAAGAAAGAAAACAGAAAACAGTACATGTTATTATACAGATGGAAGTTGAAGCAAATTTAGTATAGTGGTACCTGTTAGTATATTGAAGCCTAATATTCGAATATTCGATCAGATACATTGTGACCGCCTGCTTGATAATGACATATGTAAACTAGAACATTAAATGTTTTTTCCTGAGTTAAACTTGTTTTCTTCTTCCATAAGCGACTTCCGAGAGGATATTACAGTGAACTTGGTTTTGGATAGGTAAGTAAGAAAAGGTCCTATAAGAGTTACCACATATATTTAAATCTACACTACCTTAAGGCAAAGGCAAGCATGGTAAATATAAAAGTGCCAAAAATACAGAGACGAGACATAACCAGCAGTCAATCGGCAAAAGGACCGAATGGGGTACTTAAATCTGGTTTGTAGAGCGCTTCTAACCTCGCACTTCCGGAAATTTTTTTCTATCAAACAAACAATGTAAATAAAAATATCAGAACAGAACAGAACAGAAATTTTATTTAAGATTTGTACATATAATAGTGTACATCATCTTTAAAACATGTATACATATAGATAATTAACATGTCACGTGAACCAAAAAAAAAAAAAAATAACGAAAAATTTTGCTTTATCAAAACGTCAAACATTAATTGTTATAGTGTATATAATAGAATAATATATTACAGTATAAACAAAGAAAATGTCTATGCATGGTAAATCTTCTCTAGCGAGGGGACCTAAAGCATTTTTTTATGTAGATATCTATTATACATATCTTCACTGTCAGATATAGCTGTCAATGCAGAATACAAGTGTATCTAATTCTTTTATGCCTATATTTAATAAATATCCGAAACCTTATCATTTACATTAAAACTATATAATATTTGACTTGATCAGCTTCCATCGTCAAGAAATTCTGTATATACTTAAATGATAAGGTTAGCTAGTTTAGACAAAATAGAATAGAATAAAGCAAAGTTTCCTAGTTCTATATCTTTTTTAATTTGTAAAAATAATTATACACAATATTATATCAGTTATATAGGCATACTAATTGAACAATTACAAAAGAACTCATCATGGCTCTAGTACACGAAATTGGGAAATTATCAAAAAGAAAAATATATCCCATCAAAGGGAGACAACTAACAGTTAAGCTCCATCATCGGGAGATAAAACTAATAAAATGAACTTATGTAAATAAATGTGTGTGACAAACAAAGAGACAATACGGAAAGTAAAAGTCTTTATATGTATGATAAATGAACACCCAAATGAATTATAATTTAATAAATATTGATTTCACATAGTGACGTTTCGCACAATAACATAACGCCAAGACTTATGAGAAAGCTTTCGGAAATCCGAAGAATTGACACTACATGACCATAGCTACGTGCGTTCATCTTATACCTGGGAAAATTTAGTGCGTGTAGTGAAAGAAATATATATGTCAAATGAGACTAGACGTGTTCATTGTGTTCAGGCCTGCTTCAAATGATAACATTAATTTTGTTATCTTTTTAAACTTGATGTTCAAATAATTACATTGTGCAATGCAGATCTGCATGAATTAAAAAGTCGAATAAACATCGCAGCACAGGAATAACCCCAAGTGAACAGAGAAAAGTGGCGGAAGTGGGTACAAAAAGGTTATTAGAACAAGTGTTCCACTGACTATGCATTATATACTAGTTCGAGATATTTGCGACATACTACGTGGGGCCTGACTGCCTTCTGTGGCTCTATACCAGGCTTGCAATCGGGATGTAGATTCAGATCACAGGGGTGTAGTGTAAGAGAAATAAATAACTGGGAGTTGATTTTGAACTTAATGTATTTTGGTCGCAAATAGTAACAGTTATAAGTAATTACTTAAGACTAATTTTTAGTCAAGATGCAACCATAGGGAAAGTATGTATGTTTAATACAATAAATTTTAAAATCAGATGTTAGTGAATGTGCTGTAACTATATAAATCTATATTTAGAAGATTGCTTGCCAACGCTTTGTGTCATCAATTTAAAACGGAATAATTTAAAGTGACAAATATCTCATATACCTTGAATCACTTACAGGGTAACATGTCCACCTCCAAACAGTGCCTTTTGCGCTTTGGGTTCTGTTTGTTATTAGACAAAAGTACATTTTTATGTTGATATTTGCTGAAAGTTCCTATTCGGTGTTTAAATGTTTGCTCCAGAATGCTGTATGTAAACTGCTTTTATTTTGTTCAGCTTTTTTCCACTAAAACCTTAAATGTAATATTCTGACTAATTATTCTATTTTCTTTATATATTTTAAGGACATTATTATGGCTGTGACAACATTGGTACAATAATCTCATGTAAAAAGTTATTTCAAAATGTAGCATCGATCCATTGATGAAACGGCAATTCGTAAAACGATAATATCTTGTTTTATATAAAAGGTTGCAGACTTCGTGTATATTGTAAGAAGTGATATGTACTCTAAACATGAACATAGTAGTTGTCATGCTTTGCCTAAAGGTCATCTCGATTTGTAAAAATATTTGACAAATAATGTAAAACATCATTATGGGAATTGCGCATACACACAAAAACAACACTGACCGAAATTTAAAGTTTAATTCAGAAATTCTTTAACAAGTATAGCACTATTATGTATAAACATAAACAAAACAAATATCTGTGTCGATATCAGAAAAGATCACTGCCCATGGAGCTGACACCTTCGTCGTCAGACTGATGCGTCTGCTGTATCAATGTCTTCCTGAAACTATCCAGCACCGAGTCCATGGATGTCTCCGGAATCTCTCCCGACCCAAACAACTTCCGGATTCTTTCCAGGCTCTCCTCATTACACTCTAGACTGTCTGTGAACACGTTTCTATCTAATTCATTCACGTTGGTAATGTCACTGTCGTCACCAAAAGCACTTTCTGTCTCACTGGAGCTGTCTTCGTTAATCATACAAACATTCAGATCCGTGTCGATGTCTGTAACTGTGTCATTTATGGACTCGTTTAGAAATGCTTCATTCATATCAGCATGTGTTTCAAGATCATCGACACTTGTATCATCCAACGTTTTTATATCACCTCGCACACTGACGAGATCTTCCAGACGGCTACAGAAACTTGCTCCGTCACCACGTGACCTTCTTCCGCTGGGTCCCGGAGAGAATGTCATGACGTCGTCCATGTAGCGCTTCATCATCGCTAGCTTGCTCATGGTCGGGTCTTGCAGCATCTCCACTGGAAGAACCTTCGAGTAGACATTGGTCTTGTCTGTTGTTGAGCCGTAGGTCATGTTGTCGTGCAATGTGCTCACATCGCGGTTTTTGCTAAACTTTGACTTTACTCGTTCTACCTTCGATTTAAATTGTCTAAATACCCGCCTATCAGATTTATTGACTTCTATCGTCCGCACTGTTAGACTGTCAGATTTCGTCGCTCCCGTTGACCTGACAAACTTCTGGATTTTCGTTTTACCACTCACGCGTCTCTCAACCCCACCTACTCTCTGCACAATTTCCATATTGTCATTTGTGACAAGTTTCTGGTTTATAAGTGTCCTGATGACGTCATCGCACGTTGATGACTTTGTGATGTCGGTCACGGCAAGTGTCCCAGCTACCATAATAGTGATTGTCTGCTTGTCCGACATCTGAAATAAAATCAATTTAACATGAATGATAATTTATAATGCATCTACAAAGAACAAAATATGTAAATGAAACATGCATATGATGAAACTTCATTACTGAAAAAAGATTCTTAATTTTCTATTGTTTCCTTCAACAAAATAATCAATGTCACACATTTTACAAATAAAGAGTATACATTTTTATTTGGACAGTGAGGAGATGTTGATTTTTGCTTTACATCTATTACAAAAATAATTAAATATACGTCCTGTTAAAATGAATAGCCGTGATAACATCATTTAAGTCATACTTACAGTTAAATATAGCTTTCACTATGAAATACTGCTGTTAAATATACGTAAATAGTTTTATAAATGTGTTCCTTAGTGTAACTCTTTCAAAGGGTCAACTCTGGAATGACTTCTCATAGAATATGCCACACTTTTATAGTCAGCACACGTCTGGCCAATCAATCGACTTCAGGTAATTTGTGTCCCTAATTAAGGCACGCGAACTAATTAACTAATTATCTTGTTGTCTATATAAGGAAGGAACATGTTAATTATAATGACGTCTGTCGACAGCTCCCAATTAATCTTGATTAGTAAGTCATCCAAATAACGTTAATGCGTGATCTCAATTTAAAGTTAATTCCAAATATTGAGCTTCTTCCTATTTTTTTTTATTTCTTTTTTGGGTAATATAACGCTGACAAAACTTCCGTTGCATTTGATGCACAACTTGCTGATTGAATATAGTTAATATAATTAAATAAACTAAAATGGCTGTACTATATTCTATGTTTAAACTTTTTTAATTATCTGATAAAAAGGATGCATGCTGTAATAATAAAGAATAAAATACACCAATAACATTGCATTTGTATACATACGCTTTTTAAAGAATTGTCTTATTTTCAAACTATACCAAGGAACTAGCTGAATACCAGTAAATGCAGTTGTTGTAATTGAAATTGTTGTTTTTAAAATAATACCTTACTTGCTTAACTTTTATAGGATAAAGAACATATATCAAATCGGAAATTTTGCATTTATAAATGCTGTTAAAATGCTGAAAAATGAAATTGTATATGATTGAAATTGTTGCTGTTTTAGATAAAAAAATGTTACGTTGTATATAATATTGCTGTTGTTTAAACTTGATTACGCACAATTTGTTTAATTTAATGTAATTACAAAATTACCAGTTCAGTGTATAGCTATTATTTATTGGTGTTTATTTCTTGATTTTGAGGACGGCCATAAGAACGATCAAATAAGGTCAGTAATACAGAGTCTAATGAGACAATAAAGCAAATTGGTACCTCCGACTCTTATTATAATGACCGTCATGCAGTTGAAAGAGACATAGTGTGCCACTCTACATATTATTAAACATTATCTTTACTCGAAGAACTACAAAATATATCACCTAATTAGTATCTCCTGTTTATTGTTTTATTCAAAGAATCATGAACTAACTCGTCCTCTATTTCACTGTAATTATATTGTTTATCTATAATTTATACCTTGTGGCATAATCTCTAAGTTGTGGTAGTGTTATAACTTGGAAGTAGACTATCTATCCTACCTTGAAACATGCGACCTTGCTGATATAATAGTTTGAAAATAAGGCATACTTTAAATTAGCATATGTATTAATAATGCAAGGATTGCGATGCTTTTGGGATCTTGTTTCCTATAATATTACAGCATGCATTTGTTTTATCAGGTAATGAAACAGTTTAAAATATAAAATATAATATTTTACTTTATTTAATAATATAAATTATATATACTCATCCAGTTGTGCAGCAAATACAACGGTAATTTTGCAAGCGTTATATTATCCAAAATGAAGTCAAAAACAAAGGAAGACGCGCAATACTTGTAAATTAACATTTAATTGAGAGCACGCATTCAATGTTATTTGAAGGATGCACTCATCATCACTAATTGGGAATGTTCGATAGACGTCATTAAAATTAACATGTACTTTCCTTTGTACAGACAACCAGATAATTAGATAATTAGGTCGCGTGCCTTAATTAGCGACACAAATTACCTGAAGTCGCGTGATTGGCCAGACGTGTGCTGACTATAAAAGTGTTGCGTATTCTATGAGATGTCATTCCAAAGTTGACTCTTTGAAAGACTTAACACTAAGGAATATATTTATAAACTATTTACGAATCTTGAAAAGCAGCATTTCATAGTGAAAGCTATAATTAATTGTAAGTTTAACTTAAATGATTTAATCACGGTTATTCATTTTAATTAGATTCTTAAAGGACGTATATTTAACTATTTTTTGTAATAGATGTAATGCAGAAAACATCATCTCTTCACTATCGAAATATACTGCTTATTGAAATGTGTGACATTGATAATCTTCTGAAAAAAACAATAAAGAAATAAGAATCTCTTTTCGGTAATGAAGTTTAATCATTATGTATGTTTCATTTTCATCTTTCATTTTTTGTTGATGTATTATCTATTACCTTCTATGTTTAATTGTGTTTTTTTTTTCAGATGTCGGAAAAGCAGACAATCACTATCATGGTAGCTGGGACACTTGTCGTGACCGACATCACAAAGTCAACAACGTGTGATGATGTCATCAGGACACTTATAAACCAGAAACTCGTCACAAATGACTAAATAGAAATAATACAGACGGTTGGCGGTTTGGAAAGACGTGTGAGTGGTAAAACGAAAATCCAGAAGTTAGTCAGGTTAACGGGAGCGACGAAATCCAACTGTCATCTTACCGTGCGGAAGATAGAAGTCAATAAATCGGATAGGCATGTATTCAAACAATTAAAATCGAAGGTAGAGCGAGTAAAGTCAAAATTCAGCAAACATCGCGAAGTGAGCGCAATGCACGACAACATGGCCTTCGGCTCGACAACAGACAAAGCTAATGTCTACTCCAAGGACCTTCCAGTGGAGATGCTGCAAGACCCGACCATGAGCAAGCTAGAGATGATGAAGCGCTACATGGATGACGTCATGACGTACTCTCCGGGACCCAGCGGCAGAAGGTCACGTGGTGACGGAACAAGTTTCTGTAGTCGCCTGGAAGATCTCGTCAGTGTGCCTGATGATGTAAAAATGTTCGATGATACATGTGCCGATGATCTTGGAACACATGCTGATATGAATGAAGCATTTCTGAACGAGTCCATGAATGACACAGTTACAGAGACCAACACAGATCTGAATGTTTGTATGATTAACGAAGACAGCTTCAGTGAGACAGAAAGTGCTTTTGGTGACGACAGTGACATTAACAACGTGAATGCATTAGATAGAAACGTGTTCACAGACAGTCTAAAGTGTAATAAGGAGAGCCTGGAAAGAATCCGGAAGTTGTTTGGGTCGGGAGAGATTCCGGAGACATCCATGGACTCGGTGCTGGATAGTTTCATGAAGACATTGATACAGCAGACGCACCAGTCCGACGATGAAGGTGTCAGCTCCATGGGCAGTGATCTTTTTTGATATCGATACAGATATTTGTTTTGTTTATGTTTATATATAAAAGTGCTATACGTGTTGAAGGATGTCTGAAATAAACTTTTAACTTCATTCAGTGTGTTTGTGTGAGTACATTTTATTCCCATAATTATGTTTTACATTATTTGACAAATCGAGATGACCTTATACATTAAGCATGACAGCTACTATGTTGATTTCATGTTTAGACTTCCAAAAATGTGCATAGAGTCTGCAACTTTTTTATATAAAACAAGGAATTATAGTTTTACGAATTGCCGTTTCATCAATGGATCGATGCAATACATGTATTTTAAAATAACTTGTTTTAATGACATTATTGACCAATGTTCACAGCCATAATAAAGCCCGTAAAAAATAAAAAATCGAATAACTATTTAGAATAATAAACTTAAGATTTTAGTGACAAAAAATCTGAACAAAATAAAAAACAGTTTGCAATTAGCATTCTAAAGCAACCATACATTTAAACATCGAATAGGATCTTACAACAAATATCAAAATACAATTTTACTATTGTCCAATGGCAAACAGAAACCAACGCGTTGAAAGGCGGGGGTGTGGGGGTGTGTTTGACGGGGTGGGGTGGTGGTGGTGGTGGAAGTTTTACCCTGTAAGCGATTTAAGGTATGAAATATTGGTCATTATTCCGTTGTAAATCGACGACACATAGCGTTGGCAAGCTGGTACGGATTCAGCAACAAAACAACCACATATTCTAAATATAGATTTATATTGGGACAAAAGTTACAGCACCGTCCCTAACAGCCTGTTTTAGAAACTATTTTATTAAACATATATACTTTCCATATGGTTGCATCCTGACTAAAATTATGTATACATTAATTGCTCATAACTGTTACTAATTGCGACCAATATACATTAAGTTCAAATCAAGTTATTTATTACCTCAACAATACATCTTAATCTAAATCCCGATTACAAGCCTGGTATAGTGTAGCAGAAGGCAGTGTAGCACGGCGAATGATATCGCAAATATCTCGAACTATTATATAATGCATAGTCAGTGGAACTCTTGTTCAACTTTTTCGTTCAATCTCATTTTTACTTTCCCCCCCTACGTCCGCCCTCTGTCTCTAGTCACTGAGGGTTATTCCTGCGTTGCGTTGTTCATTCATCAATCTTTATATCACGTATATCTACATAAAACAATATAACTACTTGAACATCAGGTTTAAAAAGACACCATCTAATTAGTATCTTCTGTTTATTATTATATTAAAAGAATCAATAACTAATTCGCCCGCGACTTCACTGTAACTTTATTTTTATCTATAATTTATACCTTTTGGCATTATCTCAGGGTTAAGGTAGAGTTATACAGAGAATACCAGGTTAGTGTTGATATAGATAAATGTTATCATGCGAGGCTAAGAAAATCAGAAAGCACAAGGCTCTGTCGTGATGGACGATAGATTCATTGCCACAGGGGAAGCGTTTTATAATAAAAGTTATATTGATAGCGTGAATGATTAAGACAGAAACGTCTGGACAAACAGTATAAACTGTAAAGAAACAACGCTTGAGAGAGTCTGAAGATTGTTCGGGTCCGGAGAAGTTCCGGAGAGTCCCGGGGATTCGATGCTCGAGAGTTTTATGACGTAATTCATTCAAGAAGAGCCGCGGTCGGATAGACATTTGAATTCATTATTCAAAGATATGTTTAGAGAATAATGAAGAAAAGAAAAAGTTAATAATTATTGTTTAACTGCTTTGTTATTTAATTTAATTACTCAACGTTCTACATGTGATTTATCGTATATTTTTACTATAATGAATGTAATAAACAGTATACATAACGATGTTGTTTCTTTTTTTTTTCTCACAGTTCTTTTTCCGTATATATTATAAAAACCAAGATAAGTTTAAAGTTTTAACACGAAATATTGCATAATGACTTTGCTTATCAAAAATGTTTTAGAAAGTTTTCATATTGGTGTGCATTTTTTATTTAAATAAAGAAACAAAACAGAAATCAATACATGTAATATACAGATGGAAGTTGTAATAAATTTAGTATAGTGGTACCTATTAGTATATTAAAGCCTAATATTCGAACTTTTATTGGACATCATCGTTTAGATACATTGTGACCTCACGCATGATAATGCCATATGTAAACTAGAACACTAAATGTTTTTTCCCGAGTTAAACTTGTTTTCTTCTTCCATAAGCAACCTCCGGGAGGATATTACAGAAGTGAACTTGGTTTCTGGATAGGTAAGTAAGAAAAGGTCCCATAAGAGTTTCCACGGATATTTAAATCTACACTACCTTTGGACAAAGGCAAGCATGGTAAATATGAAAGTGCCAAAAAAAACAACAATAACACCGAGACGAGACATAATACACAAAAAGAAAAACCAGCAGTCAGTCGGCAAAAAGACAGGCTGTGGTGCTTGAATCTGGTTTGTAGAGCACTTCCGGAAGATTTTTTCTCTCAAACAAACAATGTAAATAAAAATATCCCATCAAAAGGAGACAACTAACAGTTAAGCTCCTGCACCGGGAGATAAAACTGATAGAATGAACTAATGTAAGTAAATGTGTGTGACAAACAAAAAGACAATAACAGAAAGTAAAAGTCTTTATATGTATGATAAATGAATACCTAAATTAATTATAATTTAATAAATATTGATTTTACATAGTGACTTTTCGCACAACAACATAACGCCAAAACTTATGAGAAAGCTTTCGGAAATCCGAAGAATTGACACTACATGTGAAGTCATCTCGTCCCTGGGAAAAGTTAGTGCGTCTAGTGAAAGAAATATATATGTCAAATGAGACTAGACGCGTTCAATGTGTCCAGGCCTGCTTCAAATGATAACATTAATTTTGTTATCTTTTTAAACTTGATGTTCAAAGTATTACATTGTGCAATGCAGATCTGCATGAATTAAAAAGTCGAATTAACATCGCAGCGCAGGAATAACCCCAATTGAACAGAGAAAAGTGGCGGAAGTGGGTACAAAATGTTATTAGAACAAGTGTTCCACTGACTATGCATTATATACTTGTTCGAGATATTTGCGACATACTACGTGGGCCTGACTGCCTTTTGTGGCTCTATACCAGGCTTGCAATCGGGATTTAGATTCAGATCACAGGGGTGTAGTGTAAGAGAAATAAATAACTGGGAGTTGATTTTGAACTTAATGTATTTTGGTCGCAAATAGTAACAGTTATAAGTAATTACTTTAGAGCTAATTTTAGTCAAGATGCAAGCATAGGGAAAGTATGTATGTTTAATACAATAGATTCTAAAATTGGATGTTAATGAATGTGCTGTAACTTTGGTCCCAATGTAAATCTATATTTAGAAGATTGCTTGCCAACGCTTTGTGTCATCAATTTAAAACGGAATAATTTAAAGTGACCAATATTTCATACCTTGAATCACTTACAGGGTAAAATGTCCACCTCGAAAACAGGGCTTTTTGCGCTTTGGGTTCTGTTTGTTATTAGACAATAGCAAATTTTTATGTTGATATTTGCTGTAAGATCCTACTCGGTGTTTAAATGTTTCCTGCAGAATGCTGTGTGTAAACTGTTTTTATTTTGTTCAGTTTTTTCCCCACTAAGACCTTAAATTTAATATTCGAACTAATTATTACAGACTAGGTGCATATTGTAAGAAGTGATATGTACTCTAAACATGAACATAGTAGTTGTTATGCTTTGCCTAAAGGTCATCTCGATTTGTAAAAATATTTGACAAATAATGTAAAACATCATTATGGGAATTACGCATGCACACACAAACAACACTGACCGAAGGTTAAAGTTTATTTCAGAAATTCTTTAACAAGTGTAGCACTATTATGTATAAACATAAACAAAACAAATATCTGTGTCGATATCAGAAAAGATCACTGCCCATGGAGCTGACACCTTCGTCGTCGGACTGGTGCGTCTGCTGTATCAATGTCTTCATAAAACTATCCAGCATCGAGTCCATGGATGTCTCCGGAATCTCTCCCGACCCAAACAACTTCCGGATTCTTTCCAGGCTCTCCTCATTACACTCTAGACTGTCTGTGAACACGTTTCTATCTAATGCATTCACGTTGTTAATCTCACTGTCGTCACCAAAAGCACTTTCTGTCTCACTGAAGCTGTCTTCGTTAATCATACAAACATTCAGATCCGTGTTCATGTCTGTAACTGTGTCATTTATGGACTCGTTGAGAAATGCTTCATTCATATCAGCATGTGTTTCAAGATCATCGACACATGTATCATCCAACGTTTTTATATCACCTCGCACACTGACGAGATCTTCCAGACGGCTACAGAAACTTGCTCCGTCACCACGTGACCTTCTTCCGCTGGGTCCCGGAGAGTACGTCATGACGTCATCCATGTAGCGCTTCATCATCGCTAGCTTGCTCGTGGTCGGGTCTTGCAGCATCTCCACTGGAAGAACCTTCGAGTAGACGTTGGTTTTGTCTGTTGTTGAGCCGTAGGTCATGTTTTCGTGCAATGTGCTCACATCGCGGCTTTTGCTGAACTTCGACTTTACTCGCTCTACCTTGGATTTTAATTGTCTAAATACCCGCCTTTCAGATTTATTGACTTCTACCTTCCGCACTGTCAGACTGTTAGATTTCGTCGCTCCCGTTGACCTGACAAACTTCTGGATTTTCGTTTTACCACTCACGCGTCTCTCAACCCCACCTACTCTCTGCACAATTTCCATATTGTCATTTGTGACGACTTTCTGGTTTATAAGTGTCCTGATGACATCATCACAAGTTGTTGACTTTGTGATATCGGTCACGGCAAGTGTCCCAGCTACCATTATAGTGATTGTCTGCTTGTCCGACATCTGAAATAAAATCAATTTAACATGAATGGTAATTTATAATGCATCTACAAAGAACAAAATATGTAAATGAAATATACATATGATGAAACTTCATTACTGAAAAAAGATTCTTAATTTTCCATTGTTTCCTTCAACAAAATAATCAATGTCACACATTTTACAAATAAACAGTATATTTGGACAGGGAGGAGATATTGATTTTTGCTTTACATCTATTACAAAAATAATTGAATATACGACCTGTTAAAATGAATAGCCGTGATTAAATCATTTAAGTCATACTTACAGTTAAATATAGCTTTTACTATGAAATACTGCTGATGAATATTCGTAAATAGTTTTATAAATGTATTCTTTAATGTAAGTCTTTCAAAGAGTCAACTCTGGAATGACATCACATAGAATATGCCACAGATTTATAGTCAGCACACGTCTGGCCAATCAATCGACTTCAGATAATTTGTGTCGCTAATTAAGGCACGCGAACTAATTATCTAATTTTCTGGTTGTCTGTATAAAGGAAGGAACATGTTAATTATAATGACGTCTGTCGAAAGCTCCCAATAAGTCTTGATTAGTGAGTCATCCAAATAACGTTAATGCGTGCTCTCAATTAAAAGTTAATTTCCACTTATTGAGCTTCTATCTATTTTTTAAAAAAAAATTGTTTGGGTATTATTACGCTGACAAATCTTCCGTTGCATTTGCTGCACAACTGGCTGATTGAATATAGTTAATATAATTAAATAAACTAAAATGTTTGTACTATATATTATGTTTAAACTTTTTTAATTATCTGATAAAAAGGATGCATGATGTATTAATAAAGAATACAAAACACCAGTAACATTGCATTTGTATACATACGCTTTTTAAAGAATTGTCTTATTTTCAAACTATACCAAGGAACTAGCTGAATACCAGTAAATGCAGTTGTTGTAATTGAAATTGTTGCTATTTAAAATAATACCTTACTTGCTTTACTTTTATAGGATAAAGAGCATATATCAAATCGGAAATATTGCATTATAAATGCTGTTAAAATGCTGATATATGAAAATGTATATGATTGAAATTGTTGCTGTTTTAGATAAAAAAAAAATGTTACGTTGTATATAATATTGCTGTTGTTTAAACTTGATTACGCACAATTTGTTTAATTTAATGTAATTACAAAATGTTGATAATTGTTTAAAGTATACCAGTTCAGTGTATAGCTATTATTTATTGGTGTTTATTTCTTGATTTTGAGGACGGCCATAAGAACGACCAAATAAGGTCAGTATTACAGAGTCTAATGAGACAATAAAGCAAATTGGTACCTCCGACTCTTATTATAATGGACAGCATGCAGTTGAAAGAGACATAGTGTGCCACTGTACATATTATTAAATATTATCTTTACTCGAAGAAATATCAAATATATCACCTAATAAGTATCTCCCGTTTATTATTTTATTCAAAGAATCATGAATTAACTCGTCCTCTATTTCACTGTAATTATATTGTTTATCTATAATTTATACCTTGTGGCATAATCTCTGAGTTGTGGTAGTGTTATAACTTGGAAGTAGACTATCTATCCTACCTTGAAACATGCGACCTTGCTGATATAATAGTTTGAAAATAAGGCATACTTTAAAATAGCATATGTATTAATAATGCAAGGATTGCGATGCTTTTGGGGTCTTGTTTCCTATAATATTAGAGCATGCGTCTGTTTAATCAGGTAATCAAAAAGTTTAAAATATGAAATATAATATTTTACTTTATTTAATAATATAAATTATATATACTCATCAAATTGTGCAGCAAATACAACGGTAATTTTGCAAGCGTTATATTACCCAAAATGAAGTCAAAAACAAAGGAAGACGCGCAATACTTGTAAATTAACATTTAATTGAGAGCACGCATTCAATGTTATTTGAAGGATGCACTCGTCATCACTAATTGGGAATATTCGATAGACGTCATTAAAATTAACATGTACAGACAACCAGATAATTAGATAATTAGGTCGCGTGCCTTAATTAGCGACACAAATTTCCTGAAGTCGCGTGATTGGCCAGACGTGTGCTGACTATAAAAGTGTTGCGTATTCTATGAGATGTCATTCCAAAGTTGACTCTTTGAAAGACTTAACACTAAGGAATATATTTATAAAACTATTTACGAATCTTGAAAAGCAGCATTTCATCGCGAAAGCTATAATTAATTGTAAGTTTAACTTAAATGGTTTAATCACGGCTATTCATTTTAATTAGATTCTTAAAGGACGTATATTTAACTTTTTTTGTAATAGCTGTAATGCAGAAAACAACTTCTCTTCACTATCGAAATATATTGCTTATTGATAAATGTGTGACATTGATAATCTTCTGAATAAAACAATAAAGAAAAAAGAATCTTTTTCGGTAATGAAGTTTAATCATTATGTGTGTGTCATTTTCATCTTTTATTCTTTGTAGATGTATTATCAATTACCTTTTATGCTTAATTGTTTTTATTTCAGATGTCGGAAAAGCAGACAATCACTATTATGGTAACTGGGACACTTGTCGTGACCGACATCACAAAGTCAACAACGCGTGATGATGTCATCAGGACACTTATAAACCAGAAACTCGTCACAAATGACAAAATGGAAATGATACAGACGGATTGCGGCGTGGAAAGATGTGTGAGTGGTAAAACGAAAATCCAGAAGTTAGTCAGGTTAACGGGAGCGACGAAATCCAACTGTCATCTTACCGTGCGGAAGATAGAAGTCAATAAATCGGATAGGCATGTATTCAAACAATTAAAATCCAAGGTAGAGCGAGTAAAGTCAAAATTCAGCAAAAACCGCGAAGTGAGCACAAAGCACGACAACATTGTCTACGGCTCGACAACAGACAAAACTAATGTCTACTCCAAGGACCTTCCAGTGGAGATGCTGCAAGACCCGACCATGACCAAGCTAGCGATGATGAAGCGCTACATGGATGACGTCATGACGTACTCTCCGGGACCCAGCGGTAGAAGGTCACGTGGTGACGGAACAAGTTTCTGTAGTCGCCTGGAAGATCTCGTTAGTGTGCGAGATGATGTAAAAATGTTCGATGATACATGTGTCGATGATCTTGGAACACATGCTGATATGAATGACGCATTTCTGAACGAGTCCATGAATGACTCAGTTACAGAGACCAACACAGACCTGAATGTTTGTATGATTAACGAAGACAGCTTCAGTGAGACAGAGAGTGCTTTTGGTGACGACAGTGACATTAACAACGTGAATGCATTAGATAGAAACGTGTTCACAGACAGTCTAGAGTGTAATGAGGAGAGCCTGGAAAGAATCCGGAAGTTGTTTGGGTCGGGAGAGATTCCGGAGACATCCATGGACTCGGTGCTGGATAGTTTCATGAAGACATTGATAGAGCAGACGCACCAGTCCGACGATGAAGGTGTCAGCTCCATGGGCAGTGATCTTTTCTGATATCGATACAGATATTTGTTTTGTTTATGTTTATATATAAAAGTGCTATACGTGTTGAAGGATGTCTGAAATAAACTTTAAACTTCATTCAGTGAGTTTGTGTGAGTACACTTTGTTCCCATAATTATGTTTTACATTATTTGACAAATCGAGATGACCTTATACAAAGCATGACAACTACTATGTTGATTTCATGGTTAAACTTCCCAAAATATACATAAATTCTGCAACCTTTTTTATATAAAACAAGAAATTATAGTTTTACGAATTTCCGTGTCACCAATGAATCAATGCTATACATGTATTTTAAAATAACTCGTTTTCATGACATTATTGACCAATGTTCACAGCCATCATAATGCCCATAAAATATAAGAAATAGAATAGCTATTTAGAATAATAAATTTAAGGTTTTAGTGACAATAAATAACAGTTTGCAAATAGCATTCGGAAGCAACCATACATTTAAACACCGAATAGGATCTTACAACAAATATCAAAATACAATATTACACTTGTCTAATGACAAACAGAAACCATCGCGTTGAAAAGCGCTGTTTTTTTTTTTTCTTGTTTTTTTTTTTTTGGGGGGGGGGGAGTTTTGACTTGTAAGCGATTTAAGGTATGAAGTATTGGTCATTATTCCGTTGTAAATCGATGGCACATATTGTTGGCAAGCAGGCACAGATTCAGCAACAAAACAACCACATATTCTAAATATAGATTTATATTGGGACAAAAGTTACAGCACCGTTCCTAACAGCCTATTCTAGAAACTATTATATTAAACATATATACTTTCCATATGGTTGCATCCTGACTAACATTATGTATACATTAATTGCTCATAACTGTTACTAATTGCGACCAATATACATTAAGTTCAAATCAAGTTATTTATTACCTCAACAATACATCTTAATCTAAATCCCGATTACAAGCCTGGTATAGTGTAGCAGAAGGCAGTGAAGCACGGCGAATGATATCGCAAATATCTCGAACTATTATATAATGCATAGTCAGTGGAACTCTCGTTCAACTTTTTCGTTCCATCTCATTTTAACTTTTCCCCCCTAGGTCCGCCCTCTGTCTCTGGTCACTGAGGGATATTCCTGCGTTGCGTTGTTCATTCATCAATCTTTATATCACGTATATCTACATAAAACAATATAATTACATGAACATCAGGTTTAAAAATACACCATCTAATTAGTATCTTCTGTTTATTATTATATTAAAAGAATCAATAAATAAATCGCCCGGGACTTCACTGTAAGTTTATTTTTATCTATAACTTATACCTTTTGGCATAATCTCAGGGTTAAGGTAGAGTTTTATAGAGAATACCAGGTTAGTGTTGATATAGATAAATGTTATCATGCGAGGCTAAGAAAATCAGACAGCACGAGGCTGTGTCGTGATGGACGATAGTTTCATTGCCACAGGGGAAGCGTTTTATAATAAAAGTTATATTGATAGCGTGAATGATTAAGACAGAAACGTCTGGAAAAACAGTATAAAGTGTGCAGAAACAACGCTTGGGAGAGTACGAAGATTGTTCGGGTCCGGAGAAGTTCCGGAGAGTCCCGGGGATTCGATGCTCGAGAGTTTTATGACGTCATTCATTCAAGAAGAGCCGCGGTCGGATAGAGATTTGAGTTCTTTATTCAAAGATGTGTTTAGAAAATAATGAAGAAAAAAAAGTTGGCAATTATTGTTTAACTGCTTGGTTATTGAATTTAATTACTCAACGTTCTATATGTGATTTATCGTATATTTTTACTATAGTGAATGTAATAAACAGTATACATGACGATGTTGTTTCTTTTTTTTTCCTCACAGTTCTTGTTCAATATATATCATTATATATAAGTTTTAACACGAAATATTGCAAAATGACTTTGCTTAAGCAAAAGTGTTTTAGAAAGTTTTCATATTGGTGTGCATTTTTTATTTAAATAAAGAAACAAAACAGAAGTCAATACATGTAATATACAGATTTAAGTTGTAATAAATTTAGTATAGTGGTACCTATTAGTATATTAAAGCCTAATATTCGAACTTTTATTAGACAGCATCGTTTAGATACATTGTGACCTCACGCATGATAATGCCATATGTAAACTAGAACACTAAATGTTTTTTTCCTGAGTTAAACTTGTTTTCTTCTTCCATAAGCAAGCTCCGGGAAGATATTACAGAAGTGAACTTGGTTTTTGGATAGGTAAGTAAGAAAAGGTCCTATAAGAGTTACCACGGATATTTAACTCTACACTACCTTTAGACAAAGGCAAGCATGGTAAATATTAAAGTGCCAAAAAACAACAACACCGAGACGAGACATAATACGAAAAAAGAAAAACCAGCAGTCAGTCGGCAAAAAGACCTACTGGGGTGCTTAAATCTGGTTTGTAGAGCGCTTCTAACTTCGCACTTCCGGAAGGTTTTTTCTATCAAACAAACAATGTAAATAAAAATATCCCATCAAAAGGAGACAACTAACAGTTAAGCTCCTGCACCTGGAGATAAACTGATAAAATGAACTAATGTAAGTAAATGTGTGTGACAAACAAAGAGTCAATAACATAAGTAAAAGTCTTTATATGTATGATAAATGAACACCCAAATGAATTATAATTTAATAAATATTGATTTCACATAGTGACGTTTCGCACAACAACATAACGCCAAGACTTATGAGAAATCTTTCGGAAATCCGAAGAATTGACACTACATGACCATAGCTACGTGTGGTCATCTCGTTCCTTGGAAAAGTTAGTGCGTGTAGTGAAAGAAACATATATGTCAAATGAGACTAGACGTGTTCATTGTGTCCAGGCCTGCTTCAAAGTATAACATTTATTTTCTTATCTTTTTAAACTTGATGTTCAAATAAATACATAGTGCAATGCAGATCTACATGAATTAAAAAGTCGAATAAACATCGCAGCGCAGGAATATCCCCAAGTGAACAGTGAAAAGTGGCGGAAGTGGGTACAAAAAGTTATCAGAACAAGTGTTCCACTGACTATGCATTATATACTCGTTCGAGATATTTGCGACATATTACGGGGGGCCTGACTGCCTTCTGTGGCTCTATACCAGGCTTGCAATCGGGATGTAGATTCAGATCTCAGGTGTAAAAAGAAATAACTGGATTTGATTTTGAACTTAATGTATTTTGGTCGCAAATAGTAACAGTTATAAGTAATTACTTTAGAGCTAATTTTAGTCAAGATGCAACCATAGGGAAAGTATGTATGTTTAATACAATAAATTCCAAAATCGGATGTTAGTGAATGTGCTGTAACTTTGGTCCCAATGTAAATCTATGTTTAGAAGACTGCTTGCCAACGCTTTGTGTCATCAATTTAAAACGGAATAATTTAAAGTGACCAATATTTCATACCTTGTATCACTTACAGGGTAAAATGTCCACCTCCAAAACAGTGCTTTTTGCGCTTTGAGTTTTGTTTGTTATTAGACAATAGCAATTTTTTATGTTGATATTTGCTGTAAGATCCTATTCGGTGTTTAAATGTTTTCTTCAGAATGCTGTGTGTAAACTGTTTTTATTTTGTTTTCCCACTAAAACCTTAAATTTAATATTCTAACTAATTATTCTATTTTCTTTATATATTTTAAGGACATTATTATGTCTGTGACAACATTGGTACAATAATCTCATGAAAAAAGTTATTTCAAAATGTAGCATCGATCCATTGATGAAACGACAATTCGTAAAACTATAATATCTTGTTTTATATAAAAGGTTGCAGACTTCGTGTATATTGTAAGAAGTGATATGTACTCTAAACATGAACATAGTAGTTGTCATGCTTTGCCTAAAGGTCATCTCGATTTGTAAAAATATTTGACAAATAATGTAAAACATCATTATGGGAATTACGCATACATACACAAACAACACTGACCGAAATTTAAAGTTTATTTCAGAAATTCTTTAACACGTATAGCACTATTATATATAAACATAAACACAACAAATATCTGTATCGATATCAAAAAAGATCACTGCCCATGGAGCTGACACCTTCGTCGTCGGACTGGTGCGTCTGCTGTATCAATGTCTTCATGAAACTATCCAGCACCGAGTCCATGGATGTCTCCGGAATCACTCCCGACCCAAACAACTTCCGGATTCTTTCCAGGCTCTCCTCATTACACTCTAGACTGTCTGTGAACACGTTTCTATCTAATTCATTCACGTTGTTAATGTCACTGTCGTCACCAAAAGCACTTTCTGTCTCACTGAAGCTGTCTTCGTTTATCATACAAACATTCAGATCCGTGTTCATGTCTGTAACTGTGTCGTTTATGGACTCGTTTAGAAATGCTTCATTCATATCAGCATGTGTTCCAAGATCATCGACACATGTATCATCCAACGTTTTTATATCACCTCGCACAGTGACGAGATCTTCCAGACGGCTACCTAAACTTGCTCTGTCACCACGTGACCTTCTTCCGCTGGGTCCCGGAGAGAATGTCATGACGTCGTCCATGTAGCGCTTCATCATCGCTAGCTTGCTCATGGTCGGGTCTTGCAGCATCTCCACTGGAAGAACCTTCGAGTAGACATTGGTTTTGTCTGTTGTTGAGCCGTAGGTCATGTTGTCGTGCAATGTACTTACATCGCGGTTTTTGCTGAACTTCGACTTTACCCGCTCTACCTTCGATTTAAACTGTCTAAAGATATCCCTATCAGATTTATTGACTTCTTTCTTCCGCACTGTTAGACTGTCAGATTTCGTCGCTCCCGTTGACCTGATAAATTTCTGGATTTTCGTTTTACCACTCACGCGTCTCTCAACCCCACCTACTCTCTGCACAATTTCCATATTGTCATTTGTGACGACTTTCTGGTTAATAAGTGTCCGGATGACGTCATCACACGTTGTTGACTTTGTGATGGCGGTCACGGCAAGTGTCCCAGATACCATAATAGTGATTGTCTGCTTGTCCGACATCTGAAATAAAATCAATTAAACATGAATGGTAATTTATTATGCATCTACAAAGAACAAAATATGTAAATGAGTCATACATATGATGAAACTTCATTACTGAAAAAAAAAATTCTTAATTTTCTATTGTTTCCTTCAACAAAATAATTAATGTCACAAATTTTACAAATAAACAGTATATTTGGACAGTGAGGAGATGTTGATTTTTGCTTTACATCTATTACAAAAATAATTGAATATACGACCTGTTAAAATGAATAACCGTGATTAAATCATTTAAGTCATACTTACAATTAAATATAGCTTTCACTATGAAATACTGCTGATGAATATTCGTAAATAGTTTTATAAATGTATTCTTTAGTGTAAGTCTTTCAAAGAGTCAACTCTGGAATGACATCTCATAGAATATGCCACGGTTTTATAGTCAGCACACGTCTGAACAATTATGCGACTTCATGTAGTTTGTGTCGCTTATTAAGGCACGCGACCTAATTATCTAATTATCTGGTTGTCTATATAAGGAAGGAACATGTTAATTATAATGACGTCTGTCGAAAGTTCCCAATTAGTCTTGATAAGTGAGTCATCCAAATAACGTTAATGCGTGCTCTCAATTAAAAGTTAATTTCCAAGTATTGAGCTTCTTCCTATATATTTTTTGGAGGGGGGGGGGGGGGGGGGGAGGGGGGCGTGTGTAATATAATGCTAACAAAACTTCCGTTGCATTTGGTGCCCAACTTGCTGATTGAATATAGTTTATATAATCAAATAAACTAAAATGGCTGTACTATATTTTTTGTTTAAACTTTTTTAATTATTTGATAAAAAGGATGCATGCTGTAATAATAAAGAATAAAATACTCCAATAACATTGCATTTGTATACATACGCTTTTTAAAGAATTGTCTTATTTTCAAACTATACCAAGGAAGTAGCTGAATACCAGTAAATGCAGTTGTTATAATTGAAATTGTTGCTATTTAAAATAATACCTTGCTTGCTTAACTTATATTGGAAAAAGTACTTATATCAAATCGGCAATATTGCATTATAAATGCTGTTAAAATGCTTAAAAATGAAATGGCATATAATTAAAATTGTTGCTGTTTTAGATTAAAAAAATGTTACATTATATATAATATTGCTGTTGTTTAAACTTGATTACGCACTATTTGTTTAATTTAATGTAATTACAAAATGTTGATAATTGTTTAAAGTATACCAGATCAGTGCATAGCTATTATTTATCAGTGTTTATTTCCTGAATGTCAGGACGGCCATAAGAACGACCACATTAGGTCAGTATTACAGAGTCTACTGAGACAATAAAGCAAATTGGTACCTCCGACTTTTATTATAAGGGACATCATGCAGTTGAAAGAGACATAGTGTGCCACTCTACATATTATTAAATATTATCTTTACTCGAAGAAATATCAAATATATCACCTAATTAGTATCTTCCGTTTGTTATTTTATTCAACGAATCATGAACTAACTCGTCCTCTATTTCACTGTAATTATATTGTTTATCTATAATTTATACCTTGTGGCATAATCTCTGAGTTGTGGTAGTGTTATAACTTAGAAGTAGACTATCTGTCCTACCTTGAAGCATGCGAGCTTGCTGATATAATAGTTTGAAAATAAGGCATTCTTTAAATTAGCATATGTATTAATAATGCAAGGATTGCGATGCTTTTGGGGTCTTGTTTCCTATAATATTACAGCATGCATCTGTTTTATCAGGTAATCAAAAAGTTTAAAATATGAAATATAATATTTTACTTTATTTAATAATATAAATTATATATACTCATCAAATTGTGCAGCAAATACAACGGTAATTTTGCAAGCGTTATATTACCCAAAATGAAGTCAAAAACAAAGGAAGACACGCAATACTTGTAAATTAACATTTAATTGAGAGCACGTATTCAATGTTATTTGAAGGATGCACTCGTCATCACTAATTGGGAATGTTCGATAGACGTCATTAAAATTAACATGTACTTTCCTTTGTACAGACAACCAGATAATTAGATAATTAGGTCGCGTGCCTTAATTAGCGACACAAATTACCTGAAGTCGCGTGATTGGCCAGACGTGTGCTGACTATAAAAGTGTTGCGTATTCTATGAGATGTCATTCCAAAGTTGACTCTTTGAAAGACTTAACACTAAGGAATATATTTATAAAACTATTTACGAATCTTGAAAAGCAGCATTTCATCGCGAAAGCTATAATTAATTGTAAGTTTAACTTAAATGGTTTAATCACGGCTATTCATTTTAATTAGATTCTTAAAGGACGTATATTTATCTTTTTTTTGTAATAGCTGTAATGCAGAAAACATCTTCTCTTCACTATCGAAATATATTGCTTATTGATGAATGTGTGACATTGATAATCTTCTGAATAAAACAATAAAGAAAAAAGAATCTTTTTCGGTAATGAAGTTTAATCATTATGTGTGTGTCATTTTCATCTTTTATTCTTTGTAGATGTATTATCAATTACCTTTTATGTTTAATTGTTTTTATTTCAGATGTCGGAAAAGCAGACAATCACTATTATGGTAACTGGGACACTTGTCGTGACCGACATCACAAAGTCAACAACGCGTGATGATGTCATCAGGACACTTATAAACCAGAAACTCGTCACAAATGACAAAATGGAAATAATACAGACGGTTTGCGGCGTGGAAAGATGTGTGAGTGGTAAAACGAAAATCCAGAAGTTAGTCAGGTTAACGGGAGCGACGAAATCCAACTGTCATCTTACCGTGCGGAAGATAGAAGTCAATAAATCGGATAGGCATGTATTCAAACAATTAAAATCGAAGGTAGAGCGAGTAAAGTCAAAATTCAGCAAAAACCGCGAAGTGAGCACAAAGCACGACAACATTGTCTACGGCTCGACAACAGACAAAACTAATGTCTACTCCAAGGACCTTCCAGTGGAGATGCTGCAAGACCCGACCATGAGCAAGCTAGCGATGATGAAGCGCTACATGGATGACGTCATGACGTACTCTCCGGGACCCAGCGGTAGAAGGTCACGTGGTGACGGAACAAGTTTCTGTAGTCGCCTGGAAGATCTCGTTAGTGTGCGAGATGATGTAAAAATGTTCGATGATACATGTGTCGATGATCTTGGAACACATGCTGATATGAATGACGCATTTCTGAACGAGTCCATGAATGACTCAGTTACAGAGACCAACACAGATCTGAATGTTTGTATGATTAACGAAGACAGCTTCAGTGAGACAGAGAGTGCTTTTGGTGACGAATGTGACATTAACAACGTGAATGCATTAGATAGAAACGTGTTCACAGACAGTCTAGAGTGTAATGAGGAGAGCCTGGAAAGAATCCGGAAGTTGTTTGGGTCGGGAGAGATTCCGGAGACATCCATGGACTCGGTGCTGGATAGTTTCATGAAGACATTGATAGAGCAGACGCACCAGTCCGACGATGAAGGTGTCAGCTCCATGGGCAGTGATCTTTTCTGATATCGATACAGATATTTGTTTTGTTTATGTTTATATATAAAAGTGCTATACGTGTTGAAGGATGTCTGAAATAAACTTTAAACTTCATTCAGTGTGTTTGTGTGAGTACACTTTGTTCCCATAATTATGTTTTACATTATTTGACAAATCGAGATGACCTTATACAAAGCATGACAGCTACTATGTTGATTTCATCGTTAAACTTCCCAAAATATACATAAAGTCTGCAACCTTTTTTATATAAAACAAGAAATTATAGTTTTACGAATTTCCGTGTGACCAATGAATCAATGCTATACATGTATTTTAAAATAACTCGTTTTCATGACATTATTGACCAATGTTCACAGCCATCATAAGGCCCATAAAATATAAGAAATAGAATAGCTATTTAGAATAATAAATTTAAGGTTTTAGTGACAAAAAAATTGAACACAATAAATAACAGTTTGCAAATAGCATTCGGAAGCAACCATACATTTAAACACCGAATAGGATCCTACAACAAATGTCAAAATACAATTTTACACTTGTCTAATGACAAACAGAAACCATCGCGTTGAAAAGTTGAAAAGCGCTGTTGTTGTTTTTTTTGTTGTTTTTTTTTGTTTGTTTTTTTTTTTGGGGGGGGGGGGGTGGAAGTTTTACCATGTAAGCGATTTAAGGTATGAAATGTTGGTCATTATTCCGTTGTTAATCGATGGCACATAGCGTTGGCAAGCTGGTACGGATTCAGCAACAAAACAACCACATATTTTAAATATAGATAGAAAGGAAAACAAATGAGGAAGTGATGGAAATGGCAGGATACACAAGATCCCTCCTGAAAGTCATCAGACAACAACAACTGAAATTCTTTGGGCACATCATTAGATCAGACAGGCTGGAGAAACAACTTCTATGCGGCAAAATAGAGGGAATGAAGAGCAGAGGGAGACAGCGCACTGAATACACTAACAGCCTGAGTAGCTTCGTGACAGGGAAGAAATCTGCCATCCAGCTGATAAGACGAAGCGCTGATAGGGATGGATGGAAGGCCATGATCGCCGATGTCTGCAACAGACCTGGCACATGAAGAAGAAGAAGAAGATATTGGGACAAAAGTTACAGCACCGTCCCTAACAGCCTATTTTAGAAACTATTATATTAAACATATATTCTTATATATACTTTCCATATGGTTGCATCCTGATTAAAATTATGTATACAATAATTGCTCATAACTGTTACTGATTGCGACCAATATACATTAAGTTCAGATTAACTCCTAGTTATTTATTCCTTCAGCACTACATATGAATCTAAATCACGATTGCACGCCTGGTATAGTGTAGCAAAAGGCAGTGAAGCCCGGCGAATGATATCGCAAATATCTCTAACTATTATATAATGCATAGTCAGTGGAACTCTCGTTCAACTTTTTCGTTCAATCTCATTTTAACTTTTTTTCCCTACGTCCGCCCTCTTTCTCTGGTCACTGAGTGATATTCCTGCGTTGCGTTGTTCGTTTATCAATGTTTATATCACTTATATCTACATTAAACAATATAATTACTTGAACACCAGGTTTAAAAATACACCATCTAATTAGTATCTTCTGTTTATTATTATATTAAAAGAATCAATAACTAATTCGCCCGCGATTTCACTGTAACTTTATTTTTATCTATAATTTATACCTTTGGGCATAATCTCAGAGTTAAGGTAGTGTTATAACTTAAATGTAGGTAGGAGTATCTATCCTACCTTAAAAGATACGATCTCGTTGATATAATATCGGGTACTTAGTGTCACATGTAGAAGAGAGAACATGTGTATATTAAAATACAATTGATGTGGAACATGGATTCTCTTCATACTCATTTGCCTCATTTAAATGACGACCTTTTTTATTTAGATAATAGTATGGTAAAGTAAAACAGTCTGTGTATACATGTATGTTCTTTCTGTGTTCTTAATTAAAACAATTATAGAAGCATTAAATTATTAAGCTACATTTTTATAAAATATTTTTATTGTTAAACAATTTATCTTTGAAACTATGAGTTTAGATATATGAATTTTGTATACTTTCAAGATGTAATTCATATGACAGTTTTCTTTTTTAATTCGGAGTTTCATTTTTCTTAGTGTTAGCAGACAGAAGTGAATGTGGAAGGTTTTAGTTACCATTTTGATATTTGTTGTAAGACACTCTTCAATGTATAAAATGTTTGCTTCGGTTTAATATAATTTTATTTTCTGTACTTTTCGATATTTTTTTTTATAAATAATCAGTACAATGTTCATAACTGTTTTTATTTTATCCCGTCACTACGCCCTCTACTGACCTAATAAAGGGGGGTCGAATAAACTTAGGTTTATTAGGTCAGTAGGTGTATGAATATGTAAGGTCAAGGAAATACTTTTAAAAGAACATTTCGTCAAGTTTAATTTATTCATTATAATTGATATTGTTTTCATTTTGCTGAAAATCTGTCAATTCATATGTATTTTTAATACCTATAATAATTTACGTGGATTTAATAAAAAAAAGTTTTGAAAAAAGAAAGTTGTTTTCAGGTGGATTTGAACCGGGTCCACAACTTTCCAATGCGAAGTACAGACACGTTATCCTACTAAGCTATTTCGTAAGCTGATTATTTTCGTGTCAGATGATGTATTTATTTCTACAGATAAATACAATCTATAAATCGTTATATGATTAAAAAACATATACTGTCTGTTCTCAATTCAAATGATATTTTTTCTTTTTGATGACTTACTTTTATGAAAACAGCAATGACTTTATGGGACTCTTTTTTCATGTGGTACTTCGGCCGTTAGAAACTTTTTGAGGGAGCAGTTATTTTTTTTTTTACAAATTACAAAACAACATATGATTTCTATGCATAAAGTTTAAAAGTGTTATTTAAAATTGAAAAGTGACGGGATAAATGGAATAACAAGTCAGTAGCAGATATTATTATAGTTTATTCGGCTCGGGAGAACTAATTTTTTGTCTCGCCAAGGCTCGACAAAAAATTATTTCTCCTTTGCCGAATAAACTAAAATCATATCTGCTACTGACTTGTTATTCCCTATATGTTTCATTTTGGCGACTTTATTTCAGCCTAAAACCAGACGGAAACAAATTATTTTGAAATATGATACAGTAATATTTTATGTCATCAGTACTTAAACATATGCAAATAATTGCATGCAATCTAAATGTTAATACGATAATACCTTGTAATAAGTGAAAAGTTGCTGACTTCATAAATATTTCGCGACGCGATATGTTTCCCAGATAAGACAACTTACTTTGTATTGACGTTGCATGTTAGAAAGTCCTATATGTTAATAAATAATTGATTTGATATTGTCCCTGTTATTTGTCCGACGGCCAATTCGACTGAGTCGAGGACAAATAACAGGGCCAATATCAAATCACTTATTTATTGACCATTTTATTAAATAACTACATGCACTTATAACATTTCACATTTAATACATAATTATAACAAAGAACAACTGTAAAAATACCCAGAGCTTCTTGTCGAAATCTATATCGTTTCTTGGCAATGCAATATTAGCCAATCAAATTCAAATGCGGGCTTAATATCTATATCATTTTTCGGGGCCGAAAAGGTGATATAGATATTGGAACTGTTTTAAAGCAGGCCATCGTGTTATTGAACGTGACAGGTGCTTTTTATAGGACTTATAACGTATAGTTATTTAATAATATTTTTAAAACGGGGTTTCAAGTATCGTTAAGCCTCCTCACGGAGAAAAAGAATACAATACATTGAATACTAATTTAAGTTTATTTTAGAATTCATAACGATTATAGCACATTAACGCATTAACAAAACAAACATCTGGGCCAATATTAGACAAGATCGCTGCCCATGGAGCTGATCCCTTCGTCGTCGGACTGGTGCGTCTGTTGTATCAATGTCTTCATGAAACTCTCCAGTACCGAGTCCATGGATGTCTCCGGAATCTCTCCTAGCCCAAACAACTTTCGGATTCTCTCAGGGCTCATCTTATTACAGTCTACACTGGCTGCGAACACGTTTCTGTCGAATTCGGTCACGCTTTCAGTGTCGCTGTCGTCATCAAAGGCACTCTCAGCTTCACTGAAGCAGTCTTCGTTAATCATACATACATTCAGATCAATGTTGATCTCTGTAACTGTATCATTCAAGGACTCGTTGAGAAATGCTTCATTCATATCAGCATGTTTTCCAAGATCATCGACATATGTATCTTCCAACATATCTATATCACCTCGCACACTGACGAGACCTTCCAGGCGGTTACAGAAGCTTACTCCGTCATCACGTGACCTTCTTTCGCTGGGTCTCGGAGAGTACGTCATGACGTCTTCCATGTAGCGCTTCATAATCGCCAGCTTGTTCATGGTCGGATCTTGCATTTTGAGATTCTTTGAGACATTAGTTGTGTCTGTTGTGGAGCCGTAGACCATGTTTTCGAGTAAGTTGCTGCCCTCGCGGCTTTTACTGAACTTCGACTTTACTCGCTGTACCTTGGCTTTTAACTGTCTGAAGACATGTCTATTAGATTTATTGACCTCCATTTGTTGCACAACCAGAATAACGTTGGATTTCGTCGCTCCCGTTGACCTGACTAGTTTTAGGATCTTCGTTTTACCGCTCACTCGTTTCTCCACGTCGCCCAGTCTCTGCACAATTGACATATTATCGTTTGTGATGAGTTTCTGGTTTACTAATGTTCTGATGACGTCATCACATGTTGTTGATTTTGTTATGCAGACCTCGCTTGGTTCCCCAGCTATCATGATAGTGATTGTCTGCTTGTCCGACATCTGAAGTAAAAACAATTACACATAACAGATAACAGATAATACATCTACAAAGCACCCTCACAGAAAAAGATGAAAACGACATATACACAGAATGAAACCTATTTGTTTCAAATTAGTCTCAGTTGTGTGTTGCTTCCTTCAGCAAATTAACCAATGTCACTCTTTTTACCAATAAACAATATATTTAGACAAGACAATAAAGCGAGATTGATTTCTGCATTATAGATATTACAGAATATAGTTCAGTATATGACCTGTTAACATCTAATTGAAAATACAAATGAGATTAAACCGTTTAAGTTGTACTTACAGTAAAGTATATATTTTCCTTTGTTGTCTTGCGGATGAGTATCCTTAAAAAGCTTATAAATGTATGTATCGCTTAATGTTTATCGTTCCAAGAGTCAACACTGGAATAAATTCTCATAGCCTTTACCACACTTTTATAGTCAGCACGCATCTAAGCAGGCACGCGACAGGTAATTAATGTCGCTAATTAAGGCACGCGACCTAATTATGTCTGGTTGTCTTTACAAGGGAAGGTACATATTAATCATACTGACGTCTGTCGAACGTTCCCAATTAGTGTCGATTAGTGCAGCCTTTAATTAAATAAATGTGTGCTTTCAATTAAACTTTATTGCCAATTATCGTGTGTCTTCATTGTAATTTTTTATTTCCTTTGGTATTATAACAAAACTTCCGTTGCTTTTGTCGCACTTTTGGCTGGCTGATTATCATTTATAGTATTATACAAGTAAGGAAAAGAAAGTTTGACTGACAAAATTGGTGATAACAATAAAAGATAAAACAGCGCATGTTGTTTTGTATTTGACTTGACATCACAAACTCGTCTACAAAGCGACATTGTTGCCACATTGCACATGTTTACATTATTATTATTTTTTTAATACTAAAGTTTATTTCTAGTTTGTTGTCTTCGTTCACGTGTTTTTGGTTATTCCGATATAAGCAGTATTTTCCGCCTGGCGACGATGTTTCTGTTTAAAACAACAACATTTTACTTAGCAAATTATGAAATAAATGTATATTTAGTATTTATGATATATCATATTCCCAACCTTTTAATTACCTGCAAAAAACACCAGAAGCATGCTGTACTATTACAGAAAATAACACAAAAATCCCACTGAAAGAAAGTATTATATTATTAATGCATATTCTTATTTTAAGATTTGTCTTATTTTAAACTTTTCAGATAACTATTTATATAAAATTATCGGAATATCATCAAAGCGAAATTGTGCGCATGTGATTAGTTTAGTGTCAATTAGTACTTTCATTTTGAGGTATAATAACTTAGCAATTTATAGAATAAATTAAAACAGCAAAGTATACATGAGATGTTTATAATGTATTAAATGCTCTATTAATAAGACGAGTTCTCATTTAATTATGTTTAAACAATGTAACATTTATTATCTCCAATACAATAGCGACAATTTCAATTACATTCAACTCTCTTATTACTAGTAACCTAGTTCCTTTGCACAGTTTGAAAGAAGGCAAATCTATAAATTAGCATATTTGTTAATAATACAATACTTTCGGTGTGATTTGTGTATCTTATAAGGGCACAACATGCTTCTCGTGGTTAAAACATGTAACCACAAGGTCTAAAAAAATAACTAAAAAGAATTTCCTGGCCACAAGCAGCAGTAAGTAGTTCGTACTTGATCCAGAAACATCATCGCCAGGAAGAAGAATACTGCCAAAATTTTGAATATATAAAGAAAAACGTGCGCACACAAACAACAGCAATCAGAAACTAACTACATTTCATAATATGATAAAGTTGGAAACGTGCGCAGTACGATGTATACGGCGACAGGGAAGCGGGCTTCGACGAATTTGTGAGGACAAGACAGATATCAAACAACATGCACTATTTCATCCTTTATTGTACAGCAGCATTTTTTCTCACTTAACTTTTCTTCTCATAGCTTAATTAATATTTTAAATTATAGTTTATAAGCCAATATTGAAGACAATGTAACGGAAGTTTTGTCGCCGTTATTTTACCAAATGAACAAATTAGGAAGACGCACAATTGATATTTAATTGAGAGCACGTGTTTTTGTAACTTAAATGCTGCTTTAATCAACACTAATTGGGAACGTTTTACGCCCCGTAATTATAATTACATACCGGTACATAATACAATGTATTATGTATGTCATTATAATTAGCATGCTTCCTACTTTGCACAGACCATATAGTTTTAATTAGGTCGCGTGCCTTAATTAGCGACACTAATAACCTGAATATTCGCGTGCTTGACTAGACACGTGCTCACTATATAAGTGTGGGGTAGGCTATGAGATGTCATTCCAGAGTTGACTCTTGGACCGATTAACAATTAGATATACATCTGATAAAATAATAAGTTTAATCCGGATATTTATCAACATCATTTCAAGGGAAGGGCTATATTTAAATGTAAGTATAACGTAAAGAAATTTAATATCAACTAAACATTTTTCAACAATTAAGTTTCACTATATGCATACATCATTTTTATGTTCTTTTTTATTGTAAGAATGCTTTGTAGTAATAAGTAACATCTCACATCTTTTTTCAGATGTCTGACAAGCAGACAATCACTATTATGGTAGCTGGGACACTTACCAACATCGGCGTCACAAAATCAACAACATGTGATGACGTCATCAGAACACTACTAAGCCAGAAACTCATCACAAACGATAATATGTCAATTGTGCAGAGAGTGGGCGACGTGGAGAGACGCGTGAGCGGTAAAACAAAGATCCTAAAACTAGTCAGGTCAACGGGAGCGACAAAATCCGACGTTATTCTGGTTGTGCAACAAATGGAGGTCAATAAATCTGATAGACATGTCTTTAGACAGTTAAAGGCCAAGGTACAACGAGTAACGTTGAAGTTCAGCAAAAGCCGCGAGAGCAGCACCTTACTTGACAATATGGTTTACGGCTGCACAACAGACAAAACTAAAGACTACACGAAGGATCTTCCAATAGATATGCTGCAAGGTCCGACCATGAACAAGCTGGTGACGATGAAGCGCTACATGGATGACGTAATCATGTTCTCTCCGGCACGCGCCAGTAGAAGGTCACATAGTGACGGCGCAAGTTTCTGTGGTCGTCTGGAAGATCTCGTAAGTGTTCGAGCTGATGCAGAAATTTTGGACAATACAAATCTCGATGATTCTGGATCTCATTCTAATATGAATGAAGCATTTCTCAACGAGCCTATGGATGACACAGTTACAGAGTTCATCAACACGGATCTGAATGTTTGTATGATTAACGAAGACAGCTTCAGTGAAACTGAGAGTGCGTTTGATGACGACAGTGACATTGAAAGCGTAAATGAATTAAACAGAAACGTGTTTACAGCTAGTGTAGACTGTAATAAGATGAGCCCTGAGAGAATCCGAAAGTTGTTTGGGTTCGGAGAGATTCCGGAGACATCCATGGACTCGGTGCTGGAGAGTTTCATGAAGACATTGATACAACAGACGCACCAGTCCGACGACGAAGGTGTCAGTTCCATGGGCAGTGATCTCCTCTGATATCGACATAGATGTTTGTTTGTTTTGTTAATGCGTGAATGTGCTATACTTGTTAAAGAATCTGTGCAATAAATGTGAATTTTTATTCAATGTCTTTGTATGTGTTTACTTCCCATTACATTACACAAATCTTACAGACAGGCAAATAATCAAGAAGATGCAAATTATAGTTAAAATAAACTTAAGTATGAATTGTGGGTCATTTAGTCCATGCCAGTTCAAATTCAATATAAATCAACAAAAATCAATATACAGAAAGTACAAAATAGATGGTGTATATGTTATAACTTCGCGAAAAGATGATATTACTCATATGAACACTGACACAATATGTCTAATTGAACTGCACATCATCCTAGGTAGCAAGAGTCGGAGATTAGAATTATTTTCTATATGTCTATAACTAATTGTTTCAGTAGACTGTGTAGCACACGTTTTCGTAAGCAACGCAAAGACGAACATTAACAGGGCTTGGAGGGTTTTCTTTATGAGACAAGTAGTAATACAACAATACTATGATATATGTATATGTTACTTTACATAGTAGCAAGTTATAATAGATTAATGATGCGGTGCGCGATCGCATGAAGCTGTCAATCTAGTCCTCGTTAGAGTTTCAACTCCTCTGGTCTTTGGAACCGAACAGGGTCTGCACCAGAAGGCAGGCATCGAGGATATGATGCACTGAAAAAACTGTTAAGTTTCAGTTAGAATGACTGCATACACGATCTCATTAATCTGCCAATCTAGTCCTCGTAATATTGCCAACTTTCCTGGTTCACTGCAGGGCCGTTTCGGTTGGTTGTCATGGTTTACTCTTAAGCCAGATTGTCTGACCCCCTTAGTTAATTGTCTAAGTATAATATCATTCTCTTTTGGTGTTAACACTGTCAACGACTTGCTGACTGGGGTATTTCTTCTTTTCGGACCCGTACCGTTTGGTGTCTCACAAGTATGTGGCTCTAAGCCAATGTTCAGAACCTTCGTGATGTCGTTTCGCTTGTTTCATATTGTAAAACAAGAAAAGGTTCATTTTTGTTGTTATAATTGTAAATTGTCGTAATACGTGTTGGTTTCCTCGTTATTCTGGGGTCATCTTTTTGCCATCTTGGTGAACAACTGTCCGCATTTTAAGGGACCGTCTTGCTTTACTGGAAGCTTTGGGACTACGTTTGTTGCAGACAATCGGAAAAGTAGCGAGGCATAGTTTGTTGTTTTCCAATATGCTAATGTCCTTTACTTTTATCCAATCCTCTGTCCAATAGTATGTTCAAGTATTCGTCTAGGTATACAATGGCGCGATAACGTGGTTCACAAGAATACAGACATATCGTTGACTGGCATCTAGGTAATACTGCGTCGGTATGCTCTAACTTGTCATAAGATTCGGCCTCCGTCCAAGAATTCCATTTTTTCAGATCAGTTTTGTGAAACTGATCCATTTTTGACGAGGGCGTGTTTAATTTGGACTGATGCTGTGTGGAAAGGCTTGGTTTTCGCTCTTTCCTTATTAATAAATAACAAGCCTTACATAACATTATTATACGTGTTTATCATTATTACATGTCGGTACTTTGATCAATTGTTAAAATAATATCTATTATGGTAATAATTTCTATTATGCACAATCGATAAACGCGGTTTCATTAATTAACTGGGCTCACTATCTCTTGATAAAAGATAAGGCTTTACCCCACCTTGCATTTCTGTAATATTGCAAACCATTAGGGAATGTGTTGATGGGTAACAATAGCCTCAGATATGGATATTTATCTTTTATAGTTCTCACGACGATCGAATAGTCGCTCCCACCTTTTACGTGTCCAAATTCATGTAATTAACAAGATCTAAACAGATCTGATACTTTTTGTTATCATTTTAATCGATGAAACAGGAAACAATTAAGGTTATTAATTTAAGCAGTATAGTTTGCCCTGTGTGTAAAATCCAGTTGAATGTATCTTAGAAAATTAACTAACAATATAGTATATATGTTTATACTGAATGCGGATTTGTTAATGAAAAAAATCGTTAATAAGTGAAGTATATTTTAAAAATGTTGAGCATTGAAAAACGGCTAAAATATTAAACAGTTTGATTTTTAATTTGCCAACACGCATTAAAAAGGCATAATATAAATGCTCAATATTTTAAACCAGTCTTTAAACAGAAATTCATTAGTGTGTTCATACAAAAAGAAGCCGCGTAAGTATGGCTTAGCACTTTGTTATTTTGTTTAACTTAAATGTAATTTACTATGAACCAAGTCATATAGCAATAAAGCTTGGTCACCATTAGAACAAAATGTTGAACATTTAAATAATGTAGACCAATTGGATTACAAAATGTTGAACATCTAAATAATGTAGACCATTTAGATTACAAAATGTTGTGCATCTAAATACTGTAACCCAGTTACATTTTGTGCTATAATGCGCACTGGAAAATGCCTTAACATTTGAACTTTTTATTTTATTTTACCCATTTCACAACTCCCAATATTTTCCCAGTATACGACACTAACGCAGTTTTTTCATTTATAAATTTGCAACCGACATAGAAATATATACACAAGATTATAAGCTAATTATTATCAATCTATTTCAAATGGATTTGACATATTAGGAAAAATACTGAATAAAATACTTACTTATACCATGTTCATATTTCCTGCGTCCATGATAAACACAAGATATCAGATCTGATCTTGTTAATTACTATAATTACACGGTTTTGGGCAAGTAAAAAGGTGGGAGCGACAATGCAATCTTCTAAAAAATAACAAAAGATATAGATCTGTACAGAGAGCTTTTGTTATATATCAACACATTTTCTAATGGCTTGAAACATTACAGAGATGGAAGGTAGGGGTAAAACGTTATCTTTTATCATTAGATAGTGAGTCAAGTACATTAAAGAAACCGCGGTTATCGCTTGGGTAATTAATATAATAGATAATGTGTTTACAATGCATCAAAGAACCGGTCTGTTAGAAAGATAAATAGAAGTCTTTCGTTTTTACAGTGGTATGTGCCTCTTGCTATATATAAAGAGGAAAGAACGAACGCCAAGCTATTCAATACAGCATCAGTCCAGATTTTACACGCTATCGTCAACAATGGCTCAATCGCACAAAACTGTTCTTAAGAAATGGAATTCTTGGACAGGCGAATCTCACGACAAGCATACCGACCCAGTATTACCAAGATGTCAGTCAGTGACATATCTGTCCTCTTGTGAACCACATTGTGGTGCTATTGTTTACCTAGATGAACACTTGAACATATTTTTAGACAGAGGATTGGATAAAATTAAAGGACATCAGCTTCAAGGAAACAATTACTTATGTCTCGTTACTTCTCCGATATGGCCGTCTACAACAGGCGCACTGTCAAAACTTCCAGAAAAGCACGACGGTCGCTAAAAATTCATACAGATGTTCGACAAAATAATAAAAATGACCACAGAATACCTGCAAAACTAAGTGATATTTCGGTCATTTGCAGTACGAACACCAAAAACGAGTTTCTGGTTGATTCACACTGTAAAGCCAGTGTAACAACTATTAGGAAGGTTCTGAATGCTGGCTTAGAACCTGATACAGGTGGGACACCAAACAGAAAGGGTCCGAAAAGAAGAAATCATCGTCGTCTTCACTTCCAAGAAATAATGTTACCAGTCAGCAAGTCGCTGCCCGTGCTTAGACCCACAGAGAAGGACGTTGGACGCAGCCAATTAACGGGGAATAAGACTATCCGGCTTACGAGTAAGCCCCGACATGCCAAGGACACGACGCTGCAGCGGACTTGATGGTGCAGACCTTGTTCGGTTCCATACGCCCGAACAGTTTGAACTCTTACGAAGACGAGATCGACAGCTTCATGAGATCGCGCACAGAGTCAGTCTGACTGATGTTTATTTAAACTGTCATTTCATTGCATCATCTTTTCTATGCTTACCATCTGTGCTACTTGAGACATTATTTATTTCAAACTGTATATTGTTCAAATAATTAAATATAAAATATATTTTCTTTTATTTGTTTGTTAAAATAACACATTTGTTTATGATGTTTTCTGTTAAATTTAGATTAAACTCTTCAAGTAAAGTAATGTCGTATGTCTTAAGAAAGATCGCACGGCATCTCAAACCCTCAACTTTAGTTAACGGTTACTCGGAAAACATTACGTTTTCGAAATTTATGGCGATCTAATTAACATAAGGTTTTGTGCATTTAAAGCACATATTGTTAGGTATACATTTACTCCCATTTTATATATTTTTATGTAATCGACCAGAAGTGCTATAATTTGTAGAGAAATTAATCAAATACAAAAATGTACTTACTGTTTTATTTCAAAAGAATAGGACTAAGCACATTAAGTGAGAACAAATATATCATAAACAAAGCCAAGGAAATATTATAGTACAAACATGCAAGAACATGTGTCGTGTGGACATTTTTTTCTGAGTTCATATCTCTATCAGACATCTGTTCTCGTTGCATTAATTGTCGTCAAACATCTCACGAAACTGTTTTGTAGTTCTTGTTTTGTTCGTTTTATTTTGGACTTAATTATTTTAATCCTTTTTGCGGCCTCTCTTCTTGACTGAAATTCAGCAGTTTCCTCTGTTTTTGATTCGTTCGCGAAGCTTTTTCTTCCTGATATAGATTTCAAGTGTTGCCAAGAGCTGTGTATTTATCGCAAATTTCAAACCTCTTTTCAGTTAACCATTCTTTTATCTATAGATAACAAACAATGTATAATCAATATCATTTACTTTCAGAATGCATGAATAAACTATTACTATGTTTTTAACAAAAACATCAATTAGCACAGTGGCCTCTGAGTATTGTGTCATGTTTTATAATTAGCAAAATCAAAAGACAGATGCATTCATATGCCACAACACTCTTTAAGTAAAAAATACAAAATCACACAAGTTATCCAAAAAATATCTATTATATAGAACGAAATATAGGATAAATTTGGCCAATGCCGGCAGTATCTTTGTTTTTATGAGAAATGTAAATATTTATCTTCAATAAACACTAGTTTTAACTGTATTTCCCAAAATATATATACTATACCAGTATGATTTTCAACTTTTAATGTGGAATTACAGCAATTCGGTACCGTTAATGTCTATTTTCTGGAAACACATTTGCTGCTACGTGCAGATCAGGAAGGTGTTGTTGTTGTTTTCTTCGGTGACTATTTTAAATGTCGTATAAGTTATGATGACCTCCCCGACTGACCACATGGTTACATACACACGCCAATCTAATTATCAAGTGATGACTACACGCGTTGTTTCTAATTAGCTTAATTAGCGTGATAGGCATTTCCGTTATTAAGCACGTGTAATTGTTAAAGGACGCGCGCTAATTGGCTAGCAGCTTGTTCCTAAATTTCAACTATTACAGAAAATTAAAAAAACTAATACTTAAGTTAAAAAAATAACTTACATATGTTAAAATGTTAGTAAGGAAAATTAAAGTGATTACCCGTATATGTTTCTTGAATGCTTTAAAATATTATATCTTAAAAGTTATATTTTCATGCCGCCCAATACTTACAGACATCTAAGCGACCGTGAAAAAATGACATGTGTACAGAATTTAAAGCAATTACTATATGGGACAGAAAATCAGAAGCGTTTGGCCACTTCGTGGGCGTCGTACATCGATCTAACACAGGTACACCTCTGTTAAAACCCGTCAAAATCTTCAATTAGGTTGATATATGTATCTAATCATAGTGCCAGTCACAATTAGTAATAAGACTCCATATATTATATAATTCATATTTCATTATTATAAGCACGCAGTATATTTGCTTCGATTACACTTTAAGCCCCCCCCCCCCCCCCCTCCCTCCCCTTGCTGCCTATCATGTTACAGCTTCTAAATTAATCGGTACCTGTTATCGAATTTTAGTAATATTTTATAAAGGCTGTACATTCTAAGTTGATGTGAAACAATCTATTTGCCAGAACTCTTCTAGAGTAATTATGAATTAAAACACTATTGGAACGTTACATACAGTGTGTGCCATTCGCGTTTCTAATAAACCTTGAATAATAAAGTACATAAAAAAAAAGAAAAAAAGGCATAACTAAAAGTCCGAGAGAAATTATTGGTGAGAAAGCCTTACATAACAGATTTATTATCGATAACGTTTTTGATTTTGTATGTGTGTGTTGTTGTTTTTTGTGTGTAATATGTTTATTGCATTTTTTCTTGAACTTAAAAAGCAGAGTCTTAATTTGCTTCCAATTAACTGCAACGTGTTGTCACGCGTGTAAACAGGAAACAAGATAATGTTCGCACCATGTACTAATTAGCAATTACCAATTCCCTAATTGGGCACGTGTCACGACGCAAGCTGACTATAAAAGTAAGCATAAAGTTTGTCTACATTATTCTACTTCTGGAAACACACCTGATACATTCAAGTGAATATTTGTGAAGCTTAGACCTGATATTAGCATTTTCAGAGATTTTATATCTTTTTTGGTAAGTTAAGTTTATTAATCTATTGAAAATGTTATTTTCTATTCTGGTTTTTCTCAGTACATTGACGAGCGCTGCAGTTAAAATGATTGATATATATTTTAAAAACAAAATACTGTATAAAATATGCACCCATTTGTTTTTAATAAGTACCTGAAAATTGCTTAAACAGAAAAAGTGCTCCTTCAAAACCATGCAAAAAGAAAAAATGCATTTTGCCAGAATAACAACTTTGCTAATTTTCCATGGCAAATTTATATGAAACTGATTTTCATCCATTCCAGAATTCCAAAATGGAAACCATCGCAATACTGGTAGCTGGTAAACCCAGAACGGTTGACGTCACAAAGTCCACAACATGTGATGACGTCATGAGAACACTGATTAACCAGAGACATGTCATAAAAGACAGTGTGGCTATGTTCCGACGAGTGGACGATATGGAGAGACGGGTGAGCGGTAAAACAAAGATTCTTAAATTAATCAGAACATGTGGAGCGAAAAGATGTGTTCTGTCTGTACGGCAGGTGCAACTCGACAAATCTGACGAGCGTGTATTTAAACAGTTAAAGTCAAAGGTTCGGGGTATAAAGTCAAAGTTCAGCAAGGATCGTGAGGGCAGCACAATGCTTGATACATGTAACATGGTGTACGGTTCCATTGACAAAACCAATGTTTACTCCAAGGATCTTCCAGTGGAGATGCTGCAAGATCCGACCATGAGCAAGCTAGCGATGATGAAGCGCTACATGGATGACGTCATGACGTACTCTCCGGGACCCAGCGGTAGAAGGTCACGTGGTGACGGAGAAAGTTTCTGTAACCATATGGAAGATCTCGTCAGTGTTCGAGATGATATAGAAATGTTGAACGATACAAGTGCTGTTGATTCTGGAACATATTCTGATATGAATGAAGCATTTCTCAAGGAGTCCATGGATGACACAGTTATAGAGACCAACACAGACCTGAATGTTTGTATGATTAACGAAGACTGCTTCAGTGAAACAGAAAGTGCTTTTGGTGACGACAGTGACATTAACAACGTGAATGCATTAGATAGAAACGTGTTCACAGACAGTCTAGAGTGTAATGAGGAGAGCCTGGAAAGAATCCGGAAGTTTTTTGGGTCCGGAGAGATTCCAGAGACATCAGGGGACTCGATGCTGGAGAGTTTCATGAAGACATTGATACAGCAGACGCACCAGTCCGACGACGAAGGTGTCAGCTCTATGGGCAGTGATCTGCAATGATATTAAAGCAGATATTTGTTATGTCTAAAATGTGCTATACCTGTTTATGATTTATGCAATAAACGTAACATTTATTTTATATATTTTATTTTTCCTTCTGTCTTCTTGTTAAAGAGAAACATTTATGGCTCTATTTCTATTTGCATCTGGACATTATAAACCAGACCGCTTAAAGTCGACATATTTGTCATTGGAGCGCTTTCCAAAATATATCTCCGTTTAATTGACCGACTCGTGTTTAATTGCCGAGTATCGCAATTGCGTTCCGTGCATGGATAATTGAATACATGAAAATAGTTGTGGACTCATGTATTTGTTGCTACTTGTTGCTTTTCTTTTATTATGATGATCATCTGGATTCGGCCTTAAAAATCATTTGCACGTATGAAAAATTTGTCGACCATGTACAAAAATGGTCAGAACAAGCTATTACTACAAACTTCAGCGATATTTTTCTTTGTTTTAAATTAATGTAGACTGAAAATCACTGGTTGAAGAACATTAACTATGTAAATAAGTGGATATTTATATGTGTTTTTAAACATTGCAAAGACCGCCGGTCGCTATGAGAAACTACTCCGACCTAGCAAACAATGAATACCTCGAGGAAAGAAGGTACATTGTTAATAAACAGAACATAATACATGTATATTTATTTACAGACTTGTCAATTGTATATCAACTATTCAACATACAATAATGTCATACGTATAAAATGCGATCGATTAACAATATTTTCAAACATGTGAAAATTAAACCAAACTGATTGTAGATTTTAAATAAATTGAAACCGTTATACTTCTTGGTTCAATAAACCTATAAAATAATTGGCATTTTTTGCTCTTTCAATCATTTTGTAGTTAAGTTAAATATTCTTAGTTGTTTTGAGAAATTAAGGGGTTAAATAATTTAATAGCTCGAAAAGAAATTATACTGTAAATTGTTTATAATTCGCATATACTACAAAATGTAAACGGTTTTTTATTCTATATCAAATGTTTTGTATGTGCCAGATCTCTGCTGAAGAAACAACTTAGAAAATTGTACAACAATTAAAATACTAATAAAATGCTAAAATATTAACATACAAGATACAAAAGCAAATAACAGAAGCAAATATTTAGATAATTACTGAAAATATGCATAAAAGGGACGAAGACAAGTTAAAACTTACAAATAGTTTTACGACAAAAATAAAAATAAATACCTTGAGCATTTAAATATTTACTTGTGACAATTAATTTACATCAAAATGTACAAAAATGTCAAAGCAATACTAATTAATCTTATAGTAAATACAGGCTTCTAATAATACAGATTATTTCATACATAGCCACAAGTTTTATTATTTTTATTAGTTTAACTTAAAAACAAGAGAATATTAGCATGACGTGGAGTTCCTGTTCTTTGTACTATAGCAGAGATATTTTCTATCTTCTCTCACTATGTCCTGTCTTATATACATGTACATGTATTAACGAGTCTACTCTCGTAAAAGAAGAATGGATAATATCAGCCTACTATGAAATATCCCCACTCATAGCTAACAACATTAAAGCTTTAATACCCCTGACAGGCAAGTTTTTTCACATTATCCCAAACACTTTAAATGGTCTGCAAATAAAATTAGTTCTTTAAATTTAAATTAAATCAAGAAACTGTAAATAAACAACAAAGAAAATAAAATGTTAAAATAGCAAAAAGTAAAAGTTGCTTGCATGTTGCATTATTCGAACCAGGGACCTCTTGGATGACAATACAATACTCTACTGAAAGCGCCTTTGAATCTTGATATATTCTTGTTTCGTTTGTTGCTGTTTTCTGTTGTTGCTTTGTAGCCGTTGCATACACTGTGGTCGAAATGATGTTTACACTCAAAGAATATAATCTATGTTATGATTTTGAAGGGTTTAACATGCGTTTTACAGTTAAGCCGGATGGGTCATAGTCAGGTGCAATTAGAGTTATTTGATTTTGTTTTGGCCAGTCTTCTGTGCCATAAACGACCTGTTTTAATTGCTTCGGACAAACAGAATGTTGTTCTAACGGATCTAATGGCTTATTGTTATTTATAGTAATAAAAATGCCAACATAGAATTTCTTTATTTTTCGTATGAACACACTAATGACTATCTGTTTGAAGACAGGTTAAAATATTGATAATTTACATCATGGTCAGTTTAAGCGTGTCGGCAAAGTCTCACCAATAAAAGTCGACCTTGTTTAATATTTTACCCGTTTTACAAAGCTCAACATTTTCAAAAAGTGATACACTGATTTTTACATTTTCTTCTTTACAAATTTGCATCCAACAAAAAATATGTTTTATATTATATGCTGATTGTGTAAGATTGATTCAAATTTATTTTACACAAAGAGCAAAATATACTGACTGAAATACTTACTTCCACCATTGCTTACATGTCCGGTTTCATCGATAACAATGATAAACACAATATATTAGATCTGATATTGTTAATAAGTATAATTACGTGAATTTGGACACGTAAAAGGTGGGAACGACAATTTTTATCTTCTTGAAAATGATGAAAGATACAGATCCGTATTGTTAATGTTAACAATTAACACATTCTCTAATGCATCTCAATGTTACAGAGATGGGAGGTGGGATAAAACGTTATCTTTTATCTTGAGATAGTGAAATAAGTACATTAAAGAAACCGCGTTTATCGCTGGTGCAGTTACTATAATTGGTACTAGATCAAATAGATCAAAGTACCGACCAGTAATAAAGATAAATAAAAGTGTTGCGTATAACAATGGTATGTCCCCCTTGCTATATATAAATCAGGGAAGAACGAAAGCCAAGCCATTCAATACAGCATTAGTCCAGACGAAACGCGCTATCGTCAACAATGGCTCAATCGCACAAAACTGTTCTAAAGAAATGGAATTCTTGGACGGGCGGCGAATCTCACGACAAGCATACCGACCCAGTATTACCAAGATGTCAGTCAGTGACATATCTGTCCTCTTGTGAACCACATTGTGGTGCTATTGTATACTTAGATGAACACTTGAACATACTTTTAGACAGAGGATTGGATAAAAGTAAAGGACATCAGCTTACTGGAAAACAGTTACTCATGTCTCGTTACTTCTCTGATATGGCCGTCTACAACAAGCGCATTGTCAAAGCTTCCAGAAAAGCACGACGGTCGCTCAAAATGCGTACAGACGTTCTAAAAGATAATGAAAATGACACCAGAATAACTGCGGACCAAATTATTTTTTCGCCCATTTACAGCGAGAGCAACAAAAACGAGCATTTCGTTGATTCACAATTTGGAACCACTGAAACGACGATAAAGCGGACTATAAACACTGGCTCCGGACAGAACGCTTGTGTGACAACAAACAGAACGGGTCCGAAAAGAAGAAAACCTCGTCATCTTCACTTTCAAGAAATAATGTTACCAGTCAGCAAGTCGTTGCCCGTGCTTAGACCCACAGAGAAGGATGATGGACGCAGCCAATTAACGGGGGATAAGACAATCCGGCTTACGAGTAAGCCCCGGCAACCTACCGATACGACGTTGCAGCGGACCTTGATGGTACAGACCCTGTTCGGTTCCAAGGAACAGAACAGCTGGGACTCGTACGAGGACGATATCGACAGCTTCATGAGATCGCGAACGGAGTCATTTTGACTGAAAATATATTTTTAAAACAATTACATTACACCATCTTTTTATGCTTATATTCTGTGCTATTTGAGAGATAATTTATTTCAATATGTACATTGTTTTAAGAGTAAACTGTAAATTAAATAAACATATTGTCCTGACTTTGTTATCTGCACTGTTTGTCTATATGACGATTCGCAAATTATATTTTATGAACATATTTGTTTATGACGTTATCTATTAAAATTTGATTCAATTATACTACTAGATTTTCGTATTATTTTTTATTATTATTCTTTGCCATTTTACTTTGTCGGAAATCTACCACACCCGCTTCACTGTCGCTGGCCTTTAAACAGCTCAAGAAACTGGTGCAGTTTCTGTTTTTGTTCGTTTTATCTTGGTCTGATTTTTTTTTATTCTTTCTTGCGGCAGAACTTCTTGATCAGAGTGTGCTTATCACATATGATGTTTCTTTTTTTACTAATTCCATTCCTGATATTGATCTTAAGTTGCCATTGTCTCTGGATTTTCCGCACATTCATCACAATATCAAAAATGGACGTTTCAGACTCAAATCTTTATTTTGTGACATGGGTTTCTTATATTCAACTTGTAATGTTACCCGAAGATAAGAGAATACGTTAGCAATACGTTACCTTCATTTTTTCATTGAGTTTTTTTTTTCTGCGGTGACTGTTATAACATAACAGAAAATAAAACACTGTTATATAAGATGAAGGATTCTTATGTAACATATATTATAGCCAAAATTTCAAATACATATAAACATACGGTATGCACATTTGTTTTTGTCAAAATTTTACTTAATTTAACTAGAAAAAATAATATTTAAAGAATAATTATACTAGTTGTATAAATTATGATATTCCATCCAACTTACTACATGCTTATAAACGCACCTTAATCACTTGATAATCAAATCATTGTTTCTTATTGCTTAATTAGAGGGATATGCATGTCCGTTATTAGGCGTGCACCTTAATCACTTGATAATCAAATCATTGTTTCTTATTGCTTAATTAGAGGGATATGCATGTCCGTTATTAGGCGTGTGTAAATGTTAAAGGGCGCGCGTGTATGGCTAATTGGCTAGCTGATTATACCTGAAGTTTGACTTATAGAGAAAATTTAGAACTAATGCTTAAGTTAAAAAACGAAAACAGTATTAATGTAAGTACCTGTATGAAATGTTCTGTATATTAAAATGTGTAGTAGGAACTTAAATTTATTACGTGCATATTTTTCTAATTGCATAAAATAATTTTATTTTAAAAACCACATTTTCAAGGCGCCCAATCCTTAACGACATATAAGTGACAATAAAAATTAATTTGTACAGAACAATACAAGATCATAACTACATGGCAGAGAAACACAGAAGCGATTGGCCACTTCTTGGGCGTCGTAAATCGACCCCAATCGGAACACCTCAGATAATTCACGAATCATCGCTCGGATGTATGCAGGTAGTGGATTACCTCGGCCATTTCCCTAAATGGGACTTATTTTGTGACAGAATGTCAAAACAAAGATGGCAGCTCGGATGACAGCTCACTATAGTACGATGCCAGTTAAACTTCAATTTGTGGCTGCTTCATATTTAAATCATCCAAGTTTAATTTACAAAGCGCAGCAAACAAAACAGCTGTCAAACGACGCCATTGTTTATGTTTTGTGCGAACTACATTTAAGGCATATTCTTTCGACCTCCGGCGAACGAAACGATCGTATTTTCTTTAAGTATCATTGCACAAGATACTTCCGAGGGTTCCGATTGCCGAGGGATGATTGTCCCGAGGACGGAATTACCCGAGGAGTTCCGATTGACATCGACCCAACACTGAATATCTCTAGTTACAACCCTTCAGAATCATCTGTTAGATTAAAATATGTATGTAATAACTGTGTCAGTCGCAATGTTTGATAAGAGCATTTTAAATGCATCTGTCCATATTCAGTGCATTTGTAGAGCTTTGGAATGCCTTATTAGAGGTCGCGGGTTCGAAACAAAAAGCCGCCATTATTGTGTATATTTACTTCTAATCCATTTATAGTTCTTTACTGCCTATCATAATAACAGCGTTAATCTTTCTCGAATTTCATGTTATCGAACTTTAGTAATATTTTAAAACTGAAGAACATTCTTAATTTTTTGTCTAACAAAGTGTCTAAAGCGTGTTGTTAAGGCTTTAAACAGTATTTAGACGTTGTATACAATACATGCCATACGTGTTCCCAAGATACGTTGACTCCGATAACGAAGGGGTGACCTCCATGGGCAGTGATCTCTAATATTGACACAGATGTTTGTTTTGTCTAAAATATAATAGTGCTATGCTTGTTCATGAATATCTAAAATAAATAAAACAACTCTATGATGAGTTTAAGTCAATTTTGACTAACACTCACCCCGCTTTACCGATCCCATTTATGAGTTACTTTAAAACGAGGTCCAACTGTAGTCTGGATGGCAGCTCATATTCATAAAATATCACAAGGAGTCGCGTTTCTTATACCGCTTCATGAAAGGGACAAATATATATTTATTTTGCAAACAATCTGATCAGAAAGAAAACTGACATTGGCTGGAGTTAGAAAGAAAACAAAGAACATGTTTGGCGTTGTTTTCTTTTCTTTTGTGAATGTTTCTTTGTGCCTGGGTATATATGGGTGCGAATCATTTTGTTCCTGTGTACATACGAGGGGCATTTATAAAGTATTAATCAGTGTGGCGCTTTAGTCGTATACGTAATATTTCTGCAGAAATTGTTAGACCAACCCTTCGAAGTATTCCCCTTTGACTTGGTTGCACTTTTCCAAGCGATGAATCCAATCGGAAAATGCTTTTCGGTAGCTCTCTTTAGGTATAGTGTTTAGACACTGGAAAAGCGCGCTGCCGACGGCGTGCCGAGATTCAAAACGTCGACCTCTCATGTAGTTCTTGATATAGGGATTCAACCAAAAATCGCACGGAGCAAGATCAGAGCTATATGCAGAGTGTGGTAAAGTGTCAATGCTGTTGTCGCTAAGATACGACTTTACCACCACTGACTTGTGGGCAGGTGCGTTATCATGAAGGAGCTTGATTCCGCGTACGCCGGTACGGGGACGGGCTGCAGTATAGTGGCTTACAACAGCAGAAAGAACCGAATCTCGGTAAAATATTCCAGTAACAACCCTGCCTTCTGGTATAGGAATTCGATCCACCATTCCCTGGCAATAAAAAAAAATGCATACATAATGCGTTTTGAGGTGCGAGCTTTACGGACAACTTGGGGCCGTTCGTCACCACACCTTATTTTTTTCTTACTGTCAGGCTCATAAAAATATACCCATGTTTCATCGCCAGTCAAAATTTCATTCATGCAGTTTTGGTCAGCATTCTTGTATATATCGAGCAGCTGTGACGCAATTCGCAAGCGCTCCCGTTTCTGGTCCTCATAGAGAAGGTAGGGTATCCACCTGGCGCAAACCTTGCGTAGCTTTAACACGCGAGTCAATATTTGAAAAACCGATGACGAATTAATGCCACATAAATTACCTATCTCCTCCACTGTACAGCGGGCATCATTTTTCCACATTGATTGGATTTTCCTGTTTTATAAACCATAGCGTTAAAATTATGACTGCTACAATAATGTTATTACTGTTTGTGATTAAGCGTTTATGAAATATGTATTTCTCACATGATTTCACATTGTATACACATTGTTTTTACCATGTTTGTTGACGAGAAACTATTGTAGTTTAAGTCTATAAAATTTTGTTCTGTTCTGTCTGTTTTGTTATTTTGAGATATCTGTTACAAATACTAACACTGCCTCAAATTTGGCGATGTGACATTGATCTTAATTGTAAACTTTACGCATGGAATGCCTTAAAGTGCTTTTGTGATAAAATGAAATTTAATTGAAGTATTGTAAATGAAATGCAAGTAATGACTGAGATAGGAAATGGGTCGGACGGACGTACAGATAGTGCGACAACTAAATATGCCGCTCACTGAACTTGTTTAGCAAATATCAAGGCTCTAGCTATTGTTTTTTTTTTGACAAGAAGATTTTCAGTGTTCCTATATAGCCATATATGGAAACAAGCCAAACCCGTGGCAGTCAAGTTTTTTTGACCGATCAAATTTTTTTCCACACTTTTAGTTCCCCCTGCCTGCTCCTGAGGACGTTTGGTTGAGAGGAGAAGTTGTTTAAAGTATTTTGAATGATGGGTGATGTTGGACAGTGGTCGAATACAGGTGAAATAAAAATTATTCAAAATAAAACATGGCAAGGTAAAGGATAACACAAGCTGTATTGAATGATTTCGAACATTTTAATAATCAATAGACATCTAATAGCAACTTTAAATGATTATGCGTTCATGGAAACTTAGATAAATCAACATGGTAATGATCACATGACCTGATCACGTGACCTCTTACCATCACGTGTCTGACATGTGACTAGCAGCTTACAAAACATGTACACAAATACCAATCATTTACATATGTACAGGCTTTAATCATAAATAATTAAAAATAACCAACTCCAGTGCAAGGAACATCAAATGTAACAAAACCCAAGTAAATGTGTGGACCAAGGTTTATAAATAAAACTTTAAGCTTCAGTCTAAGAAAGATCTAAGACATCTGATTGGTCGGATTTAAGTTAAAAACAAATCTTATCCAATCAGATGCATGGAAAAAGTCCCAGACTTTAATCTTAAAGATGTATGACCTTAGACACTTGTGAATACAAAAATCAAAGAATGTAACAAAATATAAATTAAAACATGTTCCAAATATAGAAAACTGACTATACTTCTGTTAAACATTTTTTAGAATCACAGAGGAAAGTTTTCTTGTTTCGAAAGAGATTAATTAAGCATAAAACTACTTGGCAATAAGTTTCATTCTTTCAAAAATGGTACTTATTTATAAAAAAAGTCTCCCAATAAACCTACCTTTAGGCCAATCAAACATATACAAATCAAAGTATTGACACAACTCTCATTGATTAAAAATCGAACTAAACTCCTCTTAAACATTTTAATCAAAAAAACATAAGCACACCATTAATCAAAGCAATTTTATAAACATTTTTAAGACAAACAAGGATAGTTATTAGTAAAAGAAGAGTGGGTTGAAGTTGGTGCACAATTCCATTTCTATGCATGTGATTGGTTGAATTTGAATTTATATTTGACCAATAGGATGTTCAAAATTTTTTTTGAGACTCGGATTCAAATTTGTTAGCTTTAAGCCATGGTGACAATTATATGCACTGTTATCATTTCAAAATTGACAATAATGATTACATTTTTATTTATTCTGTTTTGGAATAGTTTTTTGTTTATTCCTTTATACATTTATGCTCACAATCTCTTTTAGGGTCAGGTAGCAAATATGTTGACTGAATTAACTATAGCTACTAGGATAGAGATCCACATACAAAAGTAGAAAGGTTAAGTTGATGTATCTATGTGTAGGCACTCAGTTTAATTGTTGCATTGAGACAACTAGGGATGGATTTGCCTGCATTTAAGCCGATACTGTGCAGTGACATTTCTATCATTATAGCACAGGGACACTTATGAGGTGCCCAGGGACTGAACCCGGCCAGTCCATTATACTGACACCGACGAGTCAGGGGTAATGCTGTCCCCTAAGCCCTATGCGTAAGGAGGGAAGCCACAACTACCTTCAAAGTCTTTGCTTTGACCCGGCCAGGGTTTGAACCCGCGACCTCCTGATCCGCAAGTGAGAAAATTAGAGATTTGAAGAGAAAGAAGGAATTTAGATAACAAACTATATATATTGACATATCTATTATATATTAAGAATTGATAACAGTACATGTAAAAGACTTCACTTGATCGATAGCTTGTTACATAAAACACTACACAAGAGTGGGAAAGGAAAAATAGGAAGAAAATAAAAGTTAATTGGCCATCATTGCTGAACACAGAAAGGATATATACGGTACAGACCCGATAAAGACTTCTGCATGGTTCACGATATATACAGACATATATTGCACTGATATATACAAATGATCAGAAACAATAATCCACTATTTTAACAATAATGGTCTTGAGAAAAAAAAGGTAAAATCCTTTCATTCTTGATTCTCCAAGTAGATCCATATAATATAAATGAACATCACTGCAATGATAAAGGATTTACAAGTAAGAATTTTAAGAAGATAAGCAGATATTCTGATCAAGTTTCAAGAAATTAAAAACAAACTGTAGCCTCTAGAGTGTTCACAAGCAAACTGTTGATGCAGAACTACACACAATGGACGTTGGAAGATTAGAAAACCTCATCTTGAGCACTTTGTGCTCATGTTAGCAAAAAAAAGTACCATAGATTGATGATAATAAAACACTAAACACACTTAAAGGTAAAAAATTGTTGCTGGTAATGTTTCTTTTGGGCCTCTTTAAGTTATCTAGTATGCTTTAAAATATGTAGTACCCATTTATAGCAAAATATATTTTTTTTATCATATGACGATACAATGAGTTTAAGGATTAGTCAATAATGTTATATAATACATTTTAATCTTAAAACTTTTCTGAAAAGACTTAAACACACAAAGATAAAAATCTTCAAATTGCAGCTGACCAAATCCTGCTGTTTTCTCAAGGCTGCCATATGACCTGCTAAGGGCCTCTTAAGACAGAAAATCGCATGACATCTATTATCGATACCTTTTCCAAGACAGCTGTAGATATTGCAGCATCATGGAAGTAACCAGTGTTACATCCGATAATATAACAGAACCCTAGCCCTACTGCTGCAAACAGACCAATGATGCATATTCTTAATCCTGTTATATAATAGCAGGTCAGATGTTTGGCAATCTGATTATGTTGTTTTTTTTCTTACTTTATTTTCTATCTTTGTGTATTTAGATCTTTGTTTTCAGTAATCTAAAGATGCAGCAATTATGGGCAACAATATCTAATTAAATACAAGGTAGTGATATATGAACAATTAAACAAATGACAGTTTGATCAGCAGCATTGACCATGTTTATAACAGACAAATAGGAGGGAATGAGTTGACAGTCTTTTGCAATGAACACCTTAACAAAACCACAAGACAGGAAACTATTTCATCAACTCTGCTGTTTCTTTTTTCTTTAACTGTTTTTGTACTTTTCTCTAATTGCAAGTTGACTTTTCAAATATTTTGTAAGGTTTTATGAGAATAAGACTACTTTAATAAAATATAGCGGGATGTGAAGTTGGTTGTAATGTCACCTTCACTTTTTTGTAATGACGATCAAGTTAAGTGAAAACCCTGCGTTGGCATTTGACTTTCTCCAACATTACAGGTGCAAACATTTAAGTAAATGACCCCATAAACTGATGTTAACTCGGCTTAAGCCGAAAAATTAGCCAGTGAGCACATTTCGATCATGCTTAGACAAATAGTGAAGATTCTGATTAGGTATCTCCACCATGGAAGTTGTTTGATCAGGAAATATACTATTTGCTGCAATCTCTAGCAAAATTTGTTTTATCTAGGCAAGTAGTTAAAGGCAAATAAATGTACAAACTTGATATGGGTTAATTAATATATCCCTTTTAAGTGTTAAGATGCTCCCTGTCAGTTATGTTAATTGCATGGTGTCATGGCTAGAAAGTCATCAATGTTGATTAATGATGTTAAGATTAAGTCAAAGAAATTGATAAGATGGGCAAGAACAGATACAGTAATGATTTATGCCCTATACAAAGCATATAAGTTTCTTTGGACATTTGTCTTTTTTCACAAGTACAACATTTTCAACAATAAACATTAATCAATACAAGAGATAAAACAATAGGATATTCTCAAACAACCTAAAACATAATTTGAAATATACACCTTGCACAACTTTAAATGGATCTGATCACTGGACATGCAGAAACTACTGCAAATTACACTATCATTATAGCATTCAGAAACAAAAAAACACACACAATTACATTTAAAAATAAATTAATCTTATAAAAACAAAATTTCTTAAAAATATTCAGCTTAAAATTGAAGCGATAAGAAAACAAAATATCTGCCTCTAAAATCTCAATTTACAAACATTAAAAGAAATATTCAAAAAGTTAAGAACAGTATGAACATTAAACAGGGTTAAAATAGGTGTTTTATTCTATGAAATATTTATCTTAAAGCAAGTTGTTCTTTTTGTATCGTTAAAGGTACTCATCCAATCTTTCCAAAAACGAAAATTTGACTACCTATGGAATATTCATCTTAAAGGAAGTAATTTAATTTTTTGTACCTTTAAAGGTACTCATCCAATCTTTCCAAAAGCTGAAATGTGACTACGTAATGAATATTTATCTTAAAGCAAGTTGTTTTTTTTACCTTTAAACATACTCATCCAATGATTTCCAAAGCTGAAATTTGACTAAGTCGACACATTGCATATCTATCACAGTTGTACTATGGTGACATTTGCAAAAACTCTGGCAACAAACACAACACACAGACATCAACAGTTTCTCATTAATACACTTCAAGCTGTCTTGACTCCTCTTCACTGAAGTTGTCAACTCTCAATTTATTCACACACTTCCACAAACATATCTCAAAGAAAATGTTTGGCAATACGTAAAGATGGGATTTCTCTGTTGTTTTTAATACTACAAGCAAGCAACTGAAACACAGCTGGATTTCTCTTGTAGAAAGAATGGAAAATCCATTCTACCTTTTGACACTACTTCTGAGGTATAGCTGTTTGTTTTTTTTGCCTCTAAAATACTTATACTTCCGTTACCATAGTGTAAGTAATCATTTCACAGGAATGTCCCTCAACTCCGTACATTCACACAGAAATCTTTACGTCAGCACATATAAATAGTTATTAGTTATTGCACAGCAAAATTGTTTCATGATTTCTAGCTACATTTGTATGTTTAATCCGCAGGGAATAAATAAAGCAACGAAAAATCACAAACTTAAATATTCAAATATCTCGAACCTGTCCGACTGTTAGAACAGTACTTATCATAAACAGAGCTCACTCTGTTATCTCTTAATCTGTGTTTTACCACCTTAGGGCAAGTTAACTTCATAGATCACTTAGATATGTCTTGGCATACTCTCCTGGCATCTTCACATTGTTGATGGTGACTGCTAAAGAAATCACTTCTATAACACACTGATCATTATTATATACATTTATGTGAATCACAAACACAGCAGTATATTTCAAATAGAAGATTGCTCAAGTAGCCACTTTTATAAGTTTATTATAAACTGGCAACTAGAGCTTATTAAAGAGTGGATCTAGAAGCCCTGTCCAATGGAATCACAGACATGGCAACTGTGTTTGTCAGAAAGTGGACCTCCAAGCCCTGTCCGATGGCATCACTAACTTGGCCACTGAGTTTGTCAGAAAGTGGACCTCTAAGCCCCATCCAATGGCATCACAAACTTGGCCACTGAATTTGTTAGAAAGTGGACCTAGAAGCCCTGTCCAATGGCATCACTAACTTGCCAACTGTGTTTGTCAGAAAGTGGATCTAGACGCCCCACCTGATGGCATCACAAACTTGGCAAGTGAGTTTGTCAGAAAGTGGATCTAGATGCCCCACCTGATGGCATCACAAACTTGGCAATTGAGTTTGTCAGAAATTGTATCTAGATGCTTCACAACTTTGTTATAAAGTCCATAACTTTGTTATGAAGTCAACACTCAAGTTTATCAGTTGGATCTTGAAGTAATACCAGTCACTGACACCAGCTAGGTTTTCAATAACATGTATCTAGAAGTCCATCTTTTTTATCTCAATCATAATATGGACAGTTGAGTTAGTTAAAAGATGGCTGTAGAAGCTACATCCAATTATGTAATTTATTTAATGGACAGTAGTGTTTATATTAGGATTTATCTTGATGCCAAGCCCACTTATGTCCATCATAAACTAGGCAGCTGAGATTATGAAATATGGATCTAGAAGTCATTCCATATGTCACTAAAGGACTCTTCAGCTGAATTAATAAAAGGTTGGATCTAGAAGTCATTCATCCATTTGCCATTGATAAACTGGACAAATGAGTTTATAAAGGGTTGATCTAGAAGCCACACACCCAAATGATGTCACTGCATCCAAGATGATATTATTGTGGAGTTTAGTTTATCACTCTCTGGTCATACAACTGGGATCTGAAATTAATAAAAAAACAAACATTCAAATAACTTGCTGAAAAAGAATAATTTTTTAAACAACAATTTTATAACAGGAATAAGTAGAGAACGAATAAAAAGCAGAATAGAAAGAAGCTGAAGAAAAAGAACAGAACAATGAAGGTGAAGAGAAAGAAGAACAAAATAACTTCTGTCCCTTCCCTGCTAATGTTCTTATTCTTTTTCAATCTATACTTTGTTGGTAATCATAACACCCATCTCTTGGCAACAATGCAATAATCACCAACAATTAAAGGTTAGGTAGAAAAATGTGTTCACCCAATCAGCCTTCTTCTACTATAACACTGAAAATATATACCAATCTTTAAAACATTTATATACTTTGCAAAAATATATTAGCTTTAAAAAGCTCAACTTTTTATAGATTTTAGAATGTTAGTGGTTCTGCTGGTCCAATTTTCCAGTGCTTTCTCTTGTAACAAATAGTAGCCAGTTGTTGCATAAAGCTCTGATGTTGCTATAATTAAGGGAACTTGCAAAATCGTTAACAATGTTTTATTTACAATGCCAGAAACAGAGGCTCCCATTGGGACAATGTGTTAAGTAACACTTCCTTGAATTAAGTTGGAATTTGGCTTATACTTTAATTGGTTAAATCTTTATGCTTCAATAAGTCGACCATGCCAACTTATAAAGTTCTGATCATTTTTTAGAGTCATAAAATGCAATGAAGATTTATTCTGTTTCCAAATTACAGTCCTAAATTTGCTGTTGTTAATAAGTAAGAAAAAGTCTCAGATTATGTATAATCACAAGTTGAAACAAAATTGGATATTCTATGCTTAATGGTTTGAAGGTCAGTTAAATAACTTCCAACAAAGTTTAGAATTTACACATTATTAACAAAGCTTGCACCTTACTCAGTCTTAACACAGTTTAGATTAAAGAACTTACCCATTCTTAACAAAGCATTAAACTGGACACATTCTTAACAAAGTTTAAAACTTACCCATTCTTAACAGAGCATGAAAGTTGACACATTCTTAATAAAGTTTCATACTTACACATATAATTATAAATTTTTATAAGACTTACCCATTCTTAACAAAATTTAGAACTTACACATTCTCAGTTTGTGTAATGAATAGACACTATACACAACAAAACAAGATGAGTAAATGTTGACAATCAAATTTCCACAACTGTATATACATGATGACAATGAGTTTTAGATGTTCTTCGCAAAGCGGATGGAATTAAAGCAATGCTTGAAAAATCACACAGAAGCCAAACCATGCTTAAAGTAAACAGCACAAAGAAGCAAATTCAAACAATAATTTTCTGCTTTTCTGCAAACACCAGAATAAGTTATTTTGCCTTCAGATCATAGTCCCTAAAACCTTCAGCTTTCTTTATGTGGTTGCCGCACTCAAATATAAAGTGTCATAAACTTGAAAAGTGCATAAATGTTAAACAAATGTTTTATTAGTTCACATAAAGACTCTGTATTTACAATGTAAAGAACTGGAAATACATTCCTTTTGTTGGTAGCTAGATATACTTAAAAACAACTTATATCTCTTGCTTTCATTTACATTCGCTGAAGATTTGGACATTGTCACTCCTCAAAATATACCTATCTTTTATTATATTAACCCAAAGAAGAAAAAAAATAATAATGGATTCTATGGCAACCAACTTACATCTTCAGAAAACTTGAACAGTTTGACCTTGGTAGCCGTGCTCCCAGCATTCATTTGTACTTCCTGTGTCACCACGCCATCTGCTGAGGCTTTCTTTCTGTACAGGGAAGGTACTTTGGTAGGGGAAACATTATAAAAGGTTTCAGGCAAGCTAGGTTTGGGCTCTGGGTCAGGTGGAAAGTCCCCATCTGAAATAGGGTCAAGGTCAAGGTCATGGACTTTTTTTTTTTGGTATCTAACAGATTTATGACCATATCATTTAAAGCAATTACTTTGCGTTCTTCATGCATTGCTCAGATTGCATCTGTAGATTTTTGGTTAGTCTATGCATTTTAAAGCAGTCTTATAGCATGTTTTGTTAATTTTGTCCCAGTCTTTAGATAAAATAATCTTAAAATAAACTACATTTCTGCCATTTCTTCTTGTTTGGAAATTATCTGCCTTTTTCAAGGCTGCATAAATAAGCAAAATCTTGCCTTAGAGCCACTTTCAGTTCTAGAATAACAATTGTCTGAAGATGTTTGTAGTTTCATCTCTTACTATATAACTCTCTGAGTAGCATTTCCTTTGGTCAAGGTCACCATTTTGGGGGGCAGTTCCAAGAACTGTATAATAGTTTCCATATGATGTCAAAGGCACTGATAAGACAGTTTAAGGCAGCCATCTTTGAAGGCAGAAGCTAATGCAGGCCAAAATCTTGAAATATGTGCTGTATTAAACTCACCACTGTTTTTATCTTATTGTACTTAATTTTATATATCAGCTTTTATGAAGTATTTTAAATATCAAAACTATATTATGATATTTTAAAAAGGTAAAAAAAATACAGTAAAAAAGATACACTGTTCAATTAAGTTAAGGATGAGCCAATAATTTTATTTATTTATGTGTATTATTCTTTGTGCATTTATCCATTTTAAAAATATTGTATAATTTAAAAAAATATGAATTTCAACACAAATGGTGTATAGCTTTTAATTTTTTGACCACAAATGCACAAATTACAAGGAAATAAAATTTATGCTTCTATACAATTCATCTGAAAATCCCTGGAAGTTGCCATCAAAGATGGCTGCCAAGATAAGGAATTTTCACTGATGTGGAAGCTATCTATAAAGTGAAATTGCCATGCTTTCTATTAAAACTCTTCACACCTATACCTCTTTAATACTGATTTGAGTTAACATCTGTTGATGTTTCAAGAAAAAAAAAGAGAGGGATTATTTAGTATACTTAGTAAAAGCTATAGCATCACAACTAAAGGGTACAAGTTTGCAAATCAGGGCAATAGTTCTATATTACTTTGCTATCTCGTGGTTATAAAGTATGAGTAAGGCAGAGGTTAGTGAAAGAGTTGTCTAATGATATCAACTCCAAGTAACTTGGAATTTCCTGAAATATGCACCAAAAGGTTTAAATCACTATTTTACCTGACCAATACTCAGAATGCAAAATAGAAGGAAATATACTTTCTAAAATAAACTTGAAATGAAGTGCATTCATGAAAGCAACTTCACAAACCCATTTAGTAGCGATAATATAAACATGTGATTTAATGTGATTTAATACCAAATTAAGATCATGCTTAACAAATCTGTTAACTCAGTGGCTGACTACCTACATGCACATATATCTACGGTGGCCAATAATTGCTAAACATTCCTCTGAACACTTTCAGACTAATCAGTTTATGCAAAAGTCAATTAATACAGTAGCTAATTGGAGTAATATAATTATGCATAAATTACACCTATTCGCTAGCTATTGATTTTGCACAAATAGAAAAGTCATTTTTAAAAGCAAATTTAGAGCTTATGTTTACATGTTGCAATCTTTCTAACACAAAATAAGTTTAATCTATCTATAAACCATGTAATTTAAAGGTAAGGCATGCAAAAAGCTAAGTAACGAAGAGACATAAAGCTCTACAAGATCCATTTGCCGTTTTGTGAAAACATTTCATAAGTAACCAAGATCTAAGCTTCCCCCTTGTGAATATATTTATGTATTTCCCAAAGATTCTGCATGTCCTTGACCTGTTGAGCAGAAAGTATCAGAAATCACATTAAAGAAGCAGCACACAGCACCACACACCCAAGATGGCTGACCAAGCTTCAAGACAACTAGCCGAGACACGAGACACATCTAGACCCCATGTTTACATTACTAACCAGTTGTATTACCAAGGTTGTTGCCTTCTGAGGAAGTTTTAATTATATTTGTATTGTTTCTGTTATCTTCCTTAGTTCGAGCTTTACCCTGATTGGCCATTTGTCGCCGCCTCTGAGACTTGGGATACGGTTTATGAACGATGTTTGTGGTGCCGTAGTTACTATCGGTACTGTACCCAGGACTAGGCGGACGGGCAGGTCGCCGATGTCGCGACCTTTTCGCTGCAAATAAGGGTCAAATATTGGGGTCACAAGATCAAAGGTCACTGCTTTGAGTTAGTTAAAGGACAATGTCATTTTTGACACGTTAAGATGTTCAGACAAATTTAGTTCCATAAAATTAATAACGGTTGTACTGAGGAAATATGGTTTGCTGATGATCACAAACTATTGTTTGCAAACAAGGGTAAAATATTAGGTCAAAAAGTCAATGCTTAGAGTTATTAAATAAATCACCATTTCCCTTTGTGCAAAGTTACTAGAAGGCTTACTAGTGAGAAGGCTTACTGACATGTCATGTCATTTTCTATCCTTGAATGCAGCAGCTTGAACAATTTGAGGCTTACAAAAACTGAACCTTCTGACTATTTGGCTGCAAAAAGCTGTCATAAACTGGGGTCATAGGTCAGATTTTACAAAGGCCAATGAATAGTAGCAAAGAAATCATTGTTGGACATTAATTTAGTTTCTGTTACTTTTTTTTAAAACTTAACTTGGCAAATTAGTTTGATTAAAAAATAACAATTCAAGATTATTTAAGCAACAGGGTTATTGTTTCCTTCTTATTTTTAGACATGACTGTAGGAATTTTCTTTTCATGGACACTTTCACGGGGCTGTATGTTTCTGATTTGTTATTGTTTCTGTTGACTATATAAATAATTATAGTGAGTGTATGTTTTCGTATCATCATAATAAATATAATGATTGTGGCAAACAATTATCTAATAAATAATCTAGAAAATTATTAGAAGTGAAAACACGTCCAAAGTATTAGAACATAGGAAACAAACAGACAGAAGTTAGCTTAAGTAACCCAAGGACCAAAAACAGTGCTGATGACTATGCAAGTGGGCAGTGAAAGATGTCATGATTATAACAATTAGAACAAAGTTAAGACATAAACAGTGATGAACAAAAACTTTTCTGAGCATTTTCCATGGCATATACTCAGTTTTAAAAAAAAAGAACATTCCACCTATTTATAAATATTGGTGTTCATAATTGCGCATCCTCATTTCTGATCATGGACAAGATCATAATTATTAAACACTATATTAAAATGCTCAGAAAAGTATTTACAAATTTGAGACATCAGTTAAAATGACAGTTTTCATACAATTATCACACATCATGGATCCCCTTTTCATTACTAATTCTAGAATCAGAAACTTGTGTCCATTTTAGGAACAGTAGACACTAGTTGTAACATTTCAGTCAATTATTTGTCCTACATGTAAGTGTCAAAAGATTTGTTATATAATGCTTTTATATAGATATATTGATAATGACTTTTTTTCTGGTCAGCACCATAACTTTTCTGTGATCATCTTTTTTAAAAGCTTTAGAAAACAACCTATATTTATAACTTTAACACTGTATTTGTTATTTTTATATAAACATTTCTTGAGCTTTAATTGGACACATTTAAATGACCAGTAGATAATTTGAATCTTACTTCTCAAAAGTGGACAATCTGATCTTAAGTTCTCACTTTTACACCAACATCCAAGTACCATTTATGAAAATATGACCAGCAGGCAATTAAAAAATACATCTTCAAAATAGACAAATAATTTTTTTTAAAATATGTTACTTGCTTGACCATCACCTTTAGGCCTATCAGAGTATGACTAAAATTATATCTTCCAAAATCAGATTTTCTTTGACAAACAAAACCTTATATCCTAAAAACCAACAACTTATTTTTTAAATATGTTACTTGCTTGACCATAACCTGAAGGCCCAGCAGAGTATGACTAAAATTATTTCTTCCAAAGGCAGATTTTCTTGGACAAACAAAACCTTATTTCCTGAAAACCAACAACCTTTCCCCCCCTTAATTCAGAACTCATGACAGCAAAACCTTCGCCTTTTGATGACCCTAGCCTTCTTCGTATAGTCAGGGAACCCTGACAATCCCCTCGCAATCCCTGCAAAACCAGAACTGTCTCCATCACACCTACCTTGCTTCGTGTTGTTTCCCGGGCTGCTGACCAAGGTGCCTTCTACAGTCAGACCAGACATGACAGCAGCATGAGCCACGGCACTGGCAAAGTCCTCTTCGTTGATGAAGAGGTTCGCTTCATCAGAAACGTTACTGGAGCTGGAATGTACGCTGCTACAGTCCTCCGTGCTCTCCCAGTGAGCCACCATGGAATCTATGTGGATGCAATTGTTAAAAAGATTTTAAATGTGTTTTATTTTTAAAAATAAAAAATATGATGCCAACATCGCTGCAAAGCTATGCCATTGTTAAAGCTCCCTATTATGTATCTAATCTTTTTTTTTTTGGTTATATCACAAAGACACAATTATGGTCCTACTGGCAATGTCCAGCTGATTATTGGTGGATGAAGACCTCAGAATTACAACTAATATATAGGCAGAACCACAGGCACACTGCAGGTTAGCTGGATGAACTCCCAACATAAAATTTCTTCCCCTGACCGGGACCAGTATGTCACCAAATTTAACCACTTGGCGACACTTATCAGTAAAGAGTGCAGATCAAACTGGGAGCAAACTGACATGTATCTACCCTTTTTACCTATGCCTGCTTATTCTGCTAATACTTAAAGATAACTGCACAAGAACACAAAGCCAACTATCCTTAGAAAAAGCCAGCTGCACCAATAACAACAGCCATACATATGAATCATAGCCATACTATCATAAGACCATATCATACCACGTTCGTTCCGCTGGTCACCACAATGATCTGACTCTTCAGCATAATCTGGGTCCTCTGACACAGGCGAATCGGCATTTCTCGAGTACCCCTCATCTATCATACACTGGCCAACTGGGGTGCTGTCAGATCTGATAGGAGAGCCATTAAATATGTTTACCTTACAGTCACTAGGGTTTGAAGTTTTTCACATTATATCATTTCATCAAACACTCACAAAACTGATGAGCGATTATTTACAGTATATATAAATGCAGGTACTGACTTCTCTGTTACTCTTAAAAACCCTGCAGGAGCAATAATCATTTAATCAGAATATTAACACTCACCTTTTCAACATTCTTAGTCTTTGCTAAAAATTAAAAAAAACTCCAAAAACAACAAAACATTCAAATAACCGACCATAAGTAATTGTCAATTTTCCATAAAACTACATATATCATTTCTGTTGTGAAAATGTGAAAAAATCCCTGGTAAAGGTCTTTAAAATAACAGTGTTTCAAAATTAAAAGGAACTTCTCCACTGTAAGGCTTTTTAACTGATCCGAATATGAATAACAAAGACGACGCACATTTAAAGGATAACACATTTAATTTTAGTTCTTACCTCGAGTTATGGAAGGAACCTTGTACTGGATGGAATTGTCTGTCCTTGAAGTCATTACCCTCCATGGATGATCTCCCCTTGTAGCTACTCTTCTGCTCTGAAGTCCCAGAGTCAGTCCCACTACTCTGACTCCCTCCACCCAGTACCTTGTACTCACTAGAACTGAGATTGCCCGCAGGTGGGGAATCAATCTTGTACCCTTCGAGGTACGCCATGGGGGTAATGTCACTACGCATACTCATACTATGATTATTTAAATTGTTTAATGCCTCCATCTGGCCCCTACATGGCCCCTCACAATAGTTACCTGGGGGTCCCCCAGGGATGTTCATATTAATCACGTCTCCTCTCTGGGACCCAGAATAGGACCCAGATGAGGATTCCCCTCCACTGTGCCCCATCTGGGCATGAAAGTTTTTATCTCTACCACGAAGAGTATTTGACCCTATCAATCCATCTTGTATAGGTTGAGTATAATTATAGCCGTCATCTCTAGGTACCTGTGCAAAATCATACTCATATGGGCCCCGATGAAGGGGCTGGCAATCCCATGGTTGCGAGTATCCGTGCATGTACACCGGAGTCCCACCACTACGGTTTATGTTAATCGGAGGGAGTGGAGGATGGTGGGAATTCCTCGGCAGATTCGCGGGTGGGTATCCTTGCTGTCGCTGGAACTGACTCATTTGCTGCGGGGAGTAGGGTCGGCTGTCAAACTTCCTCAGTGACTGACACTTATTACAGTTGTCAGGGTACACTGGGACATTGTATCCCTGCATCTGTTGTGAGTGTGGAATCGGGCATGAACAAGTCGAAATCGGAGACATGGGATTGCGGGTTTGGTCCTCAGGAATTTCTGAGTACAACTGGTCATCAGGGAGGAAGTCTCCTTCGCTAGGGGGGTGGTTTGGCGGTGGTGGAAGCACCTCAGGCCAGTTCACCACAGGCTGGTTTGTAGGCTTTCCTCGGTAGGATTGCATCCTCTGCTGCTTCAGCAGCATGCCATTCTCATCTGTAACCATGGTAACAGATTAATGAAAATTAAAAGATACTATTCACAAAAAGATGCAAATTAAATGACTTAAGAAAATATGTTTATTATCTACAAGAGCATAAAATAAAATAATAATGTCTAAATTAAACTGAATATTATTATGGTCACTGGCCTCTGTTTTTATAAATAAATTAGGTGGATAAAAACAAAATAAGTAAAAGCATAACCTGATTTTATTTCAAGAAAATATTTAACTTACCAGATTTGTTAATTATACATTAAAAATAAATACACAAATATATAAATGTAAATAAACCTTTAAGTTAACAACTTATAATAAATCTAGTAGTATTAGGATTTATTTCAAAACTGAAAAATCACACACACACAAACAAAACCAGCACTGATAAGTACACTAGCAATATCTTAATAAATCTTTGACTACTAGTACCAGTATATTAATGCTATGTTTTTAGTATGTATGGCCTAAATGGTGGAGGAAATACCTGGAACTCTGTTTAGGTACAAAAATAGATGCTTTGATGGGAAGTTTACAAAAACAAGAGAATTGGTAGAACTGATGGAATCTCCCCAAATAACCACTAGTAAAAAAGGAAAAGAAAAAATATGTGTGTTATAATTAGATAATTCTTTTCATTGAGATCTCTCTGCCTATCTAAGTTTCATGCTGATAACTCATATAGTTTTTGTGTTATGCTCCAGAAAAAATTTAAGTATTAAAGATAAAAAATGGCAGTAACTCCTAAATTATGTATAACGGGGTTATGGTTCATGTACAATGCACTTCTTCTCATTGAGGTCTATCTACCTATGAAGTTTCATGTTGACACCTCTTTTTTGTGTTATGCTCCAGACAAAATTATAATGGATGGATGAAAGAATGGGCAGATGAACAAATGGGATGGACAAAGCGGCAACTATATGCTCGCCCTTCAGGGAGCATAAAAGATGTTTGATGGGATGTGAATTGGGATTTTGTCATGTGAAAATCACTCCCCACTCATACCCAATATGGTTTGAAACCATGAATGGCCACAGGAAATTACATATACCCTTAATGATGCAAGTACCTTAAGAATGACCTTGGGGGTGAACTTGCAAGCTTTATATGGGAAATAGCTTAATGTCTATGTTAGAAAAATGGTGATTTATGAATGAATACTCATAAAATATCACAGAGTTATGGCCAAGACAATATAATACATCATAAGTAGCCATTAATAAGAAATTACCTTATAAGGGTTACCTTGACCTGCTTAGTTGCAATTCTTCAAGTCAATAAGATTGTAAAAAATCTTTCCACTGTATGTAAGTTACGGTTCAGACATTGAAATGAAGCAGTGGATGTACAGATGGAGGGATGGAAAATAGGACTGCTTTACATGTATATGCCATAATGTTTGTTTCTTTATTGGGTTTATCATCCCGCCAACAGTATTTTAGTTATCTGATGAGTGTGTCCACTTGAAGCAGATATAGTGATGCCCTCACTGCGAACACCTGGCATACAACACCCAGTCACATTATCCTGACACCGGGCCAAAAACAGTTGTGGAACTACCCTTATATTTGCTTGTGCATGAACAAGGGAGATAGCTATACCACTACCATTTTTAAAACGACTTTAGTTTCTTGCGGCCTGGGATCGAACCCGGGGCCTCCCATACCTGGAATATGCTATTATGGGAATAAAAAATAAAATCTTACAAGTCAGAATTCCTTTACAATAAAAACACCATAGAAACCACTGTTTCTAACAGGCTATACAAGCACACACACAAACGCAGATTGGTCAATATATTTTGAGATAAGGCTTTGGTGAAAGTTTGTGAATGAAAGGAAAATGAACGTGATGGGTTGTATTATATCTGGAAGTTCATGGGCATTGAAATAGCAAGTGAATATTATAGACATATAAATTGCCTTATTTAAAAACAAAACAAACTTGTGTATGATTTGAGCATATGTTGTGACAAGAAATCATGTCAAACATCCCAAAGACAGAGAAAAGACCACTACAAACTAGCACACTAAAACATGCACACCTTCGTTACAAGCCAAACTAACACATTGTGTAACAAACTGGCCACCAAATGGATGTTTAAACATCTCAGCCATTTTTACAGACACCTTTATATCAAGGCAAATTTGTGTAATGTGAATCTTTCACTCTCAGTACGGTTGGACAATGCAAAAACAAGTGCCACACCAAATCAAGCATTTCAAACTATGCCAAGACAGAAGAATTACCAATCATCACTAGCAGGCTTTCTATGACATTCAGATTTGATGTTACAGGCAAGCTCTTGAGAGATCAAGACACAAAATGACAATCTGTGACAAGTTTCAAACTGGCAGAATTCGTAGCGACAAGCAGAACAGAAATACAAAAGACATGATAACCCTGTGACATAAAAGAGGGGACTAGGACTTGGTCCTGTGACAAGCTAAAGTATTCAAGAGGAAATAGGAAATCAGACATGTTTCCATTGGCAATAGGAAGAAATTCATTCCACAGGGCAAGCAAAAGGGGAATAATTTAATACATTCCCTGTGACAAGCAAGAAGGAGGAAACATATAGACTTTGTGTGTCAAGCAGAATTAGAGTAATAGCAATGTTTCCCATGACAAGCAAACAAGAAAACACACAGATTTTTTTTTTTGACAAGTCAAATGAAGGACTCATCAGTTCCTTATGACAAGCAAGAGCAAAAACCTAGATTATATGTGACAAGCATGAAATGTGAAGACAGGCACTTTGTTCCAGGTGAAAAGCATGACCAATAACTAATGGGTTCCTTATGACAAGCAAGATGATGATGGCAGGCACAAGTACCTGACAAATTGCCGCTATCTCCAGTTGAGCCTTGGTTTCTATGTGGTGACTCTATAGAAACGTCTGTAGTGCCAAATTGAGAAAGGTTTCAAACACTAAACTAGGGTGAGGGTGAAATTCTACAGAATGTTATTATCTTAACTAAAATTCATTAGTCTAAATATTCTCATGTTAAAGGGATTAAGTTGATTTGAGATAATCTTAAATATTAAGTAATAAACAAAAATTCTGACAGTAAATTGAAATTAAAGGCATCTTAAATAAAACACTAAAAATAAAACAAAAGGTTATGAAATTATCTTTTAAAAGATATTAAAAGAAAGAAAATTAATTAATAAGAATAAAAGAATGTATTAACAGCGTATTTATACTTTTAAAGGGTTGTAGTTTTTAGTATTTTTGTTTTGTTGTATTTGCTGTGGTAATCAGTTTTCAAATTAATACCATCTAAGTACCAACAATTGAACTATAAACTATAACTAGAGAAACACAAGAATATTCTGTGAGGTTGATTTCAGATACATTATAATAATATATGGATCTAAAACTAAAACTTTACAGCAATTAAATGTCATATCCAAAATGAATCTTAGTGGGCGGATTTTCTGACTTGAACTAAGAAATTTCCTCAAATGTAAACATTTCATAAAATATAAGGAAGTTTCTTCTTAAGTGTCATTTATAAAACCATTTAATATATGAAATTTTATAAAATTAAAAAAAAAAAATAATAATTTTTCTTTTTTAGTAAGAATTGTTTTTTTATAAATTCTGTATCTGACTGAAGTTTGGCAAATGATGCATATACAATATATATATATATATGTTTTTGGTTTGCATACATTTATTGTTCTTTTTCAACCCCAAATTGTACATTGTCTCAGTATTTTCTGAACAATCCTCATACACATACAATATGCTCCATGACTTGTAAAAAAATCACTGACGAGCTTGACCATGGACACTGATAACTGACCTTCAACTTGAGTATTTGCAGAAGCAGTGTTTTTTTACATACTAATGGTAAAACAGAGCTACTTTAATGGTAAACAAAACTTAAACACTTTTGTTTATTTCAACATAAGACAACAACAGCTTTAAATGAAAAAGTTTTTACGTGTAACTAGTAACCAGCAATGATTATCATTTAAATTGTGGTACAACAAAGATAAACTCTTCTTTGCAAAGCCTCCCTTGAACATCTCATGGTGAGGCCATACCTAGATACTAACCTGTGGTGATGGAGCGGTCTGTGTGCGAGTCACCGGACCCACCACTGTGCTGATGGCAGCTGGGAACCACTGGTCGGAACTTCGGGTCACCATTCTGTCAAAAATAACATTAAATTGGAAAAATATACTGTGCTGTCCTAATTAGACAGATATATAATGTAGATGTAGGAACACTGCAATTCAAAAATAGAACATTCATCTTTAATGTGTAAATAAATTGATTCTGTGACAATGTTTGTGCAAAGTATGATCATTTTGTTGTGATTACATACAATTTTGAAATTTGTATTGGTATGCATCATTGTCTGGAAGGAAAAATGATTGTCATATAAGTTAAAATAGTTTTCAAACATTTGTTTGCAGACTTTCAGGATGTTATTATTGATGCTTGTCTAAGTTTAAATAGATAACAGATAATCTCGAAAATTTCCCTTAAGATTTTACATTTTAAACTTTTGATCTATATTTTTTTATATTATAGAAGTAAAAAAAAGTTAGAAACATTTTAATTGTGTTTTGACTTGTTTCAAGCTTTGTATTTACTACACCATACATATTTAAATTCGAATTGCTTCAATTTTATTTGCTTTAAAACTATTAATAAGTGTTTCAGTAATCATGTAAGTTTACCTCATAATTAGAACTGTAAAAACAAGTATTCCATAAGTGTGCTGTTTTTAGCACATATAACTATGAAGTTTTAAATCAATAAATCATATTTAGTATTTTCTACACTTAGATTTCAGCTTTCACTATATATCTAACCTGTAATCTCTGTTGAGCCTGGGCTTGAAGGAGAGCAGTTGTAGCATAGGGTGTGACGGGGCCAGACTTCTGATAGAACGTTGACATCTCAGGGTGATCCCGTGCTACGTTGTACATGTTGTCTGTCTTCTCAGCATCCTCGTGTTGAGATTGTTGCAGCAATGTGCTGAACTCTGCAGGCAGCCCAGAGTCTAAGGAAGATTAATATATAATAATAATAATAATAAAAGAAATATAAATGAGTCGACTGACCGTTCCAAGGCGGTAAATTCTGGTTTTTCTTTTTGTGTGTTATGTCTTGGATCTGTGTTTTGTCACATTTACATTTACCCTGATTGCCTTTATCTAGAGGTAGTTAAGGTTTAAATATCTGTGGTTATTTTGCTAGGACCTTTTCTTATTTACCTATTTAAGAAAAATTCAGGCAGCGCAGAGACAGATAGTTGATGTAAAGTTATAATAATAAAAACCAAATTATTTAGGTTTTACAGAAAAATGAAGGCTGAACAGAGTTCAAGGAAAAATATTAATAAATAATGACAGAGTATCAATTAATCAGTGAAAACAATGTATTTCTGCAAGAAAAAATTAAAGTTTATCTTTCTAAGTTTTAAAGAAAAAACATTTTAAAAGTTATGAATTTTTTTTATTGAACAATCTTGGATATGAAATTTGTTTTTAATGAATGAGCTTTAAAACTGATCAATTATACACCTGCAAACTTTAATTAACTGATTTATATATTGTAATACTCACCATTACTATCCTGAAAGCTGCCATCTTTCACACCATAGCCAGTTTTTCTTACATTCCCATTTCTGAAAATAACAGAAAATATGAAACTGATAATAATAATGGAAGTTAAAAATGATTGCTTTTAAGAGGCTGAGATGCTGTCAATTTGTAAATATTATATATATTTTAAGCAGGAGTTTTTATGTAAACAGATTTTGTAAATCTTTAAAAATTGAGAGCTGTTCAAACCTGTCCAATGTGCTGCTGAGTTTCTTTTTTAATGTTTAAACCCAATTTATTTTTTAATCAACAGGGAAACAATTCTTTCTACAATGTTAATCCCTTTCATCACCTATTTCCAAGGTAAATTAAGCACTCAGAAAGTAAATTCACTGAGAAATATGCAGTAAATAGCCTTACTCAAAGGCTAACATTTGAGCACTTGCAATAAACCTGAACAAATTAACGTGTATAGTTAGAGTATATGGATTGTGATAAATAGTTTTACTAAAATACTAAAACATCTGAGTTCTTGCAATAAACCAGATTAAAGCATCATGCTGTTATCCCTAAAAGGTATATGGATCGAAGTGAAGAAATACACCCACCTTTCTGAACTTTTTTCACTGGTGCGCGAGTCCCCAGTATACCACTGCTCTTTCTGCTCCTTAAGCTTCTTGCGCTGTTTGTGGCTACGACACTGCCATATGGTGAAGATACAAAGAGCCACCCATAGAGTGCTGCCCACCCCGGCTATCATTCCAATAAACCACGCCTCCTTCGTAATATCAGCCTGGTCTGGACCTGCAGAAGTTTGTGTTTGAAATATAAAATACTAATCTAATAACTGTTAAAATATAGGACTGAAAGTTATTATTGGGGGAGGAAGATCAAATATCTGACTAGAACCACATGCGTACTACAGTTCAGCTAGAAGTCTACCACATATTAAGAATTTGCTTCAGCAGGACTCGGCAATGAGATGCTGAATAGTTACAGGTCTGCGACTCTTACTATTAATGGTAGAAAGATTAAATATACACCAAGAAATGACATGTTTTATTAACAATTTCTGCATTTTCTGTGATGTATAACATGGAGGATGTTTTTGTTATATTTTGTCTTTTTGTTACATCGCACTGACACAGTTATGATCATATTGGCGAAGTCCAGCCAATTATTGGTGGAAGAAGACCCCACCAGACATAAGCCTGGTTAGAACCACCTTCGCACCGAAGGTTAGCTGGAAAACCTCCTCACATGAAAGCTCTCGCCCAGACCGAACATTGAAGATGAACAGATCAAATACACCATCACTCAAGCTCCTATATGCTGAACTTCTTTGTAAGTGTGTAAATTACCAATACCTGAAATCTGTGCTATGACGATGCTCTTAAGCTTGGTGGCTCTGGAGCAGATTTTTCAATCTTGGCAGTCCAGGCTTGATTCCATGTAATAATGTCATTATTTCTTAAGCTGTGTTTTGTTACAACAAGAGCCAGAAGACAAAAGGGTTGTCAGGTATATGATGTGCTTATAATTCAAATCAAAATCTACAATATAACTTCAAAATAGTACAGTTATTAATATAATATCTAAACATAAAACCTAAATGACAAAAACAGCAGTGGCAACCATTAATCTTACCAACAGAGAAAGGAGAGCTCCATGCGCCTTGACCCTTCCCAGTCACTGCTGCCATCTGGATGTTATAATTAATCCCAGTGAGTAGGTTTTCGATCTTTACAGAGTGGGTGGAGCCATTGGTGCTCACGCTACAGTTATGGCTACCATCCTCACTAAAACACTTCACCTGCAACAAACAAAGGGCATTGATCAAAAGTGTGTAAAAGGAGAGCTTCATTTCATTCCCGATTTTCGAAATGTTTTAGTAAACTCTCCTGTGGGAAGATATTTTCATATACTTTATATAAGATATTATTTATAGTACATTTTATTTTTTACTTGCTTATTAAAAAAGCATAAACCTTTTTAATATATTCTGTTCTGAATCGATAAGATTCTATCAGTCTTAAGTGTTTTTTGCAGTAACTTTATACCAAATACCTAACCACAAGGGAGGTAAGAATGTATTTTTTAAATAGTTAGAGTAAAGCCCCTTTTACATACGAAAAAAGGGAATACTTCTTAATCCTATTCCAACAAAGAACTAAGAATAAGTCCCGAGTTATAAACAAATGTAACCAGTACAGGGTTTTAACTGAAAAATTTTGATTTCACTTACATAGTAGCCGGTGATCTCCCCTTTGCGATCTTCAATATTTGGAGGCCTCCAACTTACAAGTATCTGGGTGTCACTCTCTCGATGGATAACCACGTTGCTTGGCGGCTTTGTTGGCACTGAGCAAACAAATAGTACAATTGTTTCAAATAGATTTAACCAATCACTGCTTGCTTATTGATTACTGAAATTTTGTAGAAAAATGAGTCTCAAATATCCATATAAATACAATGTACCTGGTAAGCAGATTTTGAATCAAGGAAAAAAGGCTTAATATAAAGAAAGCATCTATTATTAATACTAAAAGTATATAAAATATGAAGTTATTTCTTAAAAACAATAAAGCTCCTTTCTTTCCTTTCAGTATGTATGATACTTTCTTCTGGAGCACTAAGGTGGTATCCGACAGTTTGGACCAAAGATGTTTTCCTCAAATAACTAAATAAGTCATTATTATCTGAAAAGTTCCTGCAAAATGCTGTTCATTGATGCCCTAGACCTTTTTGAACAGCAAAACATAAATCCCTACTCGTCATTGCAAACTGAGCCACAAACTGATTTCCTATCTAAGCCATGTTGCAGAGATAACAATTTTAAAACTCAGAAAACCATGTGAAAACTTACTTTTGAAAGCAAGTTTTATCATCATTTGTACAGTCCGCTCTGATGTCAATATCTATTTTTAGCATAGATCACTATCATGCTTATTTATAGATTTGGGCAGAATGAATATGTAGAGTGCTTTTAGGTGCAATGTATAGTATTATACAATACAGGTTGTGTTTAAAATAGTCTTTACTTTTTCTTAAGTATGAGTTTAGGCATAAATTAGGCCTAAACTCCTCAAAACAGTGGCAAAATATTGTTATGTTCATTTGATGTAGGCAATCTGCTAGATACCACCTTTAAAATGTTTGAGTATACATTGTGGCCATTTTCCCTCATTTTCTTATGGTATTCAGCTTAATAAATCCTAGCATAGTTAATTAAAATATATTTACCAGATTCCCCTGACTGAATCTTCATCGGAGAGCTACATGGTGATGTCATTGATCCACTGGATGCCATGACACAGATTTCATAGTACTCGTAACTGTCTAGGCCTGTGATGAGGTAGGTCAGTGGTCGGTATGGCAACGGTTTAGTGACCGATGCACCGTATCTCAGGTTGTCGCGGTTACCCATATTCTGAATGTGGCGATACTGGATGACAAAGCCATCAACCACACCCAACTCATTGTCAACCTGTTGAGGAGAAGTGATAAATTATAACACTTATTTTTGTGTGTATTTTTATATTTAATATTTCAATTTTAATTGCATTCTGGCCAGACATATATATAAAACATCATATTTTTCTTTTTGTACTTTATGTAGTGCACATAAAGCTTAAGTACCTTTAACGATAACTTTGACTTAAATGGAAATCTTCATCACATTACAGTGATTTCAAATTTAACTTCTTTTGTTTTGTACAAAAGGTATGAGATACTATCTGATTACAGGTAATGAGTATGACAAAAAAGTGCTTATAAGGTGATAACTAACTTCAAATTTGCCATCGAAAAAAAATAAGGCATCCCTACAGTTTTGAATGATTTGGCTTTTATTTGTCTTTGTATAGTCAAAAGAAAGTTCAACAGTCATTGTTTAAAATTTTAATTATAACAGTTATGTTCAAGTTTCTTCAAGGTCAAGATCAGCAATAGATTTTAATGAAAATGACATAGTAAACTAGAGTTGGGATAACTTATTAAACAAATTATATTATAAAAAAATTATGATAATATAATATGTATATTCCCTTTTATGAATAAATAATAAATAAATATAAAACAGTTACAACATTCTTCATTTAACCAATGTACTTGGAATATTAACAATAAATAATCAATTAATCAATTACCTAACGAATCATGTTACATTCCCCTTCTGCAGGGCCTCTCAACAACCTACCTGCCAGCTAATACGGATTGAACTGGAGTTGACGGCTTCCCCCTTAAGGAGCCTAACGTTGACCTTAGGCAAGAGTAGCACCACCTGGTCTTTCGGAACAGTAATCACTGGCACATTAAAGTACGTCGGGTAACGCTCTGCAGGTCAAAAAAAAATTTTTTTTAAAGTTGTTAAAATACGGGTAGTGAAATGAAATAAAATATTGAATTGTCATTGTTTTTAGAGTAACCCTTTTACATCTTAAAGAAGAAAGGTTGCAGTTTGTTTTTTATCTCAAAAGTAGCCTTTTTTGTGTTAACCAGTCTGTATACATGTACAAGACATATTCTGGTGATCATTACTTCAACATTTTCTTATACAAAAAATATTGTATAATGAGAGACTCTTGATCTTGATACAAACATTGTTAAGTTTCCCAAAATTTTATTATAAAAGTATCATCATATAAACAAGTTTTACATGTATTAGATATTGAGTCAGATGTTTAAATATTTAATGAAGATTATCTTTATAACCTGACTGCCAAATAGTATTAAAATACCTAATGTAGGAATATTTAGCAGTTCCATATATAAACTATTAAATGACATGAATACATTACTTGTTGACATTTGGATGATTTAATGGAATATTGATTGACATGCATTATAGTTATAAACATGTTGCCTAAACAAATTAAAGCTACATGTGTAAGTTCTGTTCAATTATCTTTTAAAGGAACAAGTAAATCTTACCTAGTGTCTGTATACGATCAGACAGTGGACTGGGGATGCCTATCCCATGTAGATTTTTGGCTCGTACCAGGAACACGTAGGTTGTGTTGGGGATCAGGCCTTCGACTGTTACATCTCTACGTGTGTATGTCTGGTTCAGAACTTCCCAACTCTAAAAGGCAGTAGAAATCATTTTATAAAACATTGGAGGTATGATAGTAATAAATAAATAAATAAATAAATACGAAAAGTAAATAGATAAGTAGACAGAATTAATGAAAAGACTTAACAAAGACAAAAAACATTTTAAATAGTTAATATCAGTATACATGAGGTATACGAGGAAGAAAAACAAAATATTTAAATATATTAGAAATATATACAAACAGTAAAAAAAAGTAAATAAATAAACCCCATAAATACTTAACTATATCAACAACGGAAGAATTACTATAAAAGTGAGGCCAGGCATGAACGGTAAGCAATGTATACTGTACTATACCGCCCTCAAGGGCAATCTCTCTTTAATTTTTTCGATCGCTAGTAAAAGAATGCATATTTTAAAGCAGGTAAGGTATTTTGCTACTTAAAGAAACTCTTTCAAAGCATTTTTACTTATAACTTGTTACATTAAAATTTCCTATATAATGTTTGTAGCTCTACGAAACCCTCCATACAAAGAGAGAAACAGAAGGAGAATCATACCGGTGAATGCCCATAAGCGAAGAACTCCACTTGGTAACCGATGATGACCGAGGCGCCATCATCATTAAGTTGTTCCCATGACAACCGTACACTGGTGTCCAGCACATCACTGACCACTGGCTTCTCAGGGGCACCAGGAAATGTGGAAATATCTGGTGGACCTTTTAAAGGTTCACCTCGAGCCTGGAGTTGGGCTGAAGTTGGTATAAGTATAAATTGAATATTGAATTTTTAAACTAAGGCTGTCTAATATTTTCCATTAAAAATAAATATCTGGTTAGAATCAATGTTTAATCGAACATCACTGGAAGACCACCTTCACCAAATGTTTAAGTCTCAATTAATACTGTAGCCAAAATACTGTGGGATTATGTGCTGGTAATTCAAACCAGTTGGCAATAAATATAACCACATTAAAGTTATAAAATAATAATTAAAAAAGAAAAAAAAAAAAAAGAAAAAAAAAATGATGCACAAGAAAAATAACTCCTTACATTCCACTGTAAGAGTAGCTACAGCAGTTGTTTCCCCTGTCTCACTGATGGCTTTACAGGAGTACTCTCCAGAGTCGGACAACTTCAAACCTAGAGAAGAAACAATACAACATATATAACACTGTTTGTTGGGTTTGTTGTCCTACCAGTCCAATGGCTTATACTTATGGCAGATCAGAGGGCTGCCTACAGTGTGAAAGCATAGTGTATATGAATGATAAGTAACTTTAAAGAAACTATAAAGACCCGGATCTGGTAATGCAATTGGTGCTTCGTCTCTTCCAGGAATGAGTGGTCCAGGTTTTGATTCTAGGCCGAGACATACCGAAGTAGTTAAAATGATAGTGGTGTTGCTGCCTTGCTAACACTTAAGTGTAAGGGTAGTTCCACCACTGGTCGGTCAGGATAATGTGTGGTATAATGCCAGGTGTTCATGGCATGGTAAACACAGTGAAGGTAGCACTATATTTGCTTCAAGTGGACGCTGTCTCAAGATAACTGAAATACTGTTGCTGGGACGATAAATCCAATGACAAACTATAAAGCTAATAAAGCAGCCTATACTATGATAGCATCTGGCTACCATTTGATCACACCCAGTCACAGTACACAGTACACCAAATCTTCTGTATAAGGCCTGGATCCAATGTGCTGCCAATCACAGATTAATTCAGCTTGTTTAACAGGTTAAATGAAGCAGGCTCATTGATATGAAGTTTCATAAATATCTGGAAGAGTACATCACAGGAAAACAAAAATATCTGTTGTAATAAACCATACTGTCTACAATATCTGAATATCATTTCACATAAATCTCAAGGGGGAAAAACTTGATTAAATTATTAAATTCTGAAAGGAAATGGTACAAAACATCTTTTTATTTGTTATTTTGTAAAGTACCTTCACAATAATACTTGTTTATTAAATCCATTAAATGTCTTATGAACTACATTTGTAAACAAAGATTAATAAATAAAATAAAATAAGAATATCACATAATTTGAAGAGGAGAGTTCAAGATTTTTCACATACTTGAAATCTGCAACGTTCCCGAATCTAAATGCGTGTATCTGGTCTCAGATCGCTGGAGTGGTCTGCCTTGTCGAAACCACCGAATCACAGGTTGAGGTGATCCTATTGCCTGACAACGTAGCAAAGCCACACCCTCTTGTGGTAGAGTCTGGTTTTGAGGCCCAAACCGTATGATCGGTGGAGGTCGATCGTCTTTGTCTGGAAAAATAACGTCACTTGGTGCTGAAAATGTGCGAGAAATGAAAAGATGTTAAGGAAAGGGAGAGGGTAAAAGTTGTGCATGCAGGGAAAAGGTAAATCGGAAATCCTTGGATATATTTTGTTAATTGTCTCCCAATGTTTGAATGTTTCAAATCATTTAATATCAGACTTTTCATCATTCTGTAATTTTTGTGAAGAAAAACTTAATTTTGCCATAATACTTTCTTCTAAGTAGACTTACAACCTCCTTACATTTAAGATAAAAAGCAAATCTTTCATTTTGTTTCTTTTTTTTCACTGGCCTTAGCAAAGAAGTTATGAGTTTCAAAATCTTTTATTTGATATTTTGACAGCAAGAAAATCTAATGGGGACTTTCCCAACACATTAAAGACCAGAAATATTCTTTTATCAAGGGATTCCGATTTAGGAAAATTAATATAAAGGAATAACAACAGATAGGGTTAACAAAGTAAAGAAAAAGCTTGATTGTATAACAACAACGATATAGTATAGTTTACGTGAGACAATATATAGCACTATAGTATCAGAAATTGAAATATGAGCAATGATATGAGGAGCTGATAAGCTTATAAAGATTGGTTGTTTATGTTAGTTGATCAGAAAGCAAATACAACAAAATATATCATTTAATTTAAGCTAAATTTCAAACAAGATAATAAATTGCATTTTGTTTTTGTAATGGTTAATAAATCAATGTATTTAAATTATTTGGCATTTTGTAAATACATTTGTAAGATAAAACTTTTATGCAAATGCCATCCTGTGATCAAATCTTGGATAACAACATATTAACGTAATGTTCATCGAGAGTAAAGTAAAAGTTGCATCGTCACTTTCCAACTGATAGTATGATACTAAATTTATCAGAATGCAAATAGGGTGAAAGAAGATAGTATATCTGGATGCATCAGTCATATTCACATCAATCATGTGCAATTTCAGAACAATAAATATACACAATTTGTGCTATCATCCTAACAAGTTAAGCACAATATTATTTGGCCTAGGCAACCAGTGTAGACCCAGATCGGCCAGCACTGGTTCATATTGAGCAGGCAAAGAGAAGTAGTGAAGAAGAAAGTTATAGAGCAGACCCAGATTGACCAGCACCTGCAGATATTGACCAGGCAAAGTGAAAATAGTGCAGGTCTAGATCGGCCAGCATCAGCTGATGTTGGCCAGGCAAAGAGGAATAGTGTAGATCCAGATCGGCCAAGTACAGATCAGACAACTCATGCTGAAAGTGACCAGGCATAGGCAAAATGTCCAAAATCCAGATCAGCCAAATGATGACCAGGTATAGACAAATAGTGACCAATCAGATGCTGATCAGCACCTGCTATATTTGTTGCTGAATTTGTAGACCTAAGTGTAAAGTCAAGTAGGTAGCAGAAAAAAAGGCTTACTATGGCATTATTGACAACAGAAGCAGGCAAGCGGTATCAATGAAAACAATTCAACTTCTAACAGCATCTCAGTCTTTAATATGTATCAATAAGAATTATGTGTGCAAGTACTAGAAGTTTATAAATGTATTTGCATTTTGTTAAATGGGAATACATTAATCAATTATACTCTAAATTGTGTGCTGATCTCATATTCACATGAGGATGACAATGTTTACTTTGCTCCTTTTTTTTTGCTTTTTTGTTACATCTCGCCAACACAATTATAGTCATATTGACAACATCCAGCTAATTATTGGTGGAGAAAAGACCACAGACTTATGTCTGGGTAGAACCACCGGCACACCGCAGGATAGCTAGAAAACGTCCCCACATGGAAGTTTTTGCCCCAACTGGGACTTGAATCCATGCAGTTACGGCGTGCAAAGTTACAAGTCAGTGACTCTAACCACTCGAGCACGGGCGCCTCATTTTGCTTTGTGGAATGGTGCTAGAAGCAAGTTTAGTTGAGGAAAAAAAGGCCAATGATGATACAGAGAAGTGGTGGTGCAAGGTAAATGACAAGGTGTGTTTCACACGCCTTTATCCATTTACACACCTTTATCCATTCAGAAGGCACTCATCCTATTAGTGATGCATAAAAATTTACTTAATGTTGCATTATCTGTTTTGCCATCAGCAATTAGTGATTTATAACAGATTGTGAATTAAATATAGTGCAGTAAGTTATTCACAAGATGTGATTTACATGTCTAATGGAGGGAAAGAAATTTAAAGTGTTACAAAAATGTTGTTGTTTTTTAAAATAAAATTTCTCTATTTGGGAAATATCAAAATATGTACCTGAAAAAGATAAACAAATTTGTAAGAATAACTAGTTTCTATTTTTTTCTGATATAAGTAATATAAATATAAATTACCAGTTTCAATTTTGCTTCCCTTATATAGATTTATATTTTAAGTTAAAATGTAGTTGTTAATTTGACAGCTTTATAACAAACTTCGAAAGTAATTATACAAAATAATGACTTGAACATTACCACTCAACTAAAAAAAAAATAATGAAACAACAAACAATTATTTCATTATCTTGAAAAATTCTCTGGCATGACAGATTCCCTAGACAAACAGAATAAGAAGGGCCACAAAAATGTGCACATTTAATGTGCATATCTTGGTACATAAACAGTCATTTAAACCATGGCACTAATTTGCTTCAAATTTAACACTTGAGTAGATAGGCCAATTAGCTCTCTACGGTTGGAAAACAGAAACAGTCAGAACAAATTAACTCTCCTGTTGAGGAAACAAAAAAAAAGGGGTGGGTGGGTGGGGTTGTGTATGCGTGTATACATCAGCAGCTAAACAGCTGTAAAGATTTTGCTCAGCTGGTCCCAAGATTGGCAACTTATCATCGATATATTTTAGTCTGCCAAGCATGAATTGGTCAAGTTTAAGCAAAAGTTTATATCCAGATCAGTCAGCTTCCACCTGGAGCTGTCATATTATATCTTAGGTTTTGTTGACAATGTATTTATTTGTTAGACATCTACTAAAATGGTTTAGTCCAGTTAGCAAAGACTAAAGTAGGTAATGGGATAACACGTGTCAACTATACATATTATGTCTACTAAATCAGGTTTGGGGATTAAGACTCAACAGCTGAAGTTTAGCTACTTGCAAGATCTGTAATAGTTGGAGGGATGGCAATGTGCAACCCCATGACTAACTCCCACACTGCTTACCACAAATTGATGTGGCTTATAAAAATAGTGAAGATTCAGAACTTAAACAAGACCAGGAATCAAACACAGGTTTGAGGTTAGTGGGTTTGAGAGTAAGAAATGTTACCGCTAAGTCCACTAAGTACAAGACAATAAAAATATGAAAAATAGTGTAGACCCAGTTCAGCCAGCTCTCAGATCAGGATCTATACAATTTGCTGCAAAGTACGAATCTATTACTTATTATCAGATAACTAAGAATTTTGATTATTTTATTCAGAATTCAGAAGGCCAAAGGTCAACATTTCACAAAAGTGCCATACTGGCAATGCACTATTGTCATCATGCTAATTGAATGAAAACAGAGCCAGGACAGAAGTGTTGACAGAGATAGGGAGAATAAATACCACAATGCCAAGTAAATTAAGGCCACATTGCCAAAACAATGTTGTTCCAGTGTTTTATGGTGGACTCTAATTTTTCTTTTCTCACAATTTGATTGTAGGTTTTCATCTTCATTCTATAATTTTTATTCTTATTATTTGTATAATATACTATCCTTTTGGTTTATAAATGGGTTTATTTCGATAATTTCTACATGCATTTTTTTTTATATTTTAACCTTTTCTGTCACATTATACAAATAATGTTTCATTGACAATTATATTTTAATAAGTATATTTATTCTAAGCATATTTTTTTCAAAGCTGTTACTTTTTAACAAAATAAAAATCTTATTCCCCAAAACATGTTTCAGGTTGTCACTCCTTGTCCCTTAACTTGTTAAATCTTTTTATCATTGTTTTTCTATCAAGATATGTTAACTTTGTATTTCACCAAGTATTGCCTTCACTGTGTCGTGAACACCTAGCATGATACCACACCCAGTCACATTATCCTGACACAGGGCCAACCAGTCGTGGAACTACCCTTTTATTTGCTTGTGTGTTAGCAAGGGAGCGATACCACTACCATTTTTAATAACTTTGTATGTCACAGCCTGGGATCGAACCCAAGGCATTCCAAAACTGTAGTAGTTTGTGAATTTATTTAAATAAAATCTTTCCTGTTCGAGGTCTGAAATTTACAGCCTTGATCTAATATACAAAGACCTAAATACAAATGAAAAAAAAAAATATTTTAATAAAATAATAAAAAGCAAAAGTTAATAACAAGAAAAAATAAATAAATAAATAAATAAAAAAATAAAAAATTTCCTTTAATAAAATGGGATGATGCGAGATATTTTACACTAACAATGTTGGTTCATTATATAAATCACTAATTATCAGTTTTGCAGATAAAATAGGGAAAACATTGTAAAAGTCAATCCATATAATAAATCAGCTTTTCTCAAATTTCTTGTTTCTAATTAAGAGCTTCATAAAAACTGGCGACAGATTTATTTTTAGCGAAATCTCAAAGCATCTTGTATCAGGCTTTATTATCACCATCATGTAGTATTTTCCTTCTCTTTTTTGTTGCCCATCCTTTTCAAGAAACTTTTAATGATCACACAGACTGATGTTACATACAATTTATTGCGTATATATATTCTATTTCATGTAATTAAGGAGATTTTTATCATAAAGGTTTATTTTAAATTTGGGTAAAAGGTAAAGCAGTTGTTTATGTACATAGAAAAATACCTATATAGACGATGATTCAAAAAGTAAGTGAACTTCGGTAAATATAATGTGCACTAATAAAATGACAAAAAAAATATTTGTGCAAAAAGACTTCATTCAACTTCCAACAATTTACAACTATGTAGGCATATGACAGTAGGCATATGACATCAAAAAGAAAATAACTGATTTCTTTTTTTTTTACATATTAAAATGATTGATACTTGATTTAAAATGGTCAAATAATAATAATTTTATTATCAGCCATGTAACCACAAGTCATGCAACATGCTGTTCCATTTTCCTGGGTTGTCTTATTGTCCTCCACTGGTCTAAACTGAGAGCTAGAGTTGGACTCATTATCAAGATAATTATTCATAATAATAATAATAATAATAATAATAATAACTAACATTAATAATAAATAATAATAATTACAATAATAACAACAAAAACAAAAAAATAAAAATAATTATAATAATAATAAATAACAATATCTAATAAATAATAACAATAAATAAAAAAAATAGACAATAACTACAGTTATAATAACTTTTCAATAGGGCAGTGCTACATTTTATTTAAAATTTGGCCAAGTAAACTGTTGTTAAATTACAATTAGTCAAAATATAGAACTTCTAACTTCTTAGTAGTTTTATTATGCTTTTTTAAGTTTCTAGATTGTGTGGGGAGAATGTCCGACTGACACCTGCTAAGAAAAGGGCGGGTGAGTGAAGTCTTGTACATCATCCCCCATTCCTGTCAGACAGGCATGCTCTTGTAAATGGAACAAGTAAATGTTTATAATGTTGTATAATAAGGCTTTGTTAGAGACTGCTGTGTTTATATCAGTGATTATTGAACTGGCACTGGCGGTAGAAGGATTGTTTATAGATCTAGAATGTTTCCCAGCCTGCCATTGTTCGGATGCCAAAATAGCTAAGGGGGGAAATAAAAGACCAGGGATCATACTCATAAAGAATCTTAGAATGAAACTTAAGCAAAATTTTAAAGGAAATATTTTAAGATGTAAGAAAATTCTTAGTTGGTGAGTAATAATAATTAAGATTCTGAATGGACAGAAACAGAAGCACCAGATGCGAGAAGTCCATCGAATTTTATTTTGTGCTAAAGACTACATTTTTCTAGAAGCAAAGATTTAATTGTTAATACTAATTAAACGGGCCATTGAGACAATTATGATGAATAACAACATGATATTGCTTGAATGAGAGACAAAGGTGCATAAACAAAATGCTTTCTATATATATATGAAATGCTGGTGCAACATTCATGCAATATTTTTACATTTTTTTCCTCTCCATTACAGTCGTTAATTGTTATCTTGACACTTGTGTGGCATAATTGGAAATTTCCCGCATGCAAGAGAAATATTATTCCTAGATTTATTAAACAATTTCATGATTGGGTGATAACCAAGATATAATACAAATAACAAGATATAATACAATGAATTATAATCAGGTAAATTTGTAAATTTTAACACCAGATACCAATTTAGGAAAGGGAAACAAATGACAATGCAATGAACAAAGAAACAACTGATAAGAAATAATGAAAAACCTTGTGAATGCAAAACCAGATAGCAAGGTGGGGAAAGTATAAACAGTAACACAGTAGAGACAAAAATAAAAATAAACAAAAATAAAAAATGTGTAAAAAATGCATGAAAACTTTATTTACATCCCTGAGCATATAAATCATAGCTCTGGTATACTTTTTTGGTATTTTCTCTGCATGATCCACATTAATTAAATCTAATCTGGGAGAACCATTCATAGACCTGGCAACAAATTAATGGGAAATGTCCTTGGCTGATTTATACCCCTGAACCTGTTGCTTTTGTTAATATTAGTGAAATTGTATTTTTTGCTCTCAACACTTTGTTCAACCCTAACAAGCCATATTGCTGCTAGAGACTTATCAGTAAATAGTGCGAATCGTGATGAGACAACTCCCAGTGGCAGCTTGCTGATCAGGTTCTACTCTATTTAAGTCTCGTCAATTCTTACTTAGCAGGTTTAGAATTAATGAGAAATGTCCTGTACTGATTTATACAGTCTACTTGACTATCTTGTATACTAGAAGGGTGGAGAAAAAATGCAACAGGAATTCCTAAATATTAGAAATGCAACACTAATTAGTGAAATGAATAAAACAAGATAGGGTTTAATGTGGAAATGTTGGCAGGAAATATAAGCAGGAAATGTTAGCACGAAGGCCTTGAAGTAATTAATTACAAGACAGCAGACAATGTTTCTCAGAAAAAAAAGTCGAATGACTTTACGATCAAAAGATTTTACTTTAAATTCATAAACATGGTTACAGTTTAATCAAGATTAGGAAAAAAGTGTTGACATTATCATCCGAAATGTATGCATATTATATAAGTGGAAAATTACAAATAAAAGAAAAGGCAGTATTTAAATAAGGGAAAACAATTTTTGCGAAAAAATGTTGGTTTTATCATTATAAAATCCTAATTTCAATTTATAGTGGTGGTGAAATGTAAGTTAGGGCAAATGGAAAATAATTTTTTTTATTTTATCATCCCTTCATCAACTTTCACTTTATTATGGCGGTTAAATGTAGTCTAGTGGAGACATTGCTTTTCATAGACAGTGTATAAAGCTATATTTGTACTTTACAGCGGTAGTTAAATGTAAGTTAGAGATAAATGTTGGTTTATTTATTGATACTATATAATATACCCTAAAATACTTACATCATTGCCATAATAAAAATACAACACATACCACACAACATTAAACCATAACATGGTGGTACAACACAGAGGGATGGCTGAATATTTTTAGTCAAGAATTCTGAGTATCTCTGTCCTAAAATAAGAAATTGTCAGAGAAAGAAATAGAAGAAAATACAAAATTTGCTGAAATGCTGATTAGTGCAAATAAATTATCTAAAAAAATGTTAACACAGTACACAAATAATTAAGAAATTAAAGTAGATTATGCAGCCCTATGAATGAACGTTTTTCTACTAGTAAGTTATAAATAACCAAATGCATACTTTATATCAGGTAATGTATTTTGCTACTTAAAGATGTAAAACAAAGTAAACAAATAATTAACAAAGTCTGAAAGTATGGACTGACTGTGGCTATGTGTATTTGAAATATTTTGATCTGAAGATAATGGGGTAAAATATCATTAAACAACATTATAATTCAGGTAGCAAAGGGAGAAAAAGGTGCCAACAATCCAGGCCTGTGACTGGTGCTACCAAAGCATGCTTAACCAACTGAGAATCAACTGGGTCGATTATGCATTCTCTCCCTATCACCCAGCCACATCAACATCACGATCCACACAAGCACTATAATTTTCAATCAACATAAGCAGCAATTTCATCATCAGCAACACTATCATCATGAATAGCAGTAGCAGCACCATCATCATCAGCAGTAGCAGCAGCATCACTCACCTCTCACGGTCAAGACTGCCGAGGCTTGCGCCTGTCCTTTTGGATTGATAGCCTGGCACACATATTCTCCTTCATCGGACTTCTGTACGTTTTCTATCCTTAATGAACCATCGCTAGATACAGAAAATCTACCATTCTTTGTGTTGATTAACAGCAACTCCTGCAGATAAGAAAATGAAATGTTTTTTTTTAACAATTTTACACAAAAACGAGCATATGGACAAGAACAAAAGTAATCTAAGTTATACGTTGATTTTGAGTTGAAATGCCATGGTTGTTAAAGTTCATTTAGAGCTTATGTTATTTGTTCCTATCTGGCTGACTTTAAATAAATATTATCTTAACTTTTAGAATTACATTCTAATTATTCAAAAAATATACAGGACTCAACTAAAAACAACAAAAGTGTTACCAGGAGCACAATATTTTAGATTTTCATTTTGCTTTATTAAAAACAAAAACAAATTGGCACATTTAAGAATGTTTATGTAAACTTTTAAGTCATTCTTAGTAAAAACTGGCTTCTAAATTCTCTAATAGAGCTCAGAAAGTTTTATCATTTGTTGTATTCCAAAAAACATTTAGGGATTATGATAAGATTTATTAATATAACCCAACAGAGAGCATTAGATATGAACTTACGGAGTGTTGTTGGGTACGCCAAAAGATAGAAGGTGCTGAGTTGCCCATGGCAGAGCACTGGAAGGTGGCGGTGCGCCCAGATGCTACAGCCTGATTCATGGGTCGGATCAGGAAAGTTGGAGTATCTGAAATAAAGAGTAAGATTTGGATTTGTTTGTCCATTTATCTTATATGCACAGCTTTAGTATATCTGAAAGGTAAATAAAAATGAAGTCTGGGAATAACAATAAAAAATGAATGAACAAATGTACTTGTATTTTAAGTATGTATAAGGTTTAGTTTAAAATATCAAGTCTCAAAAAACTTCTTGAATTAGACCTTTAGTATACATGAAACATGATTATAAAAGATGTTGGTAAACCTCTTAAGATAACTAATTTTCACAAACGGAAACATATACATATATTACATACATTAAAATTTCAAAGGCTTAAGTATAAAAAGTAACTATTTGACACAGCCTAATGGCCTCAACTTAATATAGTTTCACTATAGTGATCCTAATGACCTTGAACTTTGACCTTTTTCACTTACATTCAACCTTGAGATGAGCCACAGCCTCAGCAGAACCAGCGTCATTCTGAGCCCAGCAGATGTACGCACCTTCGTCACTGGCAACGATGTTCTCAATGCGGAGAGTTCGGTCATTCAGTATATGACCTCGTCTGCAGAAGTACAACAAAATCATGTACAAATATCAAACCTTTGGCACTTGAAAGAAGTCTGAAATTATATTGTGGTGAGGGTGATTAAGGTCAAAAGATGTGAAAATACGGGTTAAAAGAGTGAAGGAACATGGAAAATTCCAATGATTTTTTTTAATTTTAGAAATCAACTCTAATGTACTTTTGAGTGTATGATTTCTCTACATTTTACATTTAAACATTGACAAGAAATGCTTAACTTCACAATAAAATATATATCATGTCATCCTCCAGCATATATTCTCTTAAATTATCTGCTGCAATGCAAATTTCTGTCTGTGTGAAATGTATTTTCTTACTAAATTAAATTAAAACATAGAATAAAACAGCATAGATAACAACAAAATACTTGCCTAAGTTTTGTATATCTTGTTTATTGAAATTCTTTCTTAAAAGATCAGAAAAATCTGAAGATGGAGAATTTTCTCATGCAAAAAAATAAATAGCTTTTGAGCTTACAACTTATATGAATAAAGTCAATACTGTTGTGCTATCATTTATACCTAGTGCGCACAGCTGTGGGTAAGGAATCCAATGATTCAAATTTACACATTTTTCATTTCCTTGAACTGATTTTATTAAAAGAAGAAATGTAAATGATCCCTCCTCAAGCAAGTAGAATCAAAATTGGATTCTTTAGATCTGGTGCCCTGTGCCTCTTTGAATTTCTTTATGAAGTCTACTTTAATTTGACAATATAAATGCCATGCCAGATTTTCTCCCACTAGTCAGCTCTTTTCTCCAGCTGAATTAGAACATAGTTTCAATGCACGCCAGTGGAAGTGCATTTCTTTGATACAGCAATTTCTAAGCAAGGTGGAAGAAATTAATCGTAACGGAATATTTTATACGCAAATGTTCTCTACACTCTGTAGATTATGTTTCACGTACATGAAATGAGGTAGAGAAAAAAAAACTTTGCAGCTGCAAAAGTCAAATATCCCTTTCAAACTGCCAATGGTATATATTTTCTCATAACTTACACTCTTTATACAGGAACATTGAGAAATATTTATCTCTATTGGATAAACACAAACATGCAAGACGCAATATCTAACACAGAAAATGTGGTTTATTGTATAAGCCCTTTAATCAACAGGAACGATTTGTTTAAACTTATTTCGGGAAATTACATTGCACAGAACATGCCATTACAGAACATCTTTTATCAACTTTAGTTCTCACAGCGAAAATAAAGACACCTTTAAAGAGTATATTTTGCTTGCAGGCTTACCATCTGTTTAAAACAATCTTACACAGTGTTCAAAAGAACCCAGAGAAATTTAAAAGTGTTTAGATAATATTCGAAGGATTCAAAGGTTGCAGGAAAAATAATAAACAATGAATTTGTGTGATAGAACTGTTTACAAAAAATCTTGGCAAAAAGGTCTTGCATAGATCATGTAAAGAGATTAACACCACAATAAATTATTTTTTTCTATCCAGAAATATATTTCCCAACTTATAGCCAACCTATTAGAAAAATCTTGAGTTACAAATAACAAAAAAACACATTAGCTTTAAATCAGGGCAAAAACATGACCAACTTAATGGTATTTTAAGACAGATTTTAGAAAGTTTTCCATGACAGATATACATTTCAGGGCATTATAAATATCGATATCTATAATAAATTGACATATTTAACTCGAAAATACATAATTATAATTCTGAACAATAAGGTACAGTCCTGCCATTTAGCTGTGCTTTATTCACTTTCTTATATTAGATTATCAATATAATCTGATTTAAAATTCACAGAGTATTAATTGATGCTATTACAAAGTATGATAGCTTTTTACAAAGTGATAGAGAAAATTTCATTAAGATGTGTTTTTTTTGTATTAACATATAATGTAGATTGATGTTTGTTTATTTAGATATAATTAAGATTTTTTTTTGTTTATTAACATATAAATAAAATTTATTTTAGTTTTTTAACATTTTATTAGGACTTATTTTAGTATTTTAACATTTTTATAAAGATTTATTAGGTTTATTAACATATTATTAAGACAGGCTTTAATTAATTAACATATTACGATTTATTATTTTGGTAAATATGGGGTATTTCTGAACACCACTACTGTTAATGACAGAATACCACAAAATACAAGGTGTTATATATAGAAAATTGAGACAGACTGGTAAAAACGAACATACAAGCATCTTTTTGTTTATTTTTTGCTGTTGTTTGTTTTTTGTTATACTGCACTGGCTCAATTATATTCATATTGGCGATATTCAGCTAATAATTGGTGGAGGAAGACCCCCAAATGTCTAGGTAGAACCACCGGCACACAGCAGGTTAGCTGGAAAACCTCCCCACATGAAAATTCTTGCCCCAACTGGGACTCAAACCCCCATGGTGAGGGGCTGAAAAGTTGCAAGTCAGAGACTCTAACTGCTCGACCACAGGTGCCCCACAAGCAAGTATTAATAAAATATAACAATCTGTAAGAATTGGGAAAAGAGATTTAAAGATTTTGACATACTTGGGGTCTATCTCGCCCTCCGCTTTCTTCCACTGAACCTCAACGCCTGGTTCACTAGCAATGGCACATTTAAACTCCACCGTTTGTCCCTCATCCGTCGTTCTATCTTCTGGGAATAAGGTGATCTCAGGCCGCACTGTAACCATAGAAACAACATCACAAATTAACAAACTGTTACCATATTCACGGTCTAACATAATCAGTGACGTGTGTACAAAATGCAGGACAGCAACTTTGAAAATCCAATCCAAGTTTCATAAATGCAATTGTCTGTTTTCAATATGATATTAAAATATTTTTTATCAGATGCATCGAAGACTTTGTAAAAAAAAAAAAATATGCTAGCATTTACGTAAGAATCCTTGTTTTTTTTCTCAAGACATCGCAGCGACACACTGGTGGTTTATTGTAACAATGTCAAGATATATTTTGGTAGAGACCCCAGATAAATGTCTGGGTAAAACCACTGTTGCTTATTAAACACCATTAAACACCATTAAATGATCAGTACAATAAGCTTGAAACATTTAACCTAAAAAGAAAATAAAATATAATCTATTTTATGTACAATTTTCAAAACCTATGAAAGTGACAAATACAGTGCCTTGCATACTTTATTCATGTTGTAAAACAATATTTTCTATCCAAATGCAAAGGAAGTAGCAAAATACATTGGGGAAATATGTTGTAAGAGAATTAAAATAATTTCCACATAATTTTCAAGTCAAACAAATATATTTCTAACACTACCATATCAATCATACCAGCTCTTGTATTTGTTTTGGACACATTGATGATGGGAAAAACAAAACAAGGCCAGAACAGCTTTTATTTTCCTAACCTTTAAAAAAACCATCATGGGCAAATGCAAGCCTCAACAGTGAATCAACAATTGAAATAAAACTAAGATCAACTAACTCTACACCTCACCCAAAGAAAAACAACAACTAGAAAGCCTATTTATTTTCTTCTAAACCATTATTTACCTTGTTGTACACTGTGTTTATTGTCATTTCATCATAATAACCATAGTAACAGAGTAATTCCTGAGTTTCAAATCTCCTCGAATATGCATTCTATTGGTTTCATGTTACTCGCTGTCAGCAATATAACCGAAGAACTGCGGAGATGGAATTTCGCTTGCATAAAATGAATGGGACTATATAAATAATAGTCAACTTTATAACATAGCTCCAGAGTATATCTCCCTGCAAACTCTAGAGAAGTTGCAATAAGCAGCCAAAGAATATCATTCAGCTTAGAGAGTAAGTTGATTTGAGCATGCCATTTTTTATGTCAGGAATATTATTGGAATGAAAGATAACTGTATAAAACATTTCTGAAAATTCATTTGAATTGAAAAGCAATATCATGTTAATGTTAAAAGGTTATGTTAAATCAAGCAAAATAAATGGAAAATACAACACTGATAATATTCAGATGTATGTACTTCTGATTTTATATATCTGTAAATGTATTTCAATGTTTCAACTATCTGTTATCTGGAAAATAACCACATAAAACAGAATTACACTTTTACAATGACAACATGATTCTAAATAAGGCTTCCATATTTATGAAATATGTTCTCATTTACAGAAAATTATCTGAACCAAGACTTTTCTCCTCAAGCGACAAATCAAAATTTCGTTGGAGAGAGGCTTAGCAGTCAGAGGAGTTACAGCTCGGCAACTCTACCACTACACAAAAATTATAAAACAAAAAAAATAATTTTAAAGCATCGAGAACATACCAACAATACTCAGCTGTGCTGGGGAGCTCCTTTTATCCCCCGCTTCATTGCTGGCTACGCAGATGTATTGTCCAGCATCCTGCTTCGTGACCCGGGCGAACATCAGGTCTCCGTCTGGGTGTAACGTGATGTCATCATTTAACTCAACTAGTTTTCCATTATGCAACCAAGACACCTTGGGCTCTGGTTCTCCTCGTGGGGATCGGCACTGCAGCACAGCCGTAGAATGGATGGCCTTGGTGTTAACAGGTTCTTGTCGAAAGTCATCTCTAATCCCTGAAAATAGAAAGATAAATGGCTGTTAAAAAAATAATCGCTTAAATCGAAAGGTTAAAGTCACATTCTTGTCATACTGTGACATTTATAAGCTAAGATCAGATCTCTATTAGGCAGGAGGTTTACTAATCTACACTTATACTGTATGCCTTATCAGCTATCCAACAAATAAAATTATTTGCAATAACTTGCAATAACAAAATAAATACAAGTGTCATTAATCAGCTGATCACGCAGGCAAACAAGCTCCAGTGAACAAAAATGTTTGCACACTTTACGACTTCAAATTATGACATTGCTGATTCATTTATGGCTATTGTAAAGAAGTCTATTATAGCGGCGATTTGTTTAATGTTTACAAACTGATACTGGATTTTAAGATGTATATATTAATTGCTAAGCAGTAGGTGTTTTTTCATTAAATGTTATAGTTTGACATTGAATAAAACTTTAAAGCGTAGTTGATGTCATTTTTGTTGAGTAAGAAAATTGAAGTAGAAATTCTTTAACTGAAAACACCACAATAATATCATGATGAGTCACCAAAGAAAACCTGTGAAAGAACTCTCTCGCTGAAAAGATCTCTCTTATTAAATAGAGGTCTGGTCTCAGCATTTCAGCTGAAAAGTATGGAATTGGTCAATCTCAGGTAATACATTTCTCTTCTTCTTTCTGGTCTGACCATTATTTAAATTTTTTTTTCCATCTTCATAATGGATATTGTCTTTTCATTTATTGATTTTTTAAAGGTGCATATATTTTATCTTTATTTTATTTCAAGAAAAAAAAGTTTTTAAAAAATTTTTTTACAGGTTACTTTAATCCTGAAACAGAAGGTTGAGCTGCTTGACGGATGGATATAAGAAAATGTCAGTGGTAGTAGAACATGGCTTTGTGGATGATCTCCATATGAGGAACTTCATATGGCAGTGGTTCCAGAAGGTCATAGCCCAAAATGTCTTCCATCTCTGGATGGATGCTTCAGGAAAAAGCCTTAAGCTTTGCTACAGAAATAAGAAGGAGATTTCCAAGCTTCCAACAGGTGGCTAGGGAGGTTCTGGGACCAACATAACATCTCTTTCATGTCTGTGTATGCAGTGTCTCTCAGTCAACAGTTGATGAGTGGATAACCCAACTCCCAAACCTGATTCTTAGATATGCGCCATGTGACATCTACAACATGGACAAAACTGGTCTATTCCTCAGAGCAGAACCTGATAAGTCACTTTCAGTAGTGGGGAAGATGATAAAGGTGGGAAACAGTCAAATGAAAAATAATCTGTAACAATGTGTGTAAATGCTGGGGGTGATTTTGAAAAGAGTTTCTTCATAGGTCACGCTGCTATATCGTGATGTTTAAGGAATTTGAAATGTAGCAAACTTCCAGTGACATGGAAAAGCAACAAAAAAGCATGGATGACCAGTGTGTGTTTTGATGAATGGCTACATGACTTTAACAGGCACAGGAAATAGGCAGCAAGAAATATACTTTTTTGTTAGCTTAATGTTGCTATTTCTCTCCAATTAAACCCATTTCTAAATCAATTGAGCTCCTCAGTCTGCAATAACGCAATAAAAAAAATCCTAGACGCAACAGGATGTTGAAAAAGGAAGTACTGCTCTGATAAGAAAATATCAGAGAAAAGCTTATCGTTGTAGATTATACATGTAGTGGTAGCAACAGGTGGAGTCTTCATTTAGTGTGGTATCAAATTTTATTTGAAGAAAATTGCAGTAACACAATTATAGATATTACAGACATCAAGGTATATATTAATGAAAGAGGAAGACCCAATCTGTCAAGAACCAATGATGAATTGCAGGACAGCTAGAAGCACTTCTAGCATAAAGTTTGTGCCGTGAAACAGGACTTGAACCATTGCCTAATGAGTTATAAGTCAAGCACTCTGACTGCTCATTCAATTAATTAAACCGACCATGTGCACTATTTATGTAAAAACATACAGTGAAACTGGGCCCAGGGTTTATAATTGGCCTGCTGGCAAAATAACGACCCTGAGGGGCTTTAGGCTGATGACTGTAATGACATTTTCTTTCAGCCACTTTGTTGAATTACAACATCACATTTAGCCACTTTTTTTCTGAAAGTTTATTGTTTGGCCCTGTCGCCTGGCAAATATATCAGTGAATGTGCAGCCATATCAACCAGCAATCATGACCGTTTTGTTTATTATTTACATTAAAAATATGTATAAAAATCCATATAGATTGTATTGTAGAGAAAATCATATTATATAGATTATTATGCTTTTCAAACATTTTCTTTGAAACAGAAATGACCATATATATAAAGAGCTTATATATCCCACAATTGTTGGTACTTATTGAATATGTTTCACTGAGACAATTTTAAAGAGGCACAGGTATGTAGAGCTTGGATGGAATAATAAGTATTTAGCATCATGTTTAAGAGAGCCAATTCTAACAATTCCATCAATATAGGGCATGGATGAAAAGGAATGCTAATGGCTAAAGGATTTCAACATGAGAAAATATTCCCATATTACACAATGTTTTAAATTGTTCTATAGGGAACTGTAGTAATTACATTTTTTCTAAAAATGCCCACTCTCAAATTTTCAGCAAATAAATTGCCTTTTTCAAGAGTTAGGCATAAACAATTGCTCTCTTTACATATTTGCAAACATTCATGGGTGCTGCCATATTGAAAAATGCGGAAACCAATGAATATGTCGTTTTACTGCCCTTTACTCGAACGTCATCTTTCCTCCATTTACTGAACGTCACGTAGCATGACGTTATGACATGCATCTTTTACATTGCAGCCTAGCGGTTGGACATTTTCTTGTTTATAAACCTCCGCCGGCTCAGAATTCACATATTAGAAGGACCACTACAGTAGCTGTTTGAAATCTATGACATCAATCATATCACTTTAGCATCCTGGAGATACTCATAACTTCTCTACAAATAAAAAACACATAGGTTATCAATGGGTGTTGTCTTCTACTAGAGCATGATAGAAAGTTGGCAGAGGAAAAACACTTGTGGCTGTTAGTGTTTATCCATGTTTGCATGCCTTAGTGCAGGGCTTCATGTCGGCAGTTGAAAAATTATGTTTTATCCACTTTTGCACGCTTAAGATTAACAGATGCATCTAGTCTTTGATGTTGAAGAGATATGCAATGGTCTTAAACTTTTGGGATCATGTCTGATTTTATTTTTTTGGCAACGAAATACATGGGAAATATTTATATTTCTGCCATATGTAAGTGATAATGGTTTAGGAAATTTTTGCTTAAAAAACAAATATATTTAAAATACTTTCTGTTCATATAATATTAGTTATAAACAGAAAAAAATCTTAATACATTTTTTAATACACTTCTTTTTCAAAAACTGAAACTGCTTTTTATTTTTCTGGACAAAATATACAAGATTATTTGTTATCTAAAAAAAAAGTGCAATTATCACACACTCAACAAAGAAACCAAGAATGGGCTGCTTCGTTGTTGGATTTGTACGTTTCCCAATATTTCCAGTTCTCGCAGTGAGGACTAAGCTAATTTGTTTCGCCATAGATGCTTGTATCAGAATGTTAGGTCAGATCTATGCATGTGCTTACAGCCATATCATCATAACCTGTGTTACTGACATAGAATCATGTTATAATCAGGTGGAGAAAAAATAAAATGCAAGTTTTGTTTCTCAACAGCGCTATATATACTGCTATAAATACTGCTTGGTTAAGTGTTGGTTGCTGTTTTTGAATTATGAACAAAGAACATGAAATATTTCTTTGTTTTAAAAAAAAATAGGAGAAAAAAAATATATAAATACTGGATATTTGTAAATTATTAAAAAGCTGTTAGAAAGTATGTCAAATTACGAGTACATTCAAATCTGAGGGTTTGAAAAAATAATAAGGATTTGAAATCAAATAAAGAAAAGATTATAAAAATATCAAAAAAAATTTTTCACGTGAAACAGATTTTTACATACTTAAGGGCATCTGAATAATTAGTTTTCTGATAAAAAAAATTATTTGCAGAAAAAAAAATAATTGCAAACTTTGGATCTGACACATTCCATTTCTTGGCAGAAAATAAAAATGATTTCCTGGTAGTAAGTGCACTAATTGTTGATATTTTTCTCAGGAAGATAAATTTTCAATTTTGAATCATCCATGAAGGATTCAGATGATGACCATGTACAAGAGATTCAATGGGCGTATTAGGGAAACTTCAGACATGGACAAGTATCAAGTATAACGACTGATAAGCCACTATCGGATCTTGATCGCTCAAGAGATTTTTATGAAACTAGCCTGCTCAGTTTCAAAAAGAAGCTTGTTAATGATAGTCTTATGTTATCTGAATGCTTGATGGGTTAATGCCTACTGATAGCAAGTGATAAAGGAAGATAATCTTGTAAAAATTTGATCAAAACAGGAATTAAGTGGTCATAGATGGTGTCAGAATCATTCAGTAAAATTAGGCTTAAGTGGTTTTGACTGCCAAAAATGTCAAGCTGTCTGAATAAAAATGGACAAAAAATGTTTATATGACTGATCTGAAGTGTGGGGCTTAGTTGCTTGATGGTCTTAAACATTCTGAAACTATCATTTTTGATCTAGACCATCAGTCAAAAGAACGAAAGGATTTAAGTTATAGAGCATCTTACACTTTTAATTGATTGTATTTAAAATCTCATAGACATTTGACCAGTCAAATAATGAAGTGCAAAAAGATATTACTAACCAATGCTTTTAAATAAACATATTCCAATTTTCCTCATAAACAAACAAATCAGATGCTTAAAAATGGATATAAACTATAACTAAGTCTGCAGCCATCTTGGCAACATGAAATAAAAATCTATTAAGACCAAAGCAAGAGGGATGATGATTTACACTGGAGCTATCAGACTTGAGAATGGGGGTGGTGATAAAAATGAAGGTTATTAAATGCTCATTACTCTAGTATCAACATGGAGAGGCTGCTGAGATTAAGGCTAACTCCCGCAGGAAATTAGGGCCTCAGGGACACTGAAGAACTGAGATGAACCTATCTTGTTTGTTTATACATAGGTGCCATAGGTGCACATCAACCTCGTTCTTATTTTTCTACCTCAGAATTTTAATCTTGCTGCAAACTGTTACCTACTTTCATCCATCTCTCCAATTATCCCTTGCCCTTTCTGTAATTCTTTTATTCATATTTCTCTATCTCTACTTGACTCTTTGGTTGCAGTTGTATTCCCTTTTCTACTATTTTTTTCTAATTATAAATGAAGTTCATTCTCCGTCTTCGAGACTGTCTTTCTCTATTTCCCTGTTTCTTTCTCATATTTCTTATTATCTATAAATGCCATTTTCCACCTACCTAAATCCACAGCTCTTTTTTATATCTTCTCTCTCTTCCTATCCACCTTTCTCTTAGCTCTCTTAGACTGTCTTTCTCCATTTCCTTGTTTCTTTCTCATATTTCTTATTATCTATAAATGCCATTTTTCACCTATCTAAAATTGTGGCTCTGTTTTTATCTCTTCTTTCTTTCTTACTATCCACCTCTCTCTTTTTTCTTTCTCTCTTTTTTTCCCTTTAACACTTTCTAAATTACCTCCATTTCTGCTCTTATATAAACCCTTTTTTCCCCTTTAGGGTATTTTTGCTCATCTTGTTACAAAGAGTTACTAGTTTTAAGACAATTAAGCATGACTTCACTTTAAAAACAATCATTATAATTAAAACCATTGAAGGACAAACCAGACATCGTATAATGAAACACTGTCTAAGAGTGCCTGTGTAACAAAATCTTTGTTTAAACCCCCACCCTCCTACTTTCGGTCGCTTATCCATTTTTATGTCTGCACACAAAATATTGTGCTAAAAAATGAAACATGCATAACGTATGGCTTATTCATTATTTACACCAAAATTTATGCAGTAAGCACTGTATCAAATATTCAATAATTAGCTTTGTTACCAGACGGGCTGGGAATGCTTAAAAAATGCCGCTTTTATGCAGTTTTATGCCATTTCTGTCTGAAGAGGCATTAAGACAAGCAATCGTGAAAGGACAGCCATTCCCTAGCATATTGGATCAGGGAGTTTACAATATGTTACACTAATTGGATACTAGCAGTCCCATGCCTTGCAGTGCCAAGCAACTGCGCAAGCATCCTGGTGATGAATTTGCAAGGAAATAAAACCCCACGGTTTAGACAAAGTTATGGCCCTTGTTGCTGTTAGTTTGGGTAATAAAGGATCCAAACAGGCAACAATTGTGAACCAGTCTGTAATGAATTGGTGGATGTAAAACAATCACATAGTCAGAGTTATTGCCCTTACAGCTGTGCTACTTGTAATAAATTAGCAGCCTGCCTCAAGAGCATCATTAGTTGTTGGTTCATTAATCCTAATTTTCTCACCACCCTCTATCTGCTTTGTAATAAGAATATCATTATAATGACAATAAAGATGGACTTAGTTTATTATAATGACAATAAAGATGGACTTAGTTTATTATAATGACAATAAAGGTGGACTAAGTTTATTATAATGACAATAAAGATGGACTTAGTTTATTATAATGACAATAAAGATGGACTTAGTTTATTATAATGACATTAAAGGTGGACTTAGTTTATTATAATGACAATAAAGATGGACTTAGTTTATTATAATGACATTTAAGATGGACTTAGTTTATTATAATGGCAATAAAGATGGACTAAGTTTATTATAATGACAATAAAGATGTACTAAGTTTATTATAATGACAATAAAGATGCACAATATTACTGAGCTCATTTTGAGTCCTAATTATGTAAAATCTATATATATGAATATTAAATGTGTGTGATTATATTTGATGGGTTTTTTTATGACCATAAAACCGTTTGTTGTTCAAACTTGATCTGTAACAGGCTATCATTTCTCCTAACATATTGACTTTCTTTACATTTTGTTACAAATGTATGATAAAACTTGCTTATCTCCACAAACATTGTGTAGTTCAGATCATTGTTTGCTTAAATCAAATGTCATAAGAAAAAAAGGGAAACACATTAACTTTTAGCCTGCTATTTGCATATTTATAAGGCTTAGACAAATAGTGTAAATCCAGGTCAGTCAGCACCCTGCTGGGAGCTGTGTGATCAGGTTCCAGACTATTTGCTGCTCAGTCTCTGTTTATAAGTATATCAGCCCTGACATGTAACATATATAATATTAAAGAAAAAATCCTGATAATTTCACAAAATGTCGCAAGTTAAGGATAAATGTATTATTTCAGATATCTGTCTAAACATGTTTTTTACTTGCCTAGACTTATACCATTAGAAAATTGTTGAAAGAGAATAAAATCAGTTGCATATTTTTTCTTTTTAACCATATTAATTTATCTATCTAGGTGTTTAATTATGTTGGGTATAACACCACCAAAAATCTTTTAATTATCCCGAGATGGTTCAGGCGGTAAATCACGTTTTTGTCTAAAAATACATTAAAGGGTTCTACACCATAAAAAATTATACAAGATCTTTTTGAACTTGAGAGATTTTCTTTGGGAGGAAACATGTACAGGTTGTTTATGTTACAGTACAAAGTTTCTTTCAGAAAGTAACCCAAGTGTTTGCTACAATTATCCAGGTATTGTTGGATAGTCTGCCCTTTAATCTACCTGCCAATTAGCAGCACATTGTTCCAATTAAAGCCCCAATTAGAAGTGTAAAACAATGAAGATGTCTAGATCTTAATCCCTTCCTCTAATAAAGGAATATTTATTATTCTCTCCTTGCAACCAAAAGGCCAGAATGGCTAAAGTATAATAATCTCTTGCACTAAAGCTAATATGCGATTTTTTGAGTAGATTATTTAGTTATTCTTTGGGTAATGACTTTGATAGTTTTTCACATTTTTTATGTCATCTCAGACCATATCAGACAGTTTAGAAAAAGATTAGGTGGATTTGAAAGACAGACAGGTGTATGGAGAAAATTTGAGAGGGAAGGTAGAAGTTTAGAGACAGAGAAATAAAGAGAGGGCGAAGGAAGAGGATAGTAAGATACCCAACAAGGAACTGTTAGAACTAGGAAATGCTCTCCAAGTAATGGTGAACATAGGAATATAAGCCAGTTTTAAAAAAAGTGTAACGGGTCTTGCGCACTACAAATAATAAAGAAAAGTAAACTGAGGGAGATAACCCCAAAATAAATACGGGTGGAGTTATAGTTTTTGTGCAGTGCACAATATCTGCATTCCAAGTCTGGAGTGAATCCATAAAGAAGTTTTCATGTTATTTTGGGGACAAAAATTAACCAAGCAGGAATACTAAAAAATAATGTAGGTAAATGTAAGGTTGTGCACTTCTATGGATCAAGGCCTTTCCTACCTCCACATTTGAGATGAAGAAAGCAACATTTTTTAAGATCTGCACCAGACACTTTTATGATGAAAAGAGCGAAAAATGGGCTGACCAAATGTTGACTAGAGAAGCAAGAAAGTAGGATGCAAGACTGAGAGGGGGAGACTGAGAGTGGGGTAGTAAACTTAGAAAAAAATAGAAAAATAAACTTAAAAACAACAAAGGGAAGTGCATGGGAAAGAAAAAAAGGAATGAGGATGCTATAGAAAAATTAATTGTTGATAGAATGAAGCGGTTAGAATCCAGTGTAGCCCGGATGTTTAGGTAAACATTTCCAGTTTCTACAGCAACAGTAGGCACAAAGCCTTCGGCCATTCTGGCATATATCTGTGTTCTGCCAACTAGCATCACAGGCTCATAACACCACCAGTCTTCACAAAGAAATTTAAAAACTCTTGACTATCGGTAAACCAAGCTGACATTATCTTCTGGACCAGACCAAATTTTACTGGACCAGTATGATTCTGGCATTTCTGACCAAAAAAAGTTTGTAAGCTAACTGAGGTGTAACGAGTGGTTGGGTTCAATAAAAGGATGTAAAGTGTTGTTTAGTTTAGTTTAGTATAAATGTTTTCATAATAACTTTTGAAAATGATGTAGCTGAAAATTCTGGTGGACCCTCTGTCCATTTAACTTATACAATTTAATAGACCAACAGAGATTTGGGTTGACTTGGGCCACCGTCCACTGGGTTTTGTCGAAGACTGCCTTTTATTTAACGTTGAGTGCTCAATGAAATTTGTCACATGGCGACAACTCTTTTGAGTATCAACAAAACAGGAGCATAGGGAAAATCCTCAACCATTCTGTTACTACAAGGAGGAAAGAAAATTTTATAGACAATAAGAAAAAAATCCTACGGTTTGTAGAAAAAATGAAGGTACAATGATACTTAACTTCCTGTAAACAAAAGCTTTGGTAGGCAAGAATATCTGATTAAGCTACTGTTATATAGTAAACCTGATTTGGCTGGAAAGGATTATGGATACCCTGGAGAAAGTTGGTGCATTATTTCCTTTGGCTTAAAATCCCACATATAATTTTAAAGACACTCAATGTCTTATGGAACAACTCAGGGTTCCCACAAACTTTTGCTAGAAAAATTCTAGACTTTTCCAGACTTTTTCAAGTTTTGTGTGTGTGTTAAATTCAGGGATTTTCCAGCCCATGGATATTCATACAGCATAATGTTCATGTACAAGGGTGTCACGATTGCTGTATTTAGTTTGCCGTTAATCCGAACTGCACTTTCAAACCCAGTTTTTTTACTTCAAAGTCAGGCTTCACAAATGAATTGCGTACTGAAGACTGGCTAGATTGCTGTAGTTAATGGTCATATTCGTTACTGACAGCGTACTGACATAAAATGCCAATTTCATGACTAAAAAGGCTTTGCAAAATGCAGCAGACAGTGTGAAACATGAAGAGAAAAATAAATCTTGCAAAATGGTCCCGTTTTATTTACACATTATGATAACAACTGCTGATTTCATACCCAAATTGGTTCGTACTTTTCCCGAGTTTTTCCCCAATTTCGAACAGATTTCTTAAAAATCATGGCATTTTCACGACCGGAAATAGTATTTTCAAAATTCAGGCATTTTCCCCTCTTTTCCAGTAGAGTGGGAACCCTGACAAATGTTTTAAACTGAATGAAACTTAACCAGCACAATTTTATTAAAGTAAAGAAAAAATGTACAAACATATGTACATACATGCTAGTTGTATGTTGGCAACTTCGCTGGTCACTTCTCCATGAATATTTGATGCTTTGCAATAATACTCTCCAACGTCTTTAGTGGACTTTGTGTGGATGATCCTTAGGAAGAACAACTTCTGTCCTTCCTCCAAGATCATCCTATGGACCTCATTTCCGTGAAGAACTTCAACTCCATTCTGGTACCAGGTTATCTTTGGCGGGGGGTTGCCTAGTGAATGAAAATAATGTAAAAATAAAAAATTGTTATTATTTTGCTGTGTACTCATAAGGCTAAGGTGCCATTTGAAGAATTTACTGTTATATTGCAGGAATCTGTCAAGTGACCTTGTTGCTTTAATGACCTTTTAAAAACAGCCGCAACTCTAGGACCACCCCAGTCCCAGCTCACTCCAATATGTATATATATTACATAAAACTAGAACACCGTGAGTCGGATGTGTCGCCTTACGAAAATTTTGTTAGTAGACATAAAAAATGTTAATTAGTTTTTTGTTGTACAGATATTAGCAATGTATTTGCACAAAATTCACATATAAAATAACCTTTTAATTGTCTCATTGCAAAAAACATACAAAACAAGTTATTCCCTTTGCAAGAAATGCACTAAAAATCAATCAAATGGGAATAACTAAAAAACGGAAGAAGGTAGAGTTACCCTTCTTGACTGTACTTTGAGTCATTGCCAGAAACATGCATACCAAGTTTGGAGTCATTTGGACCTACGGTGACAAATTTAGGCTCTGGACAAGAAATGCTTTAAAAAAATCAATCAAAGGGGAATAATTTAAATATGGAACAAGGTAGAGTTACAGTTCTTGTGCCCTGCACTTTGAGTCATTGCCAGAAACATGCATACCAAGTTTAGAGTCATTTGGACCTACGGTGACAAAGTTAGGCTCCGGACAAGAAATGCTCTATACGATCAATCAAAGGGGAATAACTAAAAAACAGAAGAAGGTAGAGATACCATTCTTGTGCACTGCACTTTGAGTCCTTGCCAGAAACATGCACACCATGTTTGGAGTCATTTGGACCTACAGTGACAAACTTACACTCCGGACAAGAAATGCTCTATAAAAATCAATCAAAGGGGAATAATTCAAAAACGGAACAAGGTAGAGTTACGGTTCTTGTGTGCTGCACTTCGAATCATTGCCAGAAACATGCATACCAAGTTTGGAGTCATTTGGACCTACGGTGACAAAGTTACACTCCGGACAAGAAATGCTCTATAAAAATCAAAGGGGAATAATTCAAAAACTGAACAAGGTAGAGTTACGGTTCTTGTGCACTGCACTTCGAGTCATTGCCAAAAACATGTATAACAAGTTTGGAGTCATTTGGACCTAAGTGACAAAGTTAGGCTCCGGACAAGGAAATCTGGAGGCTGACGACAAAGTAATCCCGCCTTTTCAGGCGACACAAAAACAACAACACCACTTACCTACAGCTTTACAGTCCAGAGATGCTGGTTCATTTTTGACCACATACATATCGTGTGGACCCTCGATGATACTGGGGTTGCCTGCCACAGGGTGGGGTTCTGACCCGGTCAGTGGGGCCGCAGGTCCTGGGTCTGGGTAAGGCTCACTGTGCACCAAACCTGGAAAAATAGAAAACAGAATATGTAAGAATGTTGTATTAAAACTTAATTATTGTTGTTTTAAAATTAAACTACCATTGTATTAAAAATAATTACTAATGTTTTAACATTAAATTACGATTGTGATTTATAAGTAAATTACTATTGCAAATAATTTGAAGAAACTGTAACTTTAGAAGACCTATCAAATGGAGAGTGGGGGATAATAATACTAAAAGTAGAATAATCTTGGTTTTATTGTTAAATAGCATTGTCTGAACACACACAAAAAACCTTCAGTAGCTTGACCTTCTCATTTACTTGCATTTCCGACAGTTGCTTTCATTTTATTTTTGGAAAAGAAAGGTTATAGTTGGGGTAAAAGTTTACACTTCAACTCTTTTATTATAAGTTCCATTTCTTTCATTATTTTGTACAAAGTGTAAACCAATTGTAACTAACACTTACAAAACTCCCTTTCTCTAATCACTTGAAAGAAACATCAACAGATTAATAGGGTTTCAAGTCCTAACACATACAGATTCTCGTTTTTGTTCAATTAACAAACAAGAAATGACTTGAGGCACGTTTTTCAATAAAGAAAAGAACAAGAGAAAAAAAAATCAACTTTCAGATTGAATAAGTAAAACCACCCAGAACTAACAGCAGGACATGACACAAGTTTAATTGTCAGTATTATGAAAATAAGACACTTTTTGCTTCTCAATTATATGATCAAACATGGCCATATCTCAGCTTTCACTGCCTGATCACAACCCCACCTCCCTCGACCAACACACCAGTCTTTAATTTGGTCACTGACCTATTAGGGAATTAAATATTAACATTTTAAAAAGGTTGTTTATATTCAACATAGATCCAAAAAGCACAAGCCTAAAAAAACAAGAAAAACAGATGAATAGACCTACTTGCATTTATGGATTATTCTGGTGAGACTATTCATTAATGTCTCTCATTGAACAAAAAACAACAGAATTAGAACAATCTCACAAACTGGCACATGCAAGTTCATGGAACTCTTTCTGGGTCATCATTTAGTATAAACAAAGGGCTGTTATCATTTGATGAAATGGCACCAACTGGACCAATTACATGGCCATTAGAGCCTTCAAATCTAATGTGAAGATAAATTTATGGCCAAGGCACCAAGAGGAGACCTGGTGTTTTATAAACCATTATCTACCTCACACAATCAGACCTCCAGGTCTTTTTACCATCTTACACATGGCCAAACTAAAACCACCCAAACTCACAGGTCTATAGGAATTTTGTTTATAAACAAAACAAGCATTTTATTTATCATTGATAAGTGATAATGTATCATCTAGACTAATTGAGTATCATTTTTTTATTTATCACTTATTATTTGCTACAAATCATTTATTATTTATCATATATTATATATAAATATCATTTACTATTTTTCATATATTACTTGTTACTTATTATTTATCATAATATTTACCATTTATCTTTTTATTGGGTAACCCATATTATCCTTCAGCTTGTTAACAAGCCATCTTTATTATTAGTCCTTTTTATAGATCTACATGAGAAAGCTGCCTTATGACATAGTAAAATTCATATTAGGTCAAAGTCTTCCCTCTTAGAATCCTTACTAAAATAATTAGCCATAATAATACCATTTGGTTATGTTTCAATTTTTGTACAATTTGCATTATTCAAACTAGTACCATTTGTTTATGTTTCAATTTTAGTACAATTTGCATTATTCAAACTTCTACCATTCCTTTATGTTTCAATTTTAGTACAATTTGCATTATTCAAACTTCTACCATTTGTTTATATTTCAGTACAATTTGCATTATTCAAACTTCTACCATTTGTTTAAATTTCAATTTTAGTACTACTACCATTTGTTTATATTTCAATTTTAGTACAATTTGCATTATTCAAACAACTACCATTTGTTTATATTTCAATTTTAGTACAATTTGCATTATTAAACTACTTACATCCAAAGTAAAGAAGACTATATTCATGTTTGATTCCATTCATCTTAAAGCTGAACAAACCAAGCTATTTTATTATTCTTAAATATGAGTTAAAATTAATAATTTCAAAAAAAATTCCCACACCATGGTGACTAAGACAACTGCCTGAGAATTAAAAAAAGTACTTTTAAAATTAACCCTTGTCTATCTTAAAAGAATTACTGTCTGGTAAGTTGCAAACAAGAGCTGTGTAGCAGAAAAATGCAATCTGTAAAATTGTGATTCACACCTATGGCTTACAAGCAAAGATCATCTTTCTTAAGCATGGTGTAATGACGCAATGGAAAAAGCATCAACACCAAGCCATTTTTCTTGCTTCTAATTTGCTTTTTTGTGCTTTTTATTACAGAAGATAAATAGCTAGAAAAATTTTACTGATGAAAGATGCTGATTATTGCTGGGAGATTATGACATGATGCAATTTTTCAGGATTTTATGAGCAAAGCATTTTTTTTTGTTTAATTTGTTCTGTTGATAGAAAAATGCACAAGCGTGTCCACAAACCAAACTGGGAACACTGTTCAAGACATTAGTTATGATTTATCTTATACGGGACCAAAAAATAAGTGCTCCATCTTGAAGATTTAAGAAAAATCCCAAATGTCTGATAAGGAAAAAGAAGAGGTTGCTTACAATTTAGAAAAATGATAACCCTGTTGATAAAAATCTTTTTTGTCTTCTGAAAACAAAAAACAACAACAACAAAAACAACACAACTGAACTATGGCATAGAACTTTTTTTCTGTTTTTTAAATAAACATAACATTGATGATGATGACACTGATGATGATGATGATGTTGACTGTAATTTTTTTTTTGGTGTGGTTTTCATTACAGATTATTCATAACAGCTTTGAAGTCCATATTCTTGATTGGGTTTTAACCTACCCAGTTAAGGGTAAAAAAATCTAGTAAGCCTTTATAGTAACAGCTAGGAGTCTTACATTTGAAAGTAATCATTATGAACATGAAGAAGAATAAGATGGAAATGAAAAGTGACCTCACACAGTCAATACCCTCTAACCAATCATGGTTACAACACATTCCCATAATTCAAGAGAATTTTTACTCTCTAAACCAAAAAAAACCTCTGGCTATTCAGATCCTGTTGTTTTTTTCTTACCGCCACCATACAAAACTTGATACAGGATGTTAAGTAAACCATTCTGTCAGCTTGAATAAAAGTCAAATGCTAATCTACAGCAGAAGGTAGCCAGGTAATACTTAATGAATAACGAGCTGGAAATAAATACTTTTCAGATGCTCAAGAATGTGAAAGCTAAAAACTGTAACCTATGTTTTTATTTTGAAATACGGTGTTAATTTATAAATGGCAGGGAAATTTAAAAAAAAACCCACTAAATTTATTCCAGAAAAGTGAGTTACTTATTTAAATCCAACTGTAGAGATAATGAGAAAACATTCAAAATGATGCTGTTTCCAGCATTTAATTGTTACTAAGCTACAAACAAATCAATAACCTGCCCATGTTGTTTCCTTTCTAAAAAATGCTTCTTTTCTAAAAAAAAAAAAAAAAAAAAGCCCCAGATAAGAGGTGTACAGCTCCTGCTTACACCTCTACTTTTGTTTCCTTCAAACTTTTTTTACCCAGTATGCTCATTAGAATTGTGTTGACCTGACAGATCTAATGGGTATACACATGCATAGATGTGAACTCTCCCACTTTTGGAAGTAGACTACCACTTTTAAGGTTCAAAATTATTTGAAAGAGAGTTTGAGGATAGTTTTAAAAAAAAATTCTGAAATCTCCCTACTTGGAAACAGTTAATGTCCTTCTTAGTTTATATGAAAATAACAAATCTCCCACTTTGCAAATGAACATCTCCCACTGTGGCCTGCGGGAAAGTTCACATGTACACACGCTATAAGGTTAAGATGAGAATTATTGGATATATGGAAACACAAAATCAGATTTACTCCTCTTATATTGAGCTCTGGGCCCTACAGCCAAACTAATTTTATCTATAAAGCATCTACGGAGAAATAAAGGTAAACAGGCAGAGACCATTTCCATATATCTATCAGGACTCCAAGAAAAATATTTATTTACATCAATCTACTGACCATTTCCTTGAACAATGACCATCTTGTTTGTTGAGATTCCGTATACATTTGCCTGGGAAAACTTACTGCTCAGGTAGCCTCTGTTGAGGAACTAACCAATTTATTTTCTGACTATTTTTCATCTGGGTAACCAGCCTTGCCTTAGTTCAAGTCCATTATAGACCCCCTATAGATTTCTCTGGTTTGCAAGATGAAGGACATGAATAAACAAACACCGGACTATCAAATAGCCACATGAACAGACCCGAATGAAGGTTGTTGAACATTCCAGACACTACTTTCTGGGGATCACCCCGGCTTTAATAGACAGCAGGTATATTTATACAGGTAGATGCTGTCAAAAACACCATCAAGATGTATCGGTGGACACAGAAAACAAACACTAATGTTCTGAACCTATTTCCACTAGGAATGTTGTTGTTTTTCACCTTAGTCCATATTCAGCTGGATGTTGACTTTTAATTTTTTTATTTTATTTTATTTATATTTTAATGACAATGTATGGACAGATAACTGGATATTTTTTTAAGTTTCACTTTTAAAAAATGGAGTAAAAGCTAAGACTTTTTGTGATGACTCACATTAAAATCATTATCATTATCATCATCTCAATTATACATAAAGCTATGTCCTATATCATCATCATCATCATCATCATCATCATCATCATCATCATCATCATCACCATCTCAATTGCATATAAAGCTATGTAATACATCTACATAGGTCATAAGCATTATACTATAACCACTGTATACTGGTTTAAAGAACTAGACACTGACTACAAAGGCTGTCTTCAGGCCCTAAGACCAAATGTGAATTATGCTAAAACTTTTGTTAAAAAAACTACACTAGCAATCACAAAAAACTTTTTTTTGAGGTGGCAACATAACATCCTGTATGTTAAACCCTCAACAGTTTACATTAGGACATATCCACAAATCCATCCGCTAGTCGGGCCATCGATCTCATTGTCTGGCAAGATATCAGGCCCAATTATGTGGCTAATCAAGACTGCTTACACCTTAAACATCCTCTCCAGACTGGGTGGTACAACAATTATTTGTGGGCCACATCTTGGCCAAAACAATTAATGCTGCATTTCCTCACGTTTTTTGTGTTTTTTTTTATTCAGGATGGTGTTTTTGTCAATGTTTTTGTGTGATATTGCTGCGTTGAATTTTGTTACCCTAGGAAAGTGTTTGAAAAAGAAATGAGTAAGAATATGTTGGGCAAATTATGCTGTTTGGTATGATTGTGTATGTCTTAGTATATATTAAAAAAAAATACAATTAAAAATCTGACCAATTGTACATTATAATGTTCTTTTTTTCTATTTTTTTCTAATGCAAGGCATTTGTAATCTAATAAATCAGAAACTTCCTGACCTAGTAGCTTCAATAAAAGGAAGGAAATATTCAATTATTGAGACAACCCTGATGAGTTGGATCACATAAACTATTCCCAATAGTATCCTTCTAAGCTGACTCATTTCTTGATAGCAAACTACCTAAACTGTACCAATCCAGATTCAAATCCTTGAATGATCTTTATCTTTTACTTTGAATCATGAAAGAAGATTTGATTTATTTGATTACATACCCCACCAGGCTATCAATATAATTCTGAATTGTTCACAAAGTACCACGGGATTTATAATATGTTCTGCAATCGGCCTTTTCCTCTCAGAGAAATTCAGCTTTGTTATTCACATTGTTGTATTGTCAAAAAGATAAAGAAATGGCCTACTGAGATCTTGTAAACCATAATTCAAGTTTTGATGTACATTGTTGTATAAAACTGCCAAGAAGAAAAAAAAATGGCATACCAAAATCTTAAAGCGATAACTCAACAACATCTAACGTTGCAAATTTCATCCCTTCTCTCATCACCATTAATTCAAATCAGCTTGATCGTGAGAATAGACCCATTCGAGTATACAATTCTCTTCTTGAAATGGAACATTTGGTCCTTGTCTATTTGAAATCTTGGTAGCCCAACCCTCCTCTTTGAAAAGTTTTAGAGAAGAACCAACCTCTAATGTGAGGTAAAAAAAATGAGGCAACAATTAAAGCATTTTGTTTGATCTGTCCAGCTAGGCTTCATTTTAAGAAAGAGGGAGCAAGGAGATGATTGTGTGTGAAATAGCAAGCAATGAAAGCAGTTTTATATTAATGATTAATGTAAAATTTGCTGACAAAATCTATCTACATGCACAAGTTCCAAAGCAATTGAAGGAATGGAATTAGTTGGGCTATTGGTTACACATGGGCTTTTGTTGTTGGGCTTACATCTGGCCAATCAGGGTGGTCCTTCGAGGTCACAAGGATCATAATCAACAGCTGACTGTGACAGGGTGACCCACACCAAAACGCTTGCATGCGACAAGCTCGTCACAAGTTTGCGACAAGTTTGCGCAAGCTTGCCGCAATCTTAATAAGATTGCAATTCTTAAATATTATGGTCGCGGATGCGAGCACGCTCGCTTGCATAGAAATTAAGGTTGCGGTTAGGTTTTGTTCGCACACTTTTCGCAATCTTAAATACCATTAAGATTGCGAGAAGCTTGCGGTCTTGCAAGCTTGCAATCTTATATTCCACTGAAGATTGCAAGAAGCTTGCGATCTTGCAAGCTTAAAACTAATTATTATTAGGATTGTGGATAGGTTGTGGACTTGCAAGCATAAAATTATTCCAAGACATTAAGAAATTTATTTTGTATTTCTTTAAAGAAATAACATTTGAAAGAGAACTTGACCAGCATGACCAGTTCCACTTGCAGATATACAGCAAGAAAGCTATGATGGCCCTGTATCGCTCACCTGAGGACACTGGCTTTAAAATTTAATCACAAGACTAAATGTTCACAACTGTGCCTTGGATTCTAGTGATTACAAGTTATGTTGAAGCAAATCTTTGCCTACAGTTACACATCCAGATTTATTGCAAACAAAGATTTTGGTCAAGTTCTGTGAAGATTAGGCCCCCAAAAAAGTCTTTTAATGTGTTCTCAAGGTTTTTATAGATCTGACCAAGTCACCTACTATTTGACCATGTGACCTATTTATTAACTCATCCAAGATTTCATACAGACAAACATTTAATGACATTCTGACCACCAGTGTTGGTTAAGATTGGATCAAAACGGTAGCCTTTAAAGTGTTTACGAGCAAATTGTTAATGCAGCTAGATGGACAGTTGGTTGAAAAAAGCTTACCAGAATGTGACATAAAAAAGCTCTAAATACTAACTGCCAATTTTTTTTTAAATTTTATTTTGTCATTATTTATTATTAAACAGAAATCACACAACCCTATACAAAACAGTCCCAGATTTACTCTCCCTAGAAAGTAATTTGGTAATGATACCCTACTCCCATCTTGATTTTTTTTATAGAAAATCCAAAAATATATTTAATAACTTGACAACAATTGATCCCTAAAGCAATTCCAAACATATTCTTCCCATGAGATAGTTAGTTAACTACTTAATCTGATTAATCCTCAAAAAAAATAAGATAATGAACTAAACAAAATAAAATGTATTTAGTAACAGTGACTCAGTCCTTCAAACTAATTGACAACAAAATCAATCCCATACTTTGGCATCCCATAAACAAGTTAACTTTCAAATTTGATATCTATCTAAATCCTGAGTAGACATGGAAAGCAAACTGCTGTTATGAGTTACAGTGACCTTGATCTGACTGATCACAAAAGCAATTTTAAGCTATGTTATCATTAAAGACAGCTACAAAAGATTTGGTAATAATAGCTCAGTACAATATTTATTTTTTTGATCTCATTCCAAAGATGTCAGTTTTTTAATAACTTTTTGTTGTCTTTCGAAAACCTGGTCAAGTAGATTTACAGTCTAATATCTAATATGACAACAAAACAGACAGTAGAGTATCATGTTAAAACCACTCTTACTTTATTGGGAATGTGAATAAACACCATTTAATAATAAAAGTTTAAAAGTCGCTTTTACGGTGTTTTATTAAAAGTCAATCGTAACTTTCGGAAAATAACCGAAGAAATCGCCGAGCGGTCCCGATTTACTACAATAGCACATGCGCAGTCTACACTTCCGGCCGCGCCAATTTTTAACGAAATGAAAAAAATGTGATGAAAAAGATGAAAAAATTGACTTTCCTTCACTGGACTACTAAGCAAAGGTGAGACATTGATCTACTTAAACAAGTATAAGAAGCACCACATTTTAAATCAGGTTTTCTGAACGTAGTAAGTTTAGTACATTAACGGTTTAGAATGCAAAATTAACGTGTTAAATATTTTCGCCATTTTTTTCAGTTCCGACATTTCACCTTAGTTTTTACTTATCACAAACGTTTTCTGAAACCGTTGACTTTTCCATAAGCACGTGTTTTCTACTGTATATTTAATTTATGCTTCAGTTAGAGTTGATACGGTTCTGACAAGTTCAAGCGTAAGACATTTTTGTATTATTGTTTATTTTAGAGTGACCTTATTAACGGTAATATCCAGTTACCGGACATTCATATTACACATGGATACATAGCATACTATAGGAATAAAGGCACATAAAACGGTTACAAGTGGCTACACAATATTTTTTGTTGTTGATTACATTGTTGTGGTAAGAAAATAAATTTAGCTCACCGATAATAGAGATATCCAAGATAACTTGTACATGATGATTGAACACATACATAACTGTGTTTGCTAGTATGGCATTGCCACTCATGAAAGTATTTTATTTTCTGTAATAGTTTGAAACAGCCAGATGCAAGTGAACAAAAAAAGAATCGGAGATGCAGACGGATGTCAATAAGGAGGTCAGTGAAGAGCAACGCATGGATGACAGACAAAAGGTACTGAGATAACTATGTAACATTTTGACCATTTGTACCAGTTCTTGTATTAATGCATTTGCTACCTTTTAGCACTACCATGTTTATTATTAATTGCATGGCGCAGCTGTTGGTACATGAAGATGTCAATCTTTGGAAATCATATGTTGTTTTGATTTTGTTTTGTTACATCGCACGGACACATTTATGGCCATATTGGCGACGTCCAGCTAATTATTGGTGGAGGAAAACCTCCCTACATAGAAGTTCTCACCCCAACTAGGACTCGAACCCACGCGGTGAGGGGCTGAGGAGCTTCAAGTCAGCGATTCTAACCTCTCAGCCATGGGCGCCACTGTTTTGATTGCAATATTATAATATTAAAATTAGTTGGTATATTTTAAATTTAAATTTCCTTTGTTCTCTGTATTCACTTACATTAATAAAAAAATAATCTTGCTGTAATAATCATACATTTTGAATTTACTGGCTTTTTATTTATCTGTGTGTTTATGGTTGGCCTGGTGTCAGGATAATATGACTGGATGTGGTATCATGTTATTTGTTCATGGCATGCTATACACAGTGAAGGCAGCACTATATCTGCTTCAAGTGAACACCGTCTCCAGATAACTGAAATACCAGTACTACTGTTGGTGGCTCAATAAACCTAATAAACAATCAAACCACCAACAATTTATTAGAAGATAGTGTTCAATTGAAGCCAATATAAAGCTGTTTTTACTGATTTTAGCATGCCATGAACACCTGGCATGATACACCCAGTCACATTATCCTGACACCTGACTGACTAGTCATAGAACTAGCTGTATATTTGCTTGAGTATTAGCAAGAGAGCAATAACACTACCATTTAACATGACTTTGGTATGTTGCAGCCCAGACTGAACCCAATGCCTCTAGTACCAGGAGCCAACACTCTACGGATTGCACTACCAGGTCTGGTGTTTTACTTTTACCCCTTTGTGCATATTAATGCTTATAAAATAACCAAGATAGTATTTTGTTAAGCTTTACTTTTTAGTTAGTTCAGCATTTCTCAGCTGAGATTTTAAACATATAAAATATGGGGGTGCTTTTGCCTATAGCTCCTGTTATTTGTTGCTGTTTTCAAATTGCTGTTTTAAAGAATAGGCAAGTTTGCATCATGACCAAAGCTGTAAAAGTTTGTGTCAGCATCTAATTAGGTTTTTTGTTTGTTTCCTTGTTTTTTGTAAAATTTCCAATCTATTTCTTTCAATCTTTGAACACTTACTCTGCATCAAACTTTGACTGAAGGTGCCTGTGTGGTACAAATAACACAAGACCCTTACATACTAAATAAATCTTTCATTGCTAAATAAAAAATCAGGTAATGAAAAAAAAATATTAAATAATGCAGAATGTTGGATTTTTTTTCTTTTTCAGACGTAATTGGAGAAAAAATACATTTGCTGTGCAGGTAAGAGGAAGGATGCAAGATTCCCTCAAGCTGAACTAGAGTTGTCATCTGAGAAATCAACAAGAACTGACTATAAACTGTTTTTGAACACAATACCTGTGGTACTATTTCTTGAGTGCATTGTATGTATTTTATTCTTAATGATAAATAAATTGATACTTAAGTTTGATTTAATCATTTAAAATCCTATTTGCTTGACCCCCGAAAATGGCTTGTCATGCTTTCTCATATTAATAAGTGCTTAGCGAGCTAAGAATATAAATTAACTGATAAGCATCTTTTAGTTGTTTCCTTTAATAAATGACCACTTCTTTGTGTTCTTTGCCATTGTCTTTAATTACAGTGGAATATATTTAGTATCTTTCTGTTGTGTTATTTTCCCTGTAAATTTTTTGTTGCATCGGATTTTTAAGTGAAAACCACAAATGTTATCTAGTGATTTTATTTATGTCAATCTAGCCACAACCTTAGCCACTCAACGGATTTGATCAAGCAAAGAAAAAAAAAACAACCCACAAGCTTGGGATGATAGCGCAAGCTTGCAAGCGTGCCAAACCGCACGCATGGGATAAGTGAGCAAGCGAGTCAAACCGCTCGCTTGGCATGATTGCGCAAGCTTGCAAGCGAGCAATCAAGCTCGTAAAGGTTCCTATCGCAACCTTGCAAGCTTGCCAAGCGTGCAAGCGAGCTTCTAAGCGAGCCAAATCGCTCGCTTGGCATGATTGCGCAAGCTTGCAAGCGAGCAATTAAGATCGTAATGGTTCCTATCGCAACCTTGCAAGCTTGCCAAGCGTGCAAGCGAGCCAAACCGCTCGCTTGGCATGATTGCGCAAGCTTGCAAGCGAGCAGTCAAGCGAGCAATCAAGATCGTAATGGTTCCTATCGCAACCTTGCAAGCTTAATTTTAAGATTGCGGCTTTCTTATCGCAATCTTACCGCAAGCTTAAATAAGATTGCAACACGCTTGGTTGCAATCTTACCGCAATCTTGTCGCAAACTTGTCGCAAGCTTATTTAAGCTTGCGGTTTTGGTGTGGGGAGGAAGGGTTGAGATGGCGGCAAGGGAGAGTAACAGTACCCTAGATAAAGGTTGTTGCTTTTATATTTAGTTTTAGTCTCATTTTTTTTTTTTTAGAAATACAACGCAGTGACACAATTAAGCTTGGTCAACATAGTGACGTTCAGCTATTTAGATGCAGGAAGACCCCAGACAATTATCTAGATAGAACCACTGGCACAATGCAGATCAACTGGAAGATCTTCTCAAATGACCTTCACCCTAACTGGGACTCGAACCCATGCCATTGAGAGGCAAGCAATGTTAAGACTATGCCTCTACCACTCAGTCACAGGCATCTCCCAGATTAAGGAAATAATCTTACTAAATTGTTAGTTTTCATTTAAAGTTGCTTCAAAGAGATAATTATTTTTAGTACTCGCAACATAGTTTGGTTAAGAATTATGGGATTTAATTTTTGCACACTAAATTCATTATTGTCTAAGTTTACTCATCAATTTTAGACATCAAGTATAACTTGAGTTCAAATGTTTAGGACAAACATGAACACTGTCAAGCTCTGATATTTTTCAATTAAATTTAGCTCAACATCCTAACAAAATCTAAAAAGTGGAGTTAAACATAATGTGTTTGAGATTAGTAGTAGAGATCAATTGTCATATGAAAACAAAATTGGTTACATAAGAAAAAAATGTTAATCTGATGCTTAGATTAAAAATTGAGCATGTGCTGTAATCGACCAACAATTACTTTTCTTCCATTATACACAATTTTCAGAGATAATGAAGTGGCTGATCTTGGTGTTGTCACATGACAATGTGTTGATGAAAAAAAGATAATGTGATCTATCCCCGATAATAACAAGCCTGATTCCAGTAATAACGCCATCTCCTCCAATTTGGAGAGTACATTCCCTGGAGGCTATATCAGTAATGATTTACTCTATAAGCCTTTTCACCCAGTCAACATTAATAGGTAGCATACTAAAGCTCACATATTTATAACAGTACATAAATCATTCATTTCGCAGGTTAGTGTACTCACAAATTTTTTACTTTCTTTATATTAATCAAAGCTATTTTTAAAGAGAAAAAAAAAGTTCTTAAAACGTTTCTCCATAGAAGTTTACCAAAGAGCTAAAACAAATAGAAAAAGTTGGTTAACATATTTATTTTCTGGAAGACATATCAAATTTACTATTTAAACATTATTAAAAAAGTCTTATAAACAAAAGAGAATGTTTTAAAAAGTAGAGAAGAAAAATAAGATGTGAGTTTAATAGAAATACAGAGAAAAATGTTTAATTTAAATGCCTGGCAATGTTTGAAAGAGAATCTCTGAGCCTGCAGCAAGGAAATACTTCTACAGCAAACGGAATGGGTTGGACTCAATGATGAAACAAAAATAAACATTTCACTCCAATTGGAAGTTATCTAATGCGGATTTGTTTGATTTGCTCAAAGATAAGAAACCCCAACCACCATATCTTGCTGAAAATAGATGATGGCAGATAAAGCTAAGTGGTTGGGGAGATGATAATAATCAAGCAAGAAACAACTAATCAAGCTGACATTTTGGCTGTTTTTTCCCTTCTCTTACACAAAAAACATACCAAGAGATGGGCCTGAAACAGCTGCTAAAACCTTCATTAGGCAGCTTCTATCAGTTGAACATACAAATCATGGTATTACGCCTTTCAGATATAGAGTAAAAATGAAATCCCTTGGTTTTCTTCTATTTTGGCTTCGATGATTTTAAACCCTGATTGTGGGTCAACAACTTCTACCTTATCTTTCACTTGATCTGTTTTTCTTTTTGGTTTTTTATATTTTTACATATGAAATAAGGACTCCACAATTTGACACCCTTCTGACAAAAAATGCTGCTTAAAGGTGGTATCCGACAGTTATTTTTTCTCAAATAACCAAATAAGTCATTGTTACCTGAAAAGGTCCTGCAAAATACTGTTTATTTGTGCCCTAAATCTTAGTGAACAGCAAGGCATAAATTCCCACTCGTCATTGCAAACAGAGTATTTCCTATCTGAGCCATACTACATAGTTAGCTATTTTTAAACTAAGAAAACCATGTGACAACTTACTTTTGAGATCATTTTACATGAACATCCGGGTAATCAGCTCTGGCATCGATATCTATTTTTAGATGAAATCCCCCATCATACTTCATAGATTTGGATATAATGGACATTTTAAGCGACATAGTTCATGATTTTTACTGTCTTACACATAAACTAATGTTATAAACAGCCTTTAATTGAACTCAGGTATAAGTTAATGCAGCAATAGTGCAAACATTCTCCAGAACAGGGATAATATATACTAATGTTGTATTACATATAAGTAAACTGTTCAATATCACCTTTAAATATGGCTGAAGATACAACATATAATCAAGAAGATCAATACCTGAGAAAACAACAGAACCAATAACACATCAGATTATTTTTTTAGTTCATTCTAGACTTAAAGAACATTTACAAAAAAAAATAAGATTTGAAGCTTTCAGAATGAGATCTACAATATGGCCTTAAGACATTTTGTAACTAAAGACAAGATTGAAAAGGAATTGGAGCCATCTTCCTGGTATTTTCATTCTCTAGAAGGCATTTCTCCACCTCAAGTTGACTGGAATGTGACACCTGACACCAGTCATCAATAATGGGGCTCAGTCCCAGTATAGGACCAGCCACAACATTCTTGGACCCAAAAGCCTCTGGTTCTTCAATAAGCTTTTTCATTACAATGAAAGACCCATGCATTATTGGGTACCAGAACTTTAGCCCCAACTAGGACCTCTAAGCTGCTGGTTCCCCAAATAACTTCATTACAATACCAGGCTTACAGTACATGCAGATCAGGTCCAGAATTTGGAATCCATCATTGACCCCTAACCCTCCCAACTTAACTATCTTATTACAATACCCAGCTAACATAGGTCTGGGTACCACGTTCACAACAACCTTTAACTACGCTCCTTAGGTTCCTCTCATAACTTTCTCATTACAATGCTAGGCTCATGCAGTACTGGGCACAAGATTTTTCGCTCCATGACATCCTGTATACATGTGAACAATTTGCCAGTCTCCAACAGAGCTGACAAGCCTGAGGTGTTTGTGTGTTCCAAATGGCATTATTCAAATAAAGACTGGACCATATGTCAGCACACAAGGCCAAAAATGCCCAGAACCTGTCATCACTGGCTGTACTAGCAGACTAATAAAAATTCCAGGACACCAATGCTTATTCTAACAAAGGGAGACAAATTACTAAATTTTGGAACCCTCCTCCTTTTTTGAAACTAATCAGTGTCAAATTTATTTATTTATTTCAGTTGATATATTGATGGCTGCCAAAAAAATGTTTAAACTACAAGTATAAGTAAGAGTTTAAATATTCAAAGGACTGAATAAGAGGGCTGCTTCCAAGCGCATGAAAGTTCTAAAAAAGATGGATTTGATCCCAATTTGACATAAGGGCCATTTATTTAAGGTTTCAAACTAAGCTATGGCCATAATCCTTTAATTTAAAAATGTCTTCCCACTGTTTCTCATTTAGATGCCTCACTATATAATCAATCGGGGGCTGTAGTGATTAAATTTGTAAGCATCTGAACTCTAAACCGGGATACATGGCCTTAAATCAGGCAAGCTTAGAATGTATTTCCTTAGTAAACGATGCAGCTCTGGTTCTACCCAGACACTGTTCGCTACCTTCAGCCTGTATTTGCTATGAATTACTAATTAAGTAATTAACTATTTATAGGTCAATGGAGGACTTTTCTTCCAGATTCCCTGTATATATCTATTTTGTTCCATTTCTTTGCATTAATTCCCATTCAATGAAGTGAAGAAGAACACTATGACATACAGAATCATTATTTTCCTCTGTGATGAAGATAGTGTAAAACAAAACTGTTACACCAAGAGAATTTGACAGAAGATAACAAAGAAATCCACCCAAATCTTCACAAGTTGAGATGCTTGCATCTTGTCTAATATGAAAGATAACTTATTGGACACAAAGAAATGATAAAATGACCACATCATACAAACACAGGTCATGATTCCCACCATTCGGCAGCATCAGAGAGCAATCCAAGTAATGTAAATCTAATGTAAAAGATGATATATTTCTTTTGCTTTGGATTTTTTAAGAACAGCAGATTTATCTTAAAGAATCATTCCATAATCCTTCAAGTTTACCACCATTTACTCAATATAACAACTACTTCAAAATTTCCCACAATTATAAATCATTATTTAGCTATATTTGGTCACAATCTATCATTTTAATGTGATATTTGTTGATAATATTGACAATTTATGAGATTGTCCATCTTCAAAAAACAATTTCTAACAATTCTTCTATCCTTCCATCTTGAATAGCATTTATCTGACTGCTGTTAAATATAATAAATATCTCGAATTAAAGGAACTGGTATGGGACAAAACAACAGTTTTCCATCTGTTATCCAAAATAGAGATGTATGCATGGAAAATCCAATTAAATATCAATCATTATTATTGAGAGACTAGCAGAAATTGTTGTTACTCCAAATGTCTTTAATATTCAAAGCAAAATAATACATTAACATTGTACTGAATGCTGGTAATAACGTTTATTTAAACGAAAATGAGAAAAAAAACACAATGATTAGTTGAGTTTTTTGTTATTAACTTGGAAGTAGTAACTATGTATGATTCAACTACCATGGCAATGCAATAAACAATTTTTGAAAAAGAAATAGGCTTCCAACTACTAATTTTCTTCCAGTCAACCAGATAAAGGGGAGTCAATCAAAAATATGTAGCAACATATCCTATATTTCTAAAGGAATCATCGTGTTCTTCTCACTCACTGAAATTTTCACATCAACATGATTCTAATAATTACCAGGTATGTAGGGTCTGGATCAGGAATAAAAGATTCGGCTCTATGGTGTTGGCACTTGCTTAAATTGTCACATTAAGATGATTCTAATGAATATCAGGTATGTAGGATAGGTTGAGAAAACAAAAAATTGGTTCTATGGTGTTGGTACTTGCTCAAATCGTCACATTATGCCGATTCTAACGAATACCAGGTATATAGGGCTAGGAGGAGGAAGAAGAAAGTAAGCCACGCAAATGCTCCCCTTAATTTGGCCCCTTGGTCTGTCTCATCAATCTTCAACTCTATTACTTTCTTGTTCTCAAACATCGCCACTGATGCCTATTGCAGATTTTGTAAACAAAGAACAGGCAGACAAGCAAGTCATTTCACAGACTGGTATTGCATTTTTTCGTACCTCTAATAGCTTAGGAGGGTTTTATCTTGGCAATTTATGCTCAAACAAATGACAGTTTTCAGTTTGCAGCATTTTAAACTGATTCAACTGAAAAACCGCTGTTTCTCCAAATAAATCATGTTTTTTCTAATGAGAGACGTATTTAATTTTACACTCCATCACCAGTGCATGCTGGGAAAGGGGGCATGAGGGCAGCAGCATGGCTTATTCAGAGCATAGGAATGCTATCACTGGCATAAAGATACAAAAAACAACATTTGAAACAAAAAATTATCTTTCAGAAAATAAATACAACTAACAAGCACAAAACAAAATGATCAGGCAGAAAGCCTCACAAAATATTCTAATATATTCACTAATTAGTTTAATTGTAACCATTTGGTTTGCCTGTAGTTCTACCCAGACATAAGTCTGGGGTCATCCTTCACCAATATTTAGCAGGATGTCTCCAATGTAACCATTATAATGTTGACGCAATGTTGCAAAAAAACAAAAAGAACAATTACAGAAAATATTTCTTTAAAACGTTGTTTTGATGTTGTTGTTTTTTTTTTCCATATTTTTCAATTATCTTTTGCCTTCGTACATACTAGATCCAGAAATGATCCTGAGGATTTTCCATCCAACCTTAACATCTAGTCTAGTACATTTATACCATAATGTGGTTTCAATCTAGATATATACTAACGTTCAAAATGAACACAGACACTACCACCCTTACACTTGTACATCCTATCACGAAGAAGATGAACAAAATTAAAAAAAACATGTTTTACCATTACGTTTGATTATGAAACTTCATAATTTGATTTTCTTCAGACCTCCTACTCCATTAACAACTCCTCAACCCCATCTGACAGAAATCATTTTACAAGAAATTATCATTAACGCTTCATTTTCTAGGCATACATTTTAAACAACCCCTCTTGAAACAGTTAAATCTTGTCTATAAAATGCATTTTTGCCATTGGAAGGTGTAACCAAAGTCTTTATTTACAAAACAACCAGGCCTGGCAAACTTATCGTTTGATACATTTTCTCGCTTTTTGCCTATTTACTTAATGATCTGACAGATCCAGGAAAATATATGCAAGCTTAAACGACTCGCAATCACACGTGGCATCTTTTGAAAAGTGAAACAAGCCCTTGAGCTTCATTCAGGGTGGTAACTTCACACTTTTGAAAAGATTTTAAGCCTCTGCAGGCAGGCCACAGAATATATTTCACAGCTTAGACCTATAACAAGTACTAACAGTAATGGTTATGATGCAATATAAACCCTAAGCATGCTACATTGCAAAAATAAGCTATTGAGAATTTAAGTTACTTCCTAACGTCTACATGCCACGGTAGCAAGCAATAATACTAGAAACTCAGCAGCAAGTTGTGCATAACCTGATCAACGAGCTGTGAGTGGGAGCTGGTTGTTCTGGATCTACACTATTTAAATCAGCCTGAATCATTTTTGTTTAGCAGGCTATGAGGCAAGCACTTAAGTGCATCAGAGAAACATTCCAACTACTAGGATAGCCTCAGTATCACCTAACCATGGGTATTCATTCCCCTCCAGTCTGATGTCACGCCCTATCACATTCTCAACATATCCATACCCTTTGTTTTGCTTTTGAAATACATTGCAGTGACAATTTATAATCATTATAGCATTGTTCAGCTTTGTGTTGGAGGAAGAACCCAGACAAGTGTCTGGGTAAATGCACCGGCATACCAAATCAGCTGGAATAAATTCTCATATTAAGTCCTTCGCCATGAACGAGATTCGAACCCAAGCAGTGAGAGGCTAAGCAGTCAGAGGAGTTACAAATCAGAGACTCTACTGTCCACTACGCCACAGGCACCCCCTCATTCATACCCTTTTAAACATTGGCAGCAACATCCTTTAAACACAAGATTTGAGACAATATTCTTAACAATTTGCCTGGTCAAAGAATGGTCTTTGTTTTAAAAACACAGAAAGACAATTATTTGACCAACCAGTAATGCTAAAACTCTCAAATGTATTGCTTATATAAATAAATAGTCTCAAAGCTTTTATAACTGTTGTACAAACAACTCACTTGTAAAGAGTCATCTAGCAAACAAGATTACAAAATGAACTTTTATGGTCTGTAATACTTTGCTCTTATTTGCGAAAATTATGACCAAGAACCACCATAACCACCACTACAACAACCATCACAACCACCATTTCAACCACAACCAACAACAGAAAAAACAAACATTATATAGTAAAAGGCAAATATTAGTGGTATGATGGGTCCCTTGTGGAAAAAAGCGGTAAAATCTTTTATACAAGTTGTAGCAACATCATCATAATACAGCCATTGACAACCACCACCACCAACACTCCCACCACCACCAATCAAAAGAAATGGTGGGTAAAGTTGCCAGAAATCTTAATCATGCAATGTGAAAGCTGCAGACAGACTGGTTCTGACAGTAATCAGTTATTTCATGTCCCAGCCACAGGTAGAATCTAGGTTGGTGGACACACCCCCTCCAGATGGATTGTCAAGACAGAAATATTATCCCTTTTCAGGCTACATTTCTTGAAAAACCATACCTTATCTTTCAATTATCTACTTACAACCTCACACATAAAGTGCATAGATACCAATATATTTTGATAAAGACTTAGCAGAAAATTGTGTAGATCCTGATTAGACTAATTTGGATCTTCACTGTTTTCCTATAAGCCTGATCAATTTGTGCTTGGCAGGGTAAGTTATGAAAACCATAGCAAAAACCACATTCTATAAGCCTTTAGCAACCATTTTCAAGCTGTTCTTGTCCCCGCCCCTTTTGTAATTAGATGTAATGAAAACGTAATTCACACATTTCATACATCTGAGGGAGTGCATAAAAAGACTGTATAGTAACTGTGAGAATCGCATCCTGCAAAGAATGTTTAGTTATTTTTATTTGTTGGTGATGAAAATGGACTCGGATAAACTATGTTTTGAATGCCATCCAAACAAAAGTGAAATTGGGAAGAAAAATCCACCTCCCCACCCTCCAGCTCACATAAAAACTGCAATAAAGACTTACACAATTTCAACGTAAGTATATGTAGTAACACAATATCCTCATTTTGGGAAAAAAACAACATTAATTTTTGTCTCACTACACCACTCAGTAAAACAGAACAGAATAGATTTATTTATATTTATAACAGTGTCTGTTGTCACATCAAATGAAATACATATATACAAACACTATACCCCAATACATGTACCAAATCAACAATAACTTGCTAGGTAAGGATGCAGCTGTATAATAAAATAGAAATGAACTGAACAAGCTTCCTGAGGGACAAAAACCCCAAACATCCTCTAAAATCCTAAAAATCTTCCCAAAATCAACAACATCCAATTTGCATCTGGACATTATCACATTATTCCATGGGTGATTCTGGTTTGATGTTTTCAATCTAAACAATTGAGGAAGTCTGCAGACAATTTAGGCTCATTAGCTGCTTAATGTCCTGATAGAGGGAGAACAGAGTGACCAGACTGACCATAAATGACCACACAGCCCAATGCACGCCCCCAGAATTAGAGAGAGTATTTTTTATGCTAAATCCTTTATTTTCTATCTCTTCACTAAAATATACAAACCTGGTAAACATTTTAATTGCCTTGATGAGACGGGTTTGATGGGTACCAACAAAATACAGTTTGCTGGATAATTCTAGGACATATTGCTTAGATCCACGTTACTCCCCTCTATATGACACCTTGGCTGGCGGCAGACCAATCTGACCCCAACACCACTAGGGCCATCGCTAAGCCAATTATGTGGACAATAAAATAACAATTCACTATCACCCTGACCCTGTCACAGACTGATAAGCTTAACTTATCAGCTTCAATAAACTGCAAAGGGGGAGCAGTAATGATAACACAAGATAAAGGGAGATAATTAATGTCTATACAACAGGCACATTCAGAATCAATTATGCTACAATTAGGGCAATGAAATTAATGACTAAAGGATGCATCAAAGATAAAAAAAAATCAAAAATTTTAAAATTTAATTAATTACAAAACACTGCACTGCAATGAATATTCAAAATGAAGATTTTACATCATCAATATAACTTTAATCCATGTTTATGATGCAAAAAGATTTTAAAAAAGCAAACAAATTTCAATAACCAATAACAAATGAGACCAAACCAAAAAGTTTTTTTTTTTACTTGAAGTCATACAATATATAAATGAAGAAAAATAATCTTAGAAATGTGCTATTTTGCTGTAAATCAATAAAAAACTTCACCAAAAACTGCTGACATACTTATAGTCCATCAAAGATATCTAGGTCTCCCAACAAAATAGCATTGTTGGCTATTCACGGAGCATAGCTAATACAGTCTCCATTCAGTATAGTGGCAAAATCCTTTTGACTGCAAAGAATATATATAGCTGGCAGTCATTTTAATTAACAATATATCACTGGCAACCAGGCCTCATTACTTCTGGTAGATGAAAAGCCATGAAAGGCAAATTCAATGTAGTTTAGAAATAGATCTGTATTAATCTGTAGTGAAAACAAGCCATGCTTCGCCAGTCTACCATTCTGATTGCATCCACTAACAGGGATGAAAACCAAGTCCAATTCATGGACTGAAATTGGTTTCCTTCATCGAAGAGCATTTCACAATTGAGTTCAATAACATAGAATGGGATAAAAAGACTGGCAAGGGCTGGCAAACACAGCAGGAAAAATTAGCAACAAGTACACTGCTTTAATAATAAGGGTTTGAAAAAAAAAAAAACCCACTAAATTGATAACATGATGTATTAAAATTGAAACTCTTTCAATCTGAGAAAAACTGAGATGTTCTAAAAGGGCTTACTGGATTGCATAAATTTATTCAGTTATTGAAAGTATAAACAGCCACAAAATAAGCAGGGCTATAGATTCTTATTACTGAAGTCTGACTTGTTCACACCAGGACAAAGGTTTGCAGTAGGATGCATCCCAGCATGAGTTGCAGTCATTTGCTTCAGATTAAAGGCCAATCTATCATTATAGATCATTTCTTACAGAAGTGCCCTATACCTTCAACCAGCAGCAAACCATGCAAGTGACACTGCAATCATTATCAAAAGGACAACCTGTTAAGCAAGGACTGGCCAGACATTGGCAAAATGTTGAGGATAGGCAGACCAGCAGCCTCTGATCAGGAGCAACATTTTTTTATAAGTCTTTTATTTAATACCTCTTACTTTTTTAATACCTATACCTCATAAATATGCATAAAGTAGCAAGCAAATCACTAATGATGTTATATTGGTTATGAACACATGCAGCATGACAAGGGATAAAAGTCTCTTATTGATGGAATCTGTCGACAGCCAGACAAATTATTGAAGCCACAAGGTGGGTTAAAAGCGAAATTAGAATTTATTGTCAGAGATTGTTACTGCACAGGAAGACAAAATACATTAATGTGTCTACAACAGCATGATGAAAGCAATGCAGAGAGAGGATTAAATTACATTTGAGGTCTTTAACATTGCTGTATTAAATGAATGAACTGAATGTGATCATTTATATTTGGTTTACCTATTTACAAAATTTACCAAAAAATAATATTTTATAAATATATTAATTTAACCTTGTGCTCATGACAGTTAATGCTATCATTGTCATGATCATATGGTCGCAACTAGTTCTTTTAACAAAAAGACCCCAAACTCTAAGCTTTGATCTAGTCAAAGGTATCCCAATTTTTAACAATTCAAAAACTATGGCAAAACCAAAGAAAAAACAAGAACTCACAGACAACCCCAAAAATCCAAGCTTTGGTCATGGACTTCTGAATCTTTGCACCCTGAAACCTGAAAAATCTGGCAGAACCCAAGAGCTGTCAGAAAAATGGCTGAGGGAACGTGCAGGCCACATGGCTGCCCAATTAAAATTCCCTTCTCACAAGGGCTTCAAGAGACCCACTTGAGAATTACTGGTAACTTCTCACTTCTCCAGAAGTATTCAATTCCTTGCCCTTCCTCTTGGCTACCCATCTTACCTACACACCTAACAACCCAAATACAGACTTAGTGAATTGTTTTGTTTTTACCTCATCTTTCAACTAGCCTCATTTAATCGTGTTATCATGCTACATAACTGAATCTAACTTTTTAGTTATAAATTTGCTAACTTCTTCATGCAGTTAGACAGACAAGATATACTAAAACAAAAATAGTAAAAAGGGCTGACCTTTATCTACAGTATAAGCCTATGCTTGATGAATTTGTGTTCGAATGGCTGTGGTGACTAAAGATTTGGAAGGCTTTGCAATTGTTGTTGGGCTAGGGTTTGTTTTGTTCCAATGAATAGCGTTATAATCTTAAGCTTAATCCTTAATTTTTAAAACTTGTCAAAACTCTTTATACCTGGTACTCATTATCCTTTACTGGACTTTTTCATGGAGTCATGACAATAATTTTAAATGCCTATATCTACCTTTTAGATTCTAAAAATAAACTGTTTTGAATGAGTAATAATTCTAAATTTTCAAATATGTAAGAGTAACTATGCTTGCACTACTTTTTTTTATCATACAATAATTTTAAATGTTCAGTGACCTGCTAGGCTATATAAATATCCTCTTTTGTGGCAAGTCATAATTCTAAATTTACCCCCTTGCTATGAAAACAGATTAAAATGCTTTAAAAATACTCATTTTGAGAAGCAATAATTTAAAATGTTCCTCTACCTATTTAGTTATACAAATACCCTTTTTTTTAAATGAGTCATAAATTTTAAATGTCCATACATTGATTGCCAGACGACTACAAGAGGGTAAACCAGTCTTTAGAGGCTGACTACGATCTGTAAATATTTAGCAGATTTTCTGACAATATTGGTAATATTTATGTTGAGTGGCGGCTGCTCGGGTCTCTGGAAGGTCTCACACCACAATTTCAATGACAGGAATTAACTGAACAGGTTACAATGAACCTGTAACAGGTCGCTCTGGTTTCCTGGGCTGTGTTTAATATGTTTTTTTAATTAATTTGTAGTTATATGAAAATGTGTAACAAATGTTATATATTGTTATCTTAAATAGGCAACCAACCATTTCTTTCTTTTTTTTTCTTTACCAAGGTATAAAGGTTTTGTTTAATGTTTTAATAATGATGGGATGGGATTTGCCTGCATTTTTGCCGATACTGTGCAGCGACATTTATATCATTATAGCACAGGGACACCTATGAGGTGCTCAGGGACTGAACCCGGCCGGTCCATTAAATTGACACGACTAGTCAGGCATAATGCTGTCCCCTTAGCCCCGAGCGTTTGAAGGGAAGCCATTACTACCAATTTTAAAGTCTTTGGTTTGACCCGGCCGGGGTTTGAACCCGCGACCTCCCGATCCGCAAGCTGACACTCTACCGACTGAGCTATTGCAGCCAGTTTTTTAATAATGAATCTGATTTCTATAACCAATAATTTGGTGCATCCAAAGAATTATTTAATTGGAAGAATTTGAATTGTTTTTTACTTGAAAATTTATCAAAATCTTTTAAAGAGTTCTAAATATTTGTATCTCTGTAAGATTATAAAAAATATGCTTTTAATTTATATGCATCTCATATGCGCATACATGCAAACTTTTTCTGAGGCCAAAGTGGGAGATTTGTTATTTTCATACTAATCAAGAAGGAAGTTATCTGATTCCAAGTAGTGAGATTTCTAAATGTTTAAAACATCCCTCATTTTCAAATTAAATTTGAACCTTAAAAGAGAGAGTCTCCCTCCAAAAGTAGGAGAGTTCACATGTATGCATTCACTGTCAATACAATTAATCCCTTGATGCAACACATGAGCAAAGCTAAAAATACATTCCAAAAAGGTGGTAGAAGTGGAATCATTGTGTTGTATGTTCATCAATCAGTGTGAAACCTTAACATCTAGAATGTCAAAACATGCCTTAAAGAAACAGCCCAGGAGTTTCATAGTTTGGATTCTCTGTGCTTCCTGCATTCATAGCACCGAAAAATAGCATCCATTGCACCAGAAAAACAGACAGGAAGAAGATCTCGCAAAAGAATGACTAAAATGCTTTTTGTTGGCAGTCTTCTCCTCTTCTTTTTCAACAACCATGAAAACAGATCACAGAAAAGGGCAAGAATTTGATTTATAAAAAAGGAACAACAAAAAATGGTTGTACAATGTTTCTATACAAGTTATTTGATCACTATAAGTAAAAGCTATTTCCAGGAGAAAATGGTTCTACCATTCATGCATTTAAGATTCACATCCACTGTTCATTAAAACTATATCCAGAAGGCTGTGTGAAACAGCAAACATAGAACATACTTCATGTTAAAGAATGCAAGACGGTTTGATGTTTCGGAACATAGTTAGGGCTTGGGGATATTTAGTGCCGCTGTGTATGGTGACATAATGAAACAATAATGTGTTACAAAGAGACAAAGCGCCCAAAGAATGTGTCAAACTTTGGATAATTGTCCGACAGTTTGTAGTCAACAAGAGCGGAAGATCGATTCAACACTTACTAAGAAATAGAAACTAAACTTGCCCCAATCTCTCGACCCCCATCTGTCTGAACAAGGGAAATAGATGTTTGGTTTGCTTGTTTGCTTTTAGTCCTTGTGAGTGACAAACCAGATTTTGTTATGATTTTAAACACTTATTAAGGATATTAGAATAGATTTTGCAGGTTAATGAAGCAAATTCCTGGCATTTATGCAAAAAAGTCTTTTCCAAACATTTTACAGTTTACTGACCTGACCATAATTTAATTTAAAAAAACAACAACAATTCTTAAGACATTCATCTGTACAAAATGCTAAGTACTCCATTACAAAAACAAAGCTTAAAAAATCACTTAAGAGATAAATTTACAATAAAAGGAAATCCCCAGAAATAAAACTAAGTGCAGGTTTTTAACTAACAGCAGTACTTGTGTTTTTCCAAAGCTTGTATTAATTCAAAATCTCTGTTTCAAATGGATGAGCAAAGAAAATCCAGGAAAAAAGGGGTGGAAGTTGTGTGTAGGAAATGAAGCAAAAACAATCTGATTTTACTGGGAGGCCATTTTGTCATGATTGGATTTGGCATGTTGCTACCTTCACTCATGCTCAATTAAACACAATCTCCATACACTTTCATCAAATGATTCATGCTCTACGAGTCATACCACTTTGCTGAAAATTATATTGAGCAGTTCTTGTAAAAGTGCAAAAGGCTGAAAAATTAATATTGAGCAGTTCTTGTAAAAGTGCAAAAGACTGAAAAATAATATCGAGCAATTCTTGTAACAGTGCAAAAGACTGAAAAATTAATATTGAGCAGTTCTTGTAAAAGTGCAAAAGGCTGAAAAATTAATATTGAGCAGTTCTTGTAAAAGTGCAAAAGACTGAAAAATAATATCGAGCAATTCTTGTAACAGTGCAAAAGACTGAAAAATTAATATTGAGCAGTTCTTGTAAAAGTGCAAAAGGCTGAAAAATTAATATTGAGCAGTTCTTGTAAAAGTGCAAAAGACTGAAAAATAATATCGAGCAATTCTTGTAACAGTGCAAAAGACTGAAAAATTAATATTGAGCAGTTCTTGTAACAGTGCAAAAGACTGAAAAATTAATATTGAGCAGTTCTTGTAAAAGTGAAAAAGGCTGAAAAATTAATATTGAGCAGTTCTTGTAAAAGTGCAAAAGACTGAAAAATAATATCGAGCAATTCTTGTAACAGTGCAAAAGGCTGAAAAATTAATATTGAGCAGTTCTTGTAAAAGTGCAAAAGGCTGAAAAATTAATATTGAGCAGTTCTTGTAAAAGTGCAAAGGGCTGAAAAATTAATATTGAGCAGTTCTTGTAAAAGTGCAAAAGGCAAAAAAATAATATCGAGCAGTTCTTGTAACAGTGCAAATATGGCTCAAAAAGATATTGAGCAGTTATTATATCAGTGCAAAATTAAACTCAAAAATACAGTGAATAATGCTGGTAACATTGCAAAAGGCTCAAAAATTTATTGAGCAGTTAAGATTGCAAAAGGCTTAAAAATAATACAGAATAAGCAGTTCTTGTAACAGTGTAAAAGTCAAAGAAATTAAAACTGAAACAAACAATTGAAAGAATAAGTATATGTTTAAACTGTAGTTAAAATGAAACAAAATTGCTACAATGATTATTAAGCTATATTTTTCATCCAAGATTTACCTTCAAGCACATACTCAATACGTACCACTTCGCAACATTTTCACCTATCAATTACTTTCAACATCAAAGCAAAGTACTCGCTACTACCATTACTTTTAACACATACTTTTTCTTATTGCTACAAATATCTTGCGATACTTAGAGTAACGACATAACACACTCCATTGAGTGTTGTGGACACAACTTTACTAGGTGATCATTCTTAAGAAATGTCTTTTCTACTTGGGATTTATTTGTTCCACTCTTTGTTATGTGTTTGGTGAGTTGACTATCTTCTCATTGTTAGGAAACAACTTCAGATATATTTTTATACTTGGTTGAGTGCTGGATGAGCTTCATAAGATCTTATTCTTAGGTAACGTCTTTTAAACTTGGGATTTATTAGTTTCACACTTTCTTGAGTGTTGGATAAGTTTCTTATGATTTTCATAAAAATGTGCCCCCTCTCTTCCACCAGACTCCCTACCCACCCTAACTCCAAGTTTTAACCCTGTATCTTGCTACAACATACATGCTTCTTTTTCTGAGGCCAAAGTTGGTGACTTTCACTGCAAAGTGAGAGTTTTGTTATTTTTATATAAACACAGAAGGTAGTTACCCATTTCCAAGTAGGGAGATTTCAGAAAATGTGTCAGATAAATTTTAACCATAAAAGTGGGAGTCTCCCTGCAGGAGGGGAGAGTTCAAATGTATGCTGCCATTAACAGACATAATATTTTCTTAACTTATTTGCAAACAACTAAACAAAACACAAAAACTTTCAGTAAATAGTGCATATTCTGATCAGACAGCTCCCAGCAATAGCTGGCTACATGATCTGGATCTAATCTATATGCCTGGGCCTGATCAATATGTGCTTAGCAGGCAAAGATTTAAGCTTCTTTCAGCATCTGGTACATATTGTTACTCTTCCCTCTTGGAGGAAATAAAGAGTGATTGGTTGTTTTCTTCCTTCACACCCTGAAGATCACCACACAGCAACATATCCCATAATGCACAAGTGTTATTATTTTGTAAAGTATAGCTTCATTAACACCAGATGATCACCATTGCTGCATGGCATCAACACAACAAGATAATTGTCACTTTCTGTTTTCCATTAGAAGTTTTTGGCTACAGTTCTTCTCTTCAAGCCAAAATCTTCCTACCAACATGTTGAATAATTATACACACATCATTAACACTTATTCTGTTGAAGCCAAGATATTCATTACCAGCATGTTTGATAATTATAGACATACAACCACAAGATGTGGAAACATTTTGTTTAACAGATTCTTAATTACTGTCTGTGTATCGGACTTAACATAAAAAGAAACAAGACAAGAACAAAACAGATAAGAACAAAACATAATTTCCATCAGATCTTATGACTACGGGAAGATTTTGAAAAGTTATAAATAAAATTTATTTCTGCAAGGTAAGACATTTATAAAAAACGCAGAATTTGGTCGTTGGATTTGCTGTGCATATCTCCGGCAGAAAATGTGCTGTACAATCCTTCTATGTCAATAAAGTGTATCTTTTTGACTGTTCGAATGTGTAATTTGTCAATTTAGGCTACATGGCTATACGCTTAAAGCTGTCAAATGATACCTAAAAATGTTACTTTTATTTATAACCATGTAGTCTAAAATGGCAACTCCACAACTATTTACTGCAAGATAAAATATTTCATCAAAAGTTGGAAGTATTGTGCCTATACCTTAAAATCATTGCTGCAATGTACATTCACATTGTATACATAATCCGCATAACAGAAAAAGAGAGGCTGAGTTACAAAACATCCATGACGATGGATTCTTGTCATAACATCCTGGAGTAGAAAATGGAAATCTTTGGATGAGGAGAATGTAAATTGGTTTTGACTGATTTGTTAGCATTTCACACAAGGTCAGTGGAGAGTATAAATTACTGATAATATGCCAAGTATCTGGTGTCAGTGATTTGTCAAGTAAAATCACCCCTAACTGGGCCTCCTGTTGGGCTAGCAGACCACAGCCATTATATATATGCATTTCTTGGACTGGGCTTGCATGCTTTCATCAACCAGCAGTTCAACTAACTTCTGATATACCAGAATCTTAGGTTAAATGGTTATAAAACTCGGTAAGTTACACACTTTCAGAGTTGGCTATAAAACTCAGTAATTTAGAGAACCCAATAAGCTACAAAAACACACAAGGTAATAAAATGCAATACTCTATAAAACTCTATAGGTTATAAAACTAAGACCTATATAAACTCTCAGTAGGTTATTAAACTCATAGCTTATAAAACTTATGTTATAAAACTAAATGCAGGTTATAAAACTCAGTCTGTTATAAAACCAAGTGGATTATAAAATGATAAGTAACCCCTGAGAGAAGCCTAACACATCTGATTGGTCAGATAAGAATAAACAATGGCCAATAAAATTCTTAGAAAATAGGTACTCCCATATTCAAGCTGAAGATTTTTTAACACCTTGAACAAGAATAGCAAATAAGAATGTGAAATCAAAGACAAATTAGATTTGTTATTCTTAATTTACATAGAGGATGTAAAATAAAACAAAACTGTTTACAAAACTAATTATGCCCATAATTATGGTAGATTTATAAAAGAATTCTATAAAAAGTTAATGATGTAAAACTGTCTTCCAAAGGCTACCATTTGTTGCTCACAATCCAGATTCTTTTAGTCTTAGTCTGCTAATCACAGAAATTATAAGGCTAGGGGCAAATAATGTAGATCCAGATCAGCCAGCTCCCACGGGGAGTTGACTGATCAGGATCTGCACTATTTACTGAGGAGCCACTTGCAGTATGACTTGTTTTGTTGTTTGTTGTTGCAAGCCCAAAAATAAGAATTTAGTTGAGTTTTTTTATAAAAGTAGTGGGCAAAGGGACATGCTGGGTCTGACTGGGACTACACAAATCAGAAATTTAACTGCCACACTTGTCAAAGTCAATTAGTAAAACAAGACTGGGAAGCAGTCTACATCTGGCGCCAAAATGTCAGGAGGTATGTTTTTCATGGCATCATGGCAGAGATGGGTGCAGAATACCATTTCTCCAGTCCAAAATGATGTGGAGGCACAAACAATATGTCAAAGTCATCTCTATAGCGGTTCACATTCACTTTTACTTCCCATCAACTTATTTTCCCAATAATTCAAGTCGTATCCTACTTAGCATGTAGGCAGGTGACTTATTTATTTGTCTTCCTGTAGGTGTTATATTTACAAGCTGTCCTTTCGCATTAAAACTAATTTGGACTTAACAACTTCTAGCAATTGGTACAGGATGTATTTATCTTAACAAATTCTAGCGAATGCTACAGGAACTATTTATCAGGGATAAACAATTGTGATAGGGTAGTTTTGTTAGGTGTCTTAAATCAGACACATTGCTAATTTAATTGTCATTAATGCTCAAGCTACTGATACCCTTAGTAAATAATGGTAGCAATTAGATCAATTTTTTCTTCATTTCTAGGCATTTCCAAGCCTCGGCATAAGTGAAAGGAAGAACAACAGTTAGGTTCATTATAACATATAAACAAACACGTTAGCTTATTTGTCAATTCTATGCAGGAGGCCACGGGTTCAAACCCAGGCTGCGACATACCGAAGTCATTAAAAAATGGTAGTGGTATAACTCCCTTGCAAACGCTTAATCAAATATAAGGGTAGTGTGACTGGTTGGCCTGGTGTCAGGATAATGTGACGGGTGTGGTATCAAGCCATGTGTTCACAACATGCTATACACAGTGAAGTCAGCACTTTATCTGCTTTAAGTGGACACCGTTTCCAGATAAATGAAATACTATTGGTATGATAATAAACCCAATAAACAAACAAACAATTCTATGCTTATGTTTACAATGTACTTAACACTAGCATATACCTTTCACAAAATTAATCAAAATAAGAATGCCAAGAGCTAAAACAGCATTCTACATTAATTAATCATTAAAAAGAAAAGTCAGGTTTAGTCAGCAGTTACCAACTTTAATTGAAATAATCTAAATAACCAATTCTAAAACATGCCTTGAAGCACAATTAACAAGACAATACTGTCAAAATGTTCTTAATTGATATTCTGTCACAATTTTAAATCATCTCAGTGGGATCCTACCACTTTGAACCACTTTAATATTAACAGCTCAATCTTATTAGGAAGATGCTTGAGGAACAAATATTTTTGTTAACACTACAGTATCCCTGCCCCACCTATTTCCCTCTTGAATTTAATGTCTAAATTAAAACTCTATCAAACCAGTCACTTGTACTTTCCAATAACAAACATTTCCTACAAAAGGTTCCATCCTTGCCTAAGGGGCTTAGTGAGGCCCTTCAGAATACCACACAACCTCCTTTAAGAGGAGTAAAATATTGATTTGAATACAGCTGTATATCCCATAATTCTCAACCGAACAATATATTGTAGGTACTTAAAAGGCTCGTCTCTTCGACCAGATTTAAACAAGTTCAACAATAAAGGATTTGGAGTTGAAATAAAGAATTTAACATAAGAAATCTCTAAAAAAATGACCTCTGGTCATGCTGGGAATTAAGTGAACCACTGGGGTGCCTGTCTGGCCCTTATAAGCAATAGGATTTTAAGGTCATGCCCTGCCGCACAAGCACTTGATGGACAATGGGACAAATTTCCAACAAGCTCTTAAGGAAATGAATACCCTTGTTTGCTGCTGTGGCGATCGTTGGCAATGGAGGATACCAATAGATTTTCTGTCAGGTGAACGCTGTTGACACCTGACCTTACAAATGTTGTACAATCAAGGAAGTGACAGAACTGACATGAGACACGCCCCTTACAATTTGTTTCAATAGGTTAAGTTACAGAAGTTACAGAACTGCCCTAAGGAAAAAACAATAAAATGATTTGAGTCTAGGATTCAAAGTTTTTCGAAGTGATTCAGGTATAAAAGTAAATGACACATCTTAAAAGTCTGGATTTCACATATTTTTTGTCATTGTTCTTAAAAATTTGTCAAACAAACTGAAACTACACTTGAAATGAAAAATTGAAAAATCATTAAAAACAATATTTTACACTAAAAAAAAAATGCATGACAGGTTTCAAAGATAAGACATGGATGAGCTGCAATTAATTGTACAAAAGTAACAAATGTTGAAGTGGTTGATCAATATGAACAAGTAATTGCTATCATACAGGAACTTGGCCTCATATGACGAGTCTATAGTACAGTGCTGACCTTGTGGTCAACCATATTTAATTCGAACATAAAACAAACAACCGTTCCTGTCACAGGTCATTTAGTTTTCTTTTTCCTCACTTAAGGATTATCTCTCAAGTAACAACCCTCCAACTCCACCCCCTGCCCTCCATCCAAAAACCGTATTTTCCATCCAATTAAATACCGGAGACTCTTCACCTTTTGAAGTCACTAAATGTCCAAGGAAAAGTGAACTCTTCTGCTTTGAAGTCCAAGAAAGTTCAATTATGCATGAATATGATTGGCTATTGGGCTTTGTTCAAGTGCCAGGATCAAGCAAAGAACCCTGTAGCTTACAATCTAAGTAAGCACAAAATGGTTGAATGGACCATTGGGCACTCAGCTGGAAGGTCTTAAGTCAACCCCTAAAAATACATATTAATAATTGGGCTGCAAAACAGCATGTTCAAATGTCAACTTAATAAAAAGGAACAGAAGAAGTTTGCGTGATTAGATTCAAACATCACAAGTGCCACCTATGAATGAAAGTATTGTACTTGACCCATGAAGTTCAAAATTTGAAATGATAATGTCAGTGGTATGTGGGTAAATTTTGCAATTTTTTTTTTTTAAATCTATTGCAGCCTCTCAACGGTTATTATAGCGACGTGCAGCTATTTTGGTAGTGGCAGAGTGAAGTCAATGTCCGGGAACAACCACCAATAAAAACTTCTACTTTTAATTATATGAAATATAGCATCCTTGTTTCTGATATTTTTTCAGTTTTACAACATCTACAAACTTCTGCTATTATACATAATAGTTACATATTAATTTCATGTAACAAATTCCTCTTTTCACCAAAAAATTATTGCCTTTTAGATTATGGTATATCATTAGCAAATTTTATTGGTAGTCACCGTAAAAACACATTTCCAACATGATTAAATGAAACAGTGGCAAGATTTTCATCTTGATATCCACATCAGTGTGACGCCATCTATTCATTGCTTGTATTAATATATTGGATGAAATATCTCTGGATATGTAAGTCCACAATGGAACAAAGGCAGCTAGAGTTTCCCCTGAATTAATTACAGAAAGTGTTCCCACATAATGAAAAGGCTTCCCTTCATGTACCATGGGTCTTAATTTATGCCAACTCATAAATAAAAGGTTATCTTGATTTTTTAATGACATGATCCCATCAAGAGGGCTATGGGGACAATGTCATATTCTGTACTGTTATTTCACTGGAATCCAGCCAGAGAAGAGAAAGACCCCGCCTCTACCCTGCTCCCATTATCCCCACAACATTTTATTAGCATGCAATAAAAAATCCAAGTTATTCTTACAACTCCATGCAAATGTAATAAGGTATATTGCTAGTGACTCAGTAGCAGATAGCGCAAATCCTGATCAGATATCTTCTAACTTGAGCTGGCTGATCTCGATCTGCAGAATTTTCTTGAGCCAGCTCAATTAATTCTTTGCAGGTTAGGAGTTTAAGTCAGGAAAAAATAATTGATTTAGGTATCACATGTTTTCACTCAGACACAGATGGGTAAATGACATGACAACAGCAAATGATCATTTTAGGCATTCGGAATGATATTGGAAAGTAAAAAAAAATGTATGCAACAGTAAACTTTGCATTACCCTGAAAACCTTATGGAAGTAGCAAAAATGCTAATGAAAAATTAAAATCATAGTTTAATTTGCTACTTTGCCAAGATTTGGGATTGATAGACTGACCCTATGATTTTGTGCTTTTGCAATAATTTATATTAATATATTTTCAATCAAAAATAAGTCTGTTGTTCTGATAAAGGCATAATATTGGTTGATTATAAAATGATATGAATCTTACCATTACACAATAGGTAATTATAGTTTATTTTCATGTCTACTTTTGTCATTAGGTAAGTTTCCTAAAGTCTTATGTATCCTGTTTACAGGGCCCTGTCCTATCATTTAATATCCTGTTATCAGGGCCTCATAACTACTTTCTTTTTGTCTCTTTTACTGAAGAGTGCCAGCAGTACTTTCCTATCTCCTTCAATGAAGAGTGAATAATTGCTAGCCTTTATTGCAAAATATCATTCCTCAGTCCAATGCTTTGGCAAATGGCTTTTTCAGCACTCTTTACCAAGGTCCATTTGAGGTTTCGGAATTTTTGGCACCCGTTTTCTCCCCGTTAATTAACTGGTTCTGAAGAAACCAGGATGGTTCTAGTGTTTATTACATACTCCAATATAATGGACTGGTATACACATTTGTTCTGATGTTATTATTGTGCTTTTGAGTGAAGATAGATGATCCCAGTAGTTATAACACACTAATGTGTCAAAGGCCCATCGCAAGGGGATGAAATGCGGATATATTTGTAGGCTTTTAATGTTTATTGGCATCTCTTGGGTCATTATGTGAATTGCTTCAATATTTACATCAACCTCTGCTCTTGTAGTGTATGCCACAATGGGTATTTTTATTTTAACTGATAAATAGAATTATCTCTGGGTTTGTCCAGGAGTCAAGTTTTTCTTAGGCTTAAATGTCAAGAATAAGGCCTTGGTTGGTTATATCTGAATAAAAATGTTCTAGAATGTCAAGAATAAAAGGTCTAGTTGAAAAATATGAAACAGATCTATTCCTATGTATACAACTGGATTTACTCCAGTTGGTGAGGCTGCATTTTGGAGAAAGTAAATCATTACTGTAGCTGCCACTATCATATGCAGATTAAAGGAGATTGATATCACCCATAATATATGGTCGAGTGGAATCACACCTGCAGGAAAATCTGTGATCATGACAATTGTGAGATACTTAAGCTGAATTATCAGGACTGGAAGAGAGAATATAAAAAAACATGATATAACACAAGTAACAATGAGAAGCTACAAGAAAACAGGAAAAAGTTTAACAATCCATGAGAAAATACAAAAAATTCATGAGAAATTGCAAAAATGTGAAAGATAAAATGATAGATCTTGTGATAAGATAACACTTTTTATTAAGCATTAAAGAAAAGTTGGGATTATAAAACAAAGAATGTTTCTGTTCAAATGGACTTATTGTTACGTATGTAAGCATATTTTTTAAACTGGCTCAGGGGGAAAATATTGGCTGCAGCAAGAAAATTACCTCCCTTACATTTAGAGTATTTGGGAAGAATGATAATTTTGCTTATTTTTTTGTAATAGTTAGTAACATAGTCACATTGGCGATGGTAGGTTAGGAATCATAACTACCTTACAGGTTGTGTCGATTTAAAAACAAATTGGAAAGCTTTCTATTCATTAACCTTTACAAGTGGGAGGCTTGGGCTTTGCTTGACAGCAAATGGGATCATTTAAATTTCCGTTTGCTCCCTAGGGAGCACTGAGGTCATCCATTTTGTCATTGGCAAGGGTCAACAAGACACCGAACAAACAACATGAGGGGACAGGTTTAATGAAGCCATCAACAGGTTGACAATAGGATTGAGTGCTCCATGACACACATGGTGTCCAGTTTCCTCGGTCAAGTATGGATTGTGGTCAAAACTTAGGGACCACCTGTTGTGGGGTAGGGTAGGTCAGTATCATGCAAAGGTTTCCATTGGTCAAGCCTAGACTAAGGCCAAAACTTTTGAGACTTTGATCTAGGAAAGAGTGGTCAGGGGTTGAAAGTATGTCTAGCTTAGTTGGTCAAGCCTGGTTTGTGATAAAAAATCTTTCTGAAAAAACAACAAGGAACCTTCCACTGTGTGGGCTTGAATCCTGTTTGGGGCAAAGGAGTTAATTCAGGATGGTCTTCCAGCTGATTCTGCGGTGCACCTCTGGTTCTACCCAGACATCTGTCTCTGATAATCATCCATCAAAATTGCTGGGCATCACTAGCCTTGCCATAATTGGTAGCTACAATGTTTTTTAAAAACAAAACTAGAGAGAGACAAATGATCAATGTCAGGTAACAAGTGTCCAGTGATGTTTTTGTTGGTGAAGTAGTTTTGATAAGTCACAGCTTTGAAATTTAAAAAATTTGGTCAGAACACATCAACAAGAGGGCCATGTGAAAGAATTGTCAACATCAGGCAAAAATGTCCTGTTTCATTGGTCAAGCATACTTTTAGTGAGGACTAATGAGATGCGATCTGGTCAAGATGAAGACAAGACCATTGTAGTGGATGACAGGTCAACAGCAAGAAAGAAGGTCAATATCTTTTTCACTTGTCAAGCATAACTTGTTGTTCAGAATGGTGGAAAAGTGGACCATAAGGTAAAACCAAAGGGGGTTTATCGAGGTCATCATAGCAAGAGAATAATAGTCGCAGCTTCAATACACTGCATGCTTAATTGGATTTCAATACAAAGTAATATGAGAGTAATTTGCCAACACTGTCAGTGATTGTTGATGATTGGTTGCAAAGTAAACAGTTATTGAAAGCAATTGAAAGCAATCTGATGAAGAGGTAGGCAGGATTGTTGACACTTCTATGGATATCGCTGGTATTGGTAGCGGCAATGTTTTGATTTAATAACCTGTATGGTTTATTTGAACAATTACAAAAATAAGCACACTCTCCAATAGAACAATATAGCTCTATCGAGAAAGGGCATTGCTTGCAAAATAGACTATGAATAAATTTTATAGGGCATTACAACAATATCTGGATTTTGGGTTTGTTTATATAGTATAACCCTTAGGGTGTTAGAGTGTATTCACATGTAAATGTTATTTTTATTCAATTATAGAACAGCTTAAACCAAATAATTATTCTTCACTTGCTGATACACAACCACAAAACATGCCAAAGTTTTACTCACATGTTACTGAAGAATGTGCATTTCCTTACCAACTATTACTCATTTCCAATTATTTACCTTAAGTGTAGCAGTTACTACTTTTTGACATTTCAAAACAAAGTTTGGGGTGAGAGAGGGACCAGTAGAATCTGGGTACACATTGCTGCAAAAAGATTTTCCGTGCCAGTGATTACAGCCTTCAAACTGTCCGTGCCAATATTAACACCCAAGGAGAGTGACAAAATAAACCTCAGGTTTCAAGATTTCAATCAAGTGCAACAATTGATATGCTATTCAGTATTACTCAGTCACATTCCAAATGTCACAAAGGTTGCGGGGACCCTGTTTTGAATTTCATCTGCACACAAGGCCTTGCCCAACATAAATCTCCAACCCACCCTTCCACCAGCTCTTCTGCACTTAATATTATTACTGTTTTTTTCTAATTTTTCTACGAACATTTTGTCATTCATAAACAGTGGTCACTTAAGGCAGATATAGTGTTGCCTTCCCTATGATAACAAGCTGTGGGCACATAGCTTGACATACTACACCCTTGTCATGAAACAAGTTTATAACAATATGAGCTTGAGTACTGAGACCAACCTCAGGAATCTCATCGTTCAAATTTCAAATGTTAACCCAAATCTGACCAATCAGATGCTTGAGAATGATTTCAAACTCAAGCTCAAAGTCTTACAATCTCAGACCAAAGTCAATTACAAAAAGAACAACAATAGAATTTGTGCTGTAATGGATCGAGATATAATTCAGAGCTCTCGTTAATATATGAAAAAAAATGAAGATACTTTTGGTTAGGTCACAACCTTATGTCTTCACTACCTGGGCACATGATTATAAAACTTATATAGACTGAAATTGTTTTTCAAGTATCAGATTGGTCAGATTTTGTTTCTTTAAAATCTGGCCTAATGAGATGCCTGAAGTTGGTCTCCAACTCAAGCTCACGGTTTAATCATCTGATGCTCATGATCTAACTACTGTGTTACAAATGTGGGTTTATATTCCTGTCTTCTCTTATTTAGTGCAGACTTGCACCTAGTTACCCTCCATAATGGTTGAAACTCCTAGCTGAGACCAATTATACACACGAGAACATGCCACACCATAAGCCCATATCTCAAGAGGCAAAGGCAGGGAGAAACCGATTTCTTAACCAATTCTTTACTGCTTACAATAAATTTATGATCACTGTGATGTACAAATGATAAAAGAAAAAAAAACACACACCTGTTTAATACCATTCATTTGACTCTGCCCGCTTGACTTTTTTTTTTAACCCTACTGAGTTCTTCCTCACAGAATTACTTGAGTCGGCAGGCAAAGCAAATAAAACTTTTTCATGTAATTAAAAGTGAGAAAACTCTATTTTTACAGCTATGGGAACTTGTTGCTGCTATCGTACTTGCTAATTGCCTGAAGAGAGACGGTGCCTTGTGGTTGGACTTGTTTTAATTGCCAATTTGGCTGACTTTCTGAGGATCTTTCTAAATCCTCTGATTAGATATAATATATTTTCTAACAAGCCTCCACTGGTTTTATTATTAGAGATTTCCTGACTGAGCCGTAGCAAATTTCTTTCTTAAACCACAAGATTTGTATGGCTAGAATGTAATCATAAATAACAGCGACGTTTGTTTCTGTATCAATGTGTGCATTCTAGTTAAAGAAAGTTTTTTAACAATTAAGCGTGTGGCGCCCATAGCCCAGTGGTTCCACCCAGACATTTGTCTGGGGTTTTCCTCAGCCAATAATAGCTGGATGTTGCCAATTTGACCATAATTTTGTCAGAGTGATGTAACACAATACCAAAACAAACAAGTTAGCTTATAAAAGCTGTGATAACTGTACTATTATTGGCATACACTAAAACGAATAAGTAACTCAAGAGAGGCTCTAAAGAAAATGCAGTTAATTTTAACAATCAAGTTAATTTAAACCCATTTAATTTTTATGCCATCTAAAGTAATGAATCCTTTAATGAAAAAACAGACAATTTCCACTAGCTCTTTCTGTGAAAAAGAAAACACAATAATGATCACTAAATTATAAAAAAACAACATATTGTTTAAAAGGCAAAAAACAACATATGGCCAACAAAGCACTTTCCCTCTGTAAACAGCACTTCATTTCCAGTTGTTCTGGCTGTGCATTGTGTAATCATCATGGAAAAAATGACTCCCTCACAAAGGCTGCCAAATTAATTTTAATGGAATTATTCGCACCATTATTTCATGGTGTTGCCAAATGGTTTGAAGACTTGATGAACGACCACCATTAACCAATCTGACAGTCTATCAGATTGCAACCAATCACAGCCAATCAAAATGACACAAATTGGTTGACATGGCAACTGTCTGCAGCATAACAGAATAGCTATCAAAACAGTCAATTTTGCAAATCAGCCAATTAAACTGAGGTTACATCAAAAACAAATAAATCCAATATCCATTGGGAGAGAGACACAAAATTCTTAACTACTCCTTATATTTTGAGTATTCATTATAACAAGCATGGAAACAATTCAAATTAACATTGCAGACAGAAATTTTTTTATGTTTATTTATCTCTCTCAGTATGTGGACATAATTTTTCAATGACGTCACTACTTTCGTCATAACTTATCAAAACAAAGCATCAGTGCTTGGACATTTATTCAAATGGATCAGTTTTCTTTTCATTGCTGGCATTTGAGAAACCCATCAGGAAATGCGAGGTTAGAGCTCTGTAAAACCGGTTTAAGCACCCCAGTCGGTCCATATTGCCGACTGACCCTTTCAAGGCAGTAACTTTTGGATTTGCTCTTTTTATTAAATGACTCATCACAGATTTGTTATCACTTTTACATTTGACTTACATGTGAATACCTTGGTCCTATGCCTTTTCAAATTTTTGAATATGTTGCAATGCTCATTGGACTTTGTCATATATTCTTATTCATCTAGAAATATAGGATATTTGTACTACTTTAAATATACTACTCTTATATGTAAATGTTTGAATATGAAATAAATATTTTAGCTTTTGAATCACTTCTCCCCTAATGTTTAAATCTGATCACACAACCCTATTGAAGTATCTTTCAATTAATGATTCTGTGCCAAAATCATAAATAATTTGTCCAAAAAAAATAAATATAGAAGCCAATGACTGATCACCCTGACAGTTGCGTCAATTGGACAGTTGTGTGCCATACTGCATGTCGACTAGATAATCAAGTCTGTTGTGCAAAATTGCCAAATGATGAAAAACGACTCTCGGCTATCAAATAGAGATCAAAGATCTAGCGATAAGTTTGTGTGTGTAAAATAGAGAAAGGTCCCCAAATTCAGATGGTCATAAATTAGGCATTATCTCAACTAGATTGCCCTATTCTGATTACAGTATTAACAGAAAGTGCAATCCCTGGATGGACCTGGTTGGATGCATGGTGACATTTCAACCCTATGCATCATGGCAGAATCATTACATTAACCCTCATCATGCATTTATTAATAAGCAATACACAATCAATATACAAGTTACTAGCAAAGAACTACATGTAAATTGACAAAGAGGATGTTTGTAGCGACTCAAAAGCAAATAGTGCATCTCTTAATTGGATGTCTTCTTGCAGCTGGCTGATTTGGATCTACACTGTTTGACAAAGTGTAAAAGTCCCTACCAGTATTTTTTATAAAACCTCCTACCATCCAGGCTATTTGTGGTTCTACTGAATATATTAACTGTTATATTTACATATGCACCATTCCGAACATTTTTTAAGAGATTTAACGGGGTTTCTATTTTATATATTAAAATATTATTTAAATTATTTTATTACATATAATATATATATAGTACAATGAAAAATAACCACGACAATCATCAGCATCAGCAATGAAATTGTCATCATTATGATCACATTAAAATCCTCCTTCTGTCCATCAAAATCCTCCTCATGTTTATCAAAACATCAAAATCTTTCTCATCATCAAATCATCATCATGATCATCATCACAATCATCATCATGATCATCATCAGGATCATCATCATGATCATCACCACAATCATCCTCTGCCTACCCTTCGATCCTACCTATTATTCCTACTTACTACTGTTGTCTTTATAAGAGATTAAAATCAACAAGACTGAATGCAAGTCAAAAATAATTCAAAGATATATGGCTTAACTTTATTAAAATTTCTTCTTTTAAACACTTTTTCACCAGGATACAACTTCCTTTATATAATAAATGTCAATCAATAGTAAAAAATACTGCATTTATCGTTTATTAATTTATTATGAACATTATTTATACCCTCCATTTTACATATGACGCATGCAGTATCACAAAGCATGCTAAAGGTATCAGACTTCTAGGCTCCTATAGGGGGTAGTTAAGTAGAAGCCACATTTACATTTAGATGCTATGATACTTATCTGATGTGGGGATGGGTTACCCGCAATATAATAAAACATTAATTAACAAAAGCTAGTCATGATCACTTAAATTTACATGCGTGTGTGGTAACGGGTACACCCTTAACAAGTTTATGTATCTATTTTTTAATGGATTTAACTATGCAGCTTTGAAATTGTTAAAAATTGTAAGTTTTTAAGATTATGTATTCACTTTGCTGCCGATGCAATAATTTTTATTTTAATGTATTCCTTGTTAAAATATTTTTTATGTTCCTAAATTTGTTCCTATAATTTGGAAAATTGTTTTTGCAAGTAGTGTTTCTGTATGAACTATAACTGTTGTTGCTACTTTGCACTGATACAATTTTTGTTATATTAGTGACAGCATCTAATTATGAGTAGAGGAAGACCCCCCCACAGACAAATGTCTGGGTAGAACCACCAGTGCTCTGCACATCAGCTGGAAGACCTTCCAATATTAAAGTTCTCGAAAGGACTCGAACCCCAGCAATGAGAGGCTGAAAAATTACAAGACCGCAAACTCTAACAGCTCAGCCACTGGCCCTCCCAGGACAACTTCAATGCTGCTGACAGTAAGCAGATACTGTTATTAGTGTAATTTAGTGGTTCAATGGACTAAAGGGTTCAAGCCTTGTCAAACCTTAGGTGTTTATTCCTAAATCCTGTCCAGCTGCCTACAAAAGCTGGAGCCACACATTTCTCTCCCATTTCCATCCTGTATTTAGTGCTATTATCACTACAGAAACAATAACCATCTTAGCTGTGAAGCTGTGATCAGCAGTCTTTAATTACTCCAATTATCCATGGTCACAAAACCATCGTAAACAATTAACCTTCAAAGAAACCCACCAGTTGGACAAATTAGCACCCATTGCTTTTATCTGAGCCAGCCCACACATAATAACCACCGAAATAGCCACAATATCTACAGTTTCTGAGTAATCAGCAGCATACAATCAATTTGCCAAAGCAAGGATCCGATATTTGCTTCTTTTCTATCATCCAAAGAGAACCATTTGAAGTTCAGAGACCAAAAGGTCAACAAGGGTTGTGGGGTTGCAATTAAATGTCCCCCAGTGATAAGAAACATATGTTTCTAGGCTGTTATAAGCAGTTGACCATAAATCCTCAAAAGACTATTGGAAACCATTGCTATCTCCACTTACATCTATAAGTATATAACTAAATAGGCAGCACTCATATCTTACTACAACATCTATACTACCAGCAAAAAGATAATTACAAGCCTTCTGAGCTAACAGCCAAATGGTGATATAAACCAAGACCTTAAACTTAGAGCCATTAAAAGTCAGGACAATTAAACAAATGAGTCCCATGTATAATAGCTCAACTTTATTCAAAGGGCATGATGATAGAAGATCAGTTAAATACCCTAGGACCATAACTCGATAGGGAGCCCCAAGATGTCCAATAAAGATATCAGTCAAACAAGCAGTAGTTTGTCTTAGTAATTAGGGAAGAAAGTCAATTACTCAGCTGATGAATGTGCATGTATTTTAAGTAAGTCAATTAAGTAAAGCAGTTACTCAGGCAATCAGTCACTAAAGTTTGTTCAAATCAGTCAGTGACATAGTTTGACAGTCTGTCAGTCTGTCAGTCAACCTGACAGTTTGCAAGTCTATTAGTAAGTCATGCAGGCAGCCAGTCAAAAAACAAGTAAGTCAGTTCTTTAACAGGTTTGTTACTAAGACAATTCAGTCAGAGGTAATAAAAATTATTTGGTTCAGGAATCAAACAACTTGGAATACATTATTTTATAAGATTTAGTTGGGTTAAACATCCCATAAGGAATCTTTACCCAAACACAAACTGACAAAGTAAGAAAGTGAAAGCATGGTTTTAAATAATTATATAAGAAGAAAAGAAGGGAACACATTCTTTTCATTTTTCGGACTTCTGTTTATCTCATTAATAACAGTACAAAAAGCAGTTTGCTTGACACAGAAATGCAAAGTGATGTCCCATAAATTTATCTATAACCCTGCTATCCACGATTTGATCTGATAAAGGCAAAATAATAAAAAATCCAGATCAGAATCTATACCATTTGATTATAAAGACTTAATCAAGCATAACTTAATAGTTACTATTGCTATTAAACTAATCGTGAATGACTAAGAATTTAGTGTAAAAGCCCACACAGTTTATTAACTAGTGAGCATGACAAGGGAATATCTGGGGACAGCTGGGAAAGCCATCAGCAGCCTACTCTGGTTGGAGACCTCCAAAATTTCTTGCAATGAGTGATTACACTGGCTCGAAACCTGACAGGGACGGGAAGTGTATACCATGTGACAATCTGCTTCTGCCAATCAAAACATGTAATAGTGATACCAGATTTCAGCTGTTAAGAAATGTCTTAATGCCTTTAAAATGTATTTTTAAGTTTTAAAAAATGTATATCAGCCCTGAAATGTAACATATATTATAAGCACAAAATCCTGAGAATTTTATTATGTGTTTTTAACAGAATGTAGCAAGCTAAGAGTTAACCACTTTTAAATGGGTGGCACACTTTTAGGTGGTAGTGGTGGTGGAAGTGGTTGGGGGGCTGTAGCAGAGGCGCACAACCCAAAACTTTAGTAATATAATTAATATATATATATATATATATATATATATATATATATATATATATATATATATATATATATATATATATATATGTGGACATATTTGTCACATAATAACCATAAAACTGCAGTAGCCATCAACTTTTTTTTTGTCAAACTAATAAACCTGCACAGTCCAACCATGAAAAACTATACAATTAATATATTTGTTAACACTGATATTTACGTTGGTGTCCCAGAAATATTAAGCAAAAAAAAAATAGGTATGATGTCTTCAGTATACCGTAGCAGACATCATTAAAACTCTGTTAGACACTGATTTTGAAACTCAAAATGTTTGCATCTACATCAAAGATAACCTCTTCCATTAGCCCTACTCTTATGTCCATACTGTAAGCCTGCAACATGTGTCTACCGGTATATTTCATAATAAATCCATGATGCTAATAACTACATGGACAACTAATTTGTTGTAATACTACAGATTCAGCAAGAGCAGACAACTCCCAGCTTGAACTGGCTGATCCGGATGTACACTACCTGGTATCTATATTTTGGGTTTTATGGCACACAGACACTTGATAGGTCATACGGTGCCGAATACAGTGAAGTTTAACGTGAATTGAATATAATCTGGTTAAAGTTAAAAAATATATGAGTAGAAATATAAAAATCTATGAGGTTAAAATAATGTAAAATATAATTGCATAATAAACCGTTTAAAAATTTATAAGGTTAGCATAATGAACAGTTTAAAAAGTTAGAACTTTTTAAGAATACCAGTTCGGGAAGCAAACAAGTTTAGAATCTTACAGTGTCTTGACATTAGAATATATAGACCAAACATGGTTTGTGTTTTTAATTTATTAAAATATGGTTAACCATCAGTGGTTCCTGGCAAGGAACACATTCAGCTTCATTTTCTCTTTTTAAATGCTATGAATGAGTTAATCTACTTATGTCCACAGAGGGTAAGAGCTGTCTTCCTGTCTATTTTCTTGGCGAATAGTGATATTGGTACTGACCTTAAGTTTTATTACATATAAGTACACTATTTGCCTGTTCAACTTGCTCTGTGCAGGCTAAGAGTTAGCCTGACACATGTTATTATAGTTTATGGCCATCTAGCTGGTAGAAAATATGAGGGCACCAAGGAATTATCACAGAAGATTACATGAAGGGGATGAAAATGAAAAATGTAAAACGATTAAGTGGGATATATAATGAGCAAACAATTTGCCACACTTGGGAAGGTAGGCAACATTGGACAAGAGCCGCAGACCCACACTTCTTATTTTTCTCTTAACTGAAAACAAATTGTTATCTTTCTGCTTTCTTGTTTTATTTCATCTTAACTTTATTCAGCATCTGTTATTTCTTGAAAAATACAGCTTAGCACCAAACATATCTCAGATAATTCTCAGAAAACAATACTATACAAATACTTTATTTATAAATTACAATAAAAATACAAAAAATACTAATAAATACAATGAAAATAATAAAAAATACCAATAAATACAATAAAAATAATAAAAAATAAGTATAAATAATAAAAATAAATAATTAGAATAAATAATGTTTGCTGACACAAGTCGACTAATATGTTCAAGGCACATGTTGACCCAAGTCGCATATGGCGCCAAAAGGGTTAGGCTAAAAATCTGAACAGCACAGGTTATCATTCTAATCTGTTCAGAATTTTCTTTGTGTCAAAAACAGTCTATATGACCAAAGAGCATTTTTGAAATCTGCTGAATCATGCATTATGTCAGTATGAGCCTGATATGACAGCAAGGCAAAAGCATCATGTCAGATTAAGTGTTGTTGAAATTCGAGACCACACAGGTTTTTCATTTATATAAGCCAATGCATGCTTCAGTATTATCTTAAAGGGCAGTTGAAAGATGGTGAACAGAGCTGAGATGCTTGTCTCTTGATTTGCTTTTATGATAAGACTGTGATGTTTTACAATATTTGGCATACATTGTAACTGTGACTTGTCCTAGACTTAAAATAGTTACTGTTTATCTTTGACTGATTCTTTAAACGATTTTGACACTGTATTAGACTAGTAAGGGACTTTAAGACAGTGCATGCATTAAATTTCTATTAAAATTTTGACATTGCCTAAAAGATACAAGAAAATGTCAGTAAATCTGTCTTCAACTCATGACGTCTTTTAATTCTAAAAACTTAAACCATTTATTGTTTATGTCATACAAAACATGACTGCTTTGTGTGAAATTTCTTTCTATCTTTCAAAAGTTCATTGATGAACTCTTGAAATATGACAACAATTTTAAAGATAATCGTTAAATCTTGGGAAAGAAAATGAAAAATGGTAATAAACATCTCAACAACTAATCAACTGAAAAAGCAAACAAAAGCCAACAGAAAAATCCCAACAAAGGGAGTGGGATTAACCCTTAGCTTGCTTCATTTTTTGACAAAAACTTCATATTCTGCTTACAAATATATTCCTAGCAAAGACCTGGCTGATTTGGATGTAAAGACTACAAGTCTTTGCCTTTAAGAAAATGCTTAGCAGGGTAAAGTCAGTATTCACCAACTATTCTTAACTAAGAATTGCTCAAGTCATGGATTTCAATCCATAATATCTTCATTATGTATTAAGCTACATGTCTGTATTTTGCATGGCACTTTAACTGTGTTATTTTGAGCATAAAATTATATTGAAACTCCATAAATAAGATTAGTTTTGTTTGTATGAAAATTGTGACTTGGGCTTTAGTCATGACTTTGACTTAAGAATCATTGTTTTTTATTTTGTAGCAACAATATTTGTGAAGCTTCACAAAACTTCCTTAAAACACACAAATTACTTACAAAAAGTTAAACTGATTTTGATATAGCACTCTATCCTATAATTCTTAAGAAAAAGCCCATATTGTGGGGACTCATTTAAATCATCACATTGTGAGGATTCTGATAAGTACCAGCAACTTATGAGACAAAATTGATAAATGTGGAAAAATAAAGGATTTAGCAACAACAAAAAGAAATAAAAAATAATAATGTTTCTGAAATACATGGCAGCGACCATTTACGACCATTATAGCAAGCGTCCAGCTTTTTTGGTGGAGGAAGACCCCAGTAAAACCACCAGCGCACCGCAAGACAGCTGGAAGAACTTCTCATATTAAGTCCTTCACCCCGATTGGGACACGAACCCGCACGATGAAAGGCTAAGTGGTCAGTTGAGTTACAAATCAGCGACACTACCACTATGCAAGCCCCCCTCCCCCACCCACAAAATAATCATCTGGAGCTAATTGTCTACTGAAGCAGACTCAGAGGAAGGAAGATTATCCTACATCATGTTATATTCATTTGTAATGCAATATTTTATATCCACTTTTTGCAAGTGTGACTGCAGCAGATAGTAAAAGACCCAATCAGACAGCTCGGAGGCTGGCTGATCTGGATCTATGTGTTGTTTTTTGCTAAAGACTCATTATTATGTGCAGGTTGAGGGTGAGAGTGGGAATAGAGTGCCTGTGAAGAAACAATTTAATCTCAACATCACAGCCACCTTCTACCCCTTGTCTTAAACACCACACACAAAGACCACTTAAAATTGGGTAACACTACTTTAAAAGGGGTTCTTTAAGCTTCATGATTCAAAAACTAGATATTTTTTCAGTTTTCACACTTCCTCACGAGTGGGAAAATTGCTAATTGATTGTGAGCATGCAACCACTTCAAACAACTGCCCTCTGAGGGCCAGTGACAAGAGTTGCCATAGTAACAAGATTTACCATGGAAACGAAGGGGTTTCTGTTCTTTTTTGTTTTGTTATTTGAATAATTATGAAATTAAGAATTAAAGCATTGTTTAATAGCTGTTAGTCACGCTATGTGGACATGGAAATGAGTAGAAACTATTTGTTCTCTTAATCCTAGACATAGACCAACTCTTTTATCAATTATATTTTGAATCATTAAACATCTGGACTAAAGAGAATCATTATGCAATCCTGCTATTTTGATGTTCTAGATCATCTCGATCTTAATTTATGGCATTTTTCTTAAATCCAAACCCTGCATTGTTTGTTGCGTGTTACATCGCACTGGCACAATTATGATCATATTGGCGAAGTCCAGATAATGGTTAGAAGAGGACAATCCCAGGCTTATACAGTACCTGGGAGGAACCACCAGTGCACCCCAGGTTAGCTGAAAAACAACTCAACATGCAAGTTCTCACCCCAACTGGGACTTGAACCCATTCAAAGTGAGCTGAGAAATTACAAGTCAGTCACTCTAACCAAATTGCCATGGGCACCCCACCCTGCATTGGTGGTTTTCATTCCAATTGTCAAACAACATGACAGAAGAATACCAGTAAATTAGGGTTTTCTGGAAGAAATGAAGAATTTAATGATATTCATACCTAGATATTGCACAATCCATAGTTTCTCATCTACAAGTAAAATGGTCCAACCAATTTTATTTATACTTTATCTCTTAACTTATTTGCAAATTATTTTAGAATTATAGTTAATGACTTCATAGTTAGATAATAACAAACAATCCCTTCAGTTAAACAAAAACACTCCCCAAAAAATTTAGGGAAGGAAAAAAGGTGAATCACAATGAAACTTTGTTTAGAATTGCCGAGGGGTATATATGCTGACTTGATCAAATTGTAGACGGATCTCGCTTAACACCAAAAAATAAGCAGAGGTCTGAAATTTTATGTTAACCAAAGATAGGTCTGTTAAAATCTCTCTATATCATTTAAGGAAACTATATATCCAGTTCTATAACCTTTTTTTCCATTGGGAGTGGTCAATCTCCCTCTGTTGTTATTTTTCCAAGGAAATTAGCCATTTATTTGACCCATTAATGGCCTAAATTATAATACATAGCACTTATTTAGTATTCAATAAGCTCCTTCTTAAATTATAACTGTTTATTTGCATTCAATTTCCACATCTTTTACTCATTTGTTGACTAAGAAACATATCTTCTGAATTGTGACAAACGTGCCAGAAACTTTGCCATGAATTCAACACAAGATTTTTAGGTATGTCTCCCCCCTACCCACACAAAAAATAGATAATTTATGTATATGTGTGTGCATTCTTACATGTAATGCGTTCCCATTTTTTTTTCTAAGGTGATTAATTAAACCTGCCACATTCAATAAATAAGATTTGTGCAACCAACATTATGCAATGCAGTGTATTCAATTATGGGAGTCTAATTGGTGTTTGGCTCAGGTAAGTTATGTCTAGATGTCACACAGACATACCTGGGCATCAAACTAAAGGTAATTAATTAAAGGTGCATGTAATGGCTGACAGGTAAATAATGATACTGCAACTGCAGCTTAATGGACTGGAAACAAGTTATATCAATGATTTACTGGTAATTGCAGATTTTGGTCTAGGAGAGGAAGATAATAGGGTTGGGGTGGGGTGGGTGGTTTGGGAGGAATACTGATGATGTAAGATAATACAAAGGTATTGCTAAGGGGGCTGAACAAAACCCATTTTTATAGATAAACTGGACTATTTTTAACAGAGAAACATGAATAAGGGCAGCAGTAGTGGATGGAAACAGAACTGATGTGCAGTGAAACAGTTTGTTTCTTTAAAACTGAACAGATGCAGAGAAACAAGTCCGATATTGAAAGTATTGAAAGGAAACAAAATTATACTCAGAAGTGGAAAAGAGAGACAGAAAACAAAAAGATGCTGAGAGGGAAAAAAAACAAAGCTAGGAAGGGGAAAACAAACGAAAAAAAGCTGAGTAGAAAACAAACTCAGATGCCATGGGAAAATGTCACAGCATGAAGCGGTTACATATGAAGAGACTATAACAATGTTTGATATCAAGATAGTCCCTATATAGCTTGGTGACATTTTGTGACATGGAATTTCAATGTGTCCTTACGAGTTCTTAATTGCGAAAACCAACAGACACTGATGCACTTCTGATGTTGTGACATTTATAAAATGGGTGGGCGTATGGCGATGTAGACACTTTTCTTGTGCGGCAAAAAAAAATCCTGTCGATCAATGCTGAACTTTTTTCACATGACATGGCGACAAATGTTGATACGCCAGGCAGTTATGATCAAAGTATTTAATTAAAAATTTATATTTATACCAACTTTTAAAAAAGTGTTTAAAATTTTATGATTGAGTTTTTAACAGCTAAGCATGTAGTTTTTATGTTTTTATTCACACCTCAAAAAAATCCACCCACTTTAAAAGTACTGCTCATTTTTTATAATAATAATAATAATAATAATAATAATAATAATAATAATAATGAACCCTTTATAATTTAAAAATATATCTGAAATGTTATTTTGTCTTTTACTGTTGATGATGCTTCAATGCTATTGTTTGCTACACATTTTTTTAAAATTTCATGTTGACTTCAAACATTTAAATTAACTTCTCTAATTAGCAATAAATACATTTTTTTACAGCAACCAAGAAATAATAACTAACTTAGAAAAAAAAAAAAGCAAAGACTGCCAGAATAGCAAAAGCTTTTCTTGGGATAGAACCACAACCCCGCCATTTTTTCTTTTTCCATTTTTTCTTTTTTTTTTTTACAAAAATAGGCGCAAAAAGAAAACATTCATTGGCAATGTAGCATACATTAGACAGTGAAATAAGTAACAGCACCCTTTCCTGACAGAGTCAATTTAAGTATCTTATCTCTACCACACTGATAAGAATCTTTTGAAGATGTATTTTACGATGTTAAACCCCCTTTTCCTGCTACATGGGGGATTATGATAACCCCAAATAATTTGTAATCTTTTTGTTACACTGCATGCAAATGTTATCATTACTAATTTGAAGGCTTAGCTGCAAATAAGGCAGAACCTGATCAGACAGGGTCAAAACCAGAGCTGGGTGATCTGGATCTTCATGATTTACAGAGGCTTGGAAAGTTTGTCTTCAGAAGGTTTGGAGTGAACTCATATTATGTATTCAATTTAACGGCAGCTTTTTTTTCAACCCCAGAAGATGGATGGTAGGTCTATCAGTTCTGAGTCAGGTAATGTTTCAACTAAGTATTTTATAATAATTACTAAAAAAAATCTGTTTCTTATTTTTTCCACCCATTCTACATGACTGTAGAGTTATGTGTGTGTGTCTCTCTCTCTCATTCCTGTGTATGCAGCATATTTTGGAAAGATCAGTTATAACAGATAGGATTATTGTGGCCCCTATTAAATAATAAAATGAATTTGTATTTTTTTTATTTTTTGCATGTTTTTGCTCTGCAGTTTTGTTATCTTATGTATATGCTGGTTTTTAAAAATAGATTTTTGCTGTACATACAAGTTCATTATAACTTAAAAAAACTTTTAAAAAAAACATATCGTTTTACTAATTTTATACTCTTTTTTTTACATTTATTTCTTATCTTCAAATTCAATATTACAACCATTTTCTTCGACACAAGTAAAGCTGGTATAGATATAAAAATCATATAACAGGCATAAATGTTTTTCTTCTCATATTTGTGATCACAGAATAGTTTTACAAAGCGTGCCGAATGAAAATTACTCAAATGTCAACCAACAAAACCAGCAGGACTATTTTCTTCCGTTACATAATCACTCGCAGGCACACAGAATGCATGCATTACGCTAGAATAATAATGGTCCAATAATAAAGCGTTTTGTTCCATTGTATTAACAAGCACCTTACTCTGTTGTGTAGAGTAGAGGCAGAGGAAGTGCGAATCACTTCAAATCACAGCTGGATAAACCAACAACTCGGACAACATTATAAAACAATCTCCTCAATGAACTGTTAAGCAAACAAAAGCCTTTAATATCATGACACACACAAGCCAGGAAAATGTAATGTCAGATTTGTGTGTATAACTGCTTCTCATGATATGCATTCATGTTGTTTTTTTTATTTATGTTTTTTTTTTTTCTGGTTTGTTTAAGGCTCAACTCTATAACTGCTTCTCACATGCTACGTCCTAATTTTTAAAATTTGTTTTATATATTTGTTCAATGCTCAACTGCATATCCAATATAAGTATGATTGATATGGAAAAAAAATATGAAGACAATTTTATTCGATATTTGAGTGCAACTGATTTTTAGTTTTCAGTGTGTTCTCATATGAATTTTTTTCAAGACTTAAGTGGATAACACTTTTAAGACAGTCTGTAGTAGATAAAACTAAACTAGTTTATTGTTTAGTAAAAAGATGATTAAATCAATATTTTATTTGAATGTGTTAAAAGATAACTTTATTATTGTAAGGAGCATTAATCCATGGCTGCGTTATGATATTCAGTATGTACTTACAACGTTTGATGGAGAAATGTAAACTTGTATAAATTCAAATCTGGCAATTATTTTTCTTTTGTTCTTTCAGGAGCTAGGTTAGTAAGAATCTATAGGGAAAGTTGTAAAATATTGGGAAAGTTGAGAGAAAAATAGGGAAGTAAAAAAAATAAATAAAAAAAATAAAGAAGTTAGTGAAGTCAAAAGAAAAAATAGAGAAATTCAAGTAAACAAAAAAGTGTGGTGAAGTAACAATAGAAAGAGTTAAAAATTTAGAAGGTGAATTAATTAATTGAGAAAGTAAAGTAAATAATTAGGAAAGTGAAGTAAATAAAATAGGGAAAATGAAGTAAAATGGGAAGTATAAATATGAATGAAAAGTAAAGTAAGATTCCATATGAGAAATGTATAAGGAGTCTGGAATGAAAGCATGGTAATGTAGTTTTAATAAAGGCAGGGGTTAATGTAAGGTCCTCTATAACTGAAGACTGGATCATGTTCCATGCATAGGGCTGATCCTTTTATATGACAGCGAGTAATTGAGGGTGAAAATACTGCTGAGAAACAAATAAAAAATATGTCAAGTCAGTGAAAGCATAGGGCATCTGACAAGCAAAGCAACAGGTTTAAAATTGAACAACCAGGCAAAGCTGTAGATTCCCAGAGAGGGAGTTAATCCTATCCCAGGGGAGCAAGACATCCCATAATTCTCAAACAAACCCTATATTGTGGGTATTCTTTGAAATCGTCAGTTCAAGGCGATTCTAATGAGTACCAGTAAAACAGTATTCAGTCAAGAGAAATAATTCATTACATCAATCTTTTTACCAGAAAATATCAAAAATATCTTCAACAGAACTTCATATACACCCCATATCAAAATGTAAAATTGTACAATTATCTTCTTTTCACTTCAGGGTAACATTAATCATAAAATAATCAGGCAGTTTGGAAAGCAGTTTGGAATGCTTGTCTAATGTATCAAAACATGCATTTTGAAATCCAATGTTTAAATAATCTTCACTAAATTATGATATTTCAGAGAAACTTTGGAGGGGCATTTCAAGAAAACAAATTGATGACATGGCAAAACAGCAAAACAAGAGTAATTAGAATGAATAAATAATGAATACACATTCCAATTAAATGCTGCTCTTGTTATAGCTCTTAATACATTGATCTAGCTATATGGCAAACACCACAGACCGAAAAGAGCTTGAAGATGTCTGATCAGGATCTTCACTTTTTGCTGAGGAGAGCCTCAAGCAAAATAACGTCATGTCACCTTTGCAAGTACAAGCAGCTGTTAGAGAAAAACTAAAATATATGTATATAAATGTAACATGATCAAATAATTCCATCCCCAAATAAGATAAATTCCAACCACCTTGCCTTTCAGGCACCAAAACAGTAAACTTGAACTTGTTAAATTGCTGTTCTCCAACAACAAGAGAAAACAAATTTCTAACAATGTCTTTGTTGCTAAAAATATGTAGACAATAAAAACATGGTCATTAAATTCGCTATTACATGCTTTTATTTCCAATGCACCAAATTTTAGCCAGGGATTAATTAAAAACAATGCTGGTATGTTTGAGTACTTGGTCATAAATGGAACAATTAATTCTGGTAAACTAAACCTGCCACATTCGTATTTTTATTATAGTACAAGAACTCTTAATATTATCTTAATTCTGAAGGCTTGTAGACCTCCGTACCAACCCACAGCAGCAATATAACTGACCCAGCAGAATGACAGTAGGTCATAAGCACAAGCATATATGTGAACTCACCCACTTTTGGAGGGAGACTCCCACTTTAAAAGTTCAAAATTTGAAAATGCGGGAAGTTTAACACATCTTCAGAAATCTCCCTACTTGTAAACAGACAACTTTCTTCAATGATTATATGAAAATAACAAATCTACTACTTTGCAAGTTAAAATCTTCCACTTTGGCCTCAGAAAAAGTTCACATGTATGTTCAAGGGGTTATGACAGTAGACAACATGTTCAATTCTTACAAATGTGCCCCAGTTATATTATAATATAACATCATGAATAGAATATTTAACCAATCACTATCAGTGAAGACAGAACTTTACATGTTTATAGAAAAAAAGGTCTGTATGACCTTATACTGTTGGTTGGACATTTAATCCTTATATTATATAACAGTGAAAACAGCACTGTAAAAAGGGCACAATGTTAATGCATGTGTGTGGTGGGAAGTTTAAAAAAAAAAAGCCAAATCAAACAAAGAAACCTCCATTAAAGAGAGAAGTTTGGGTTATAAAGGGAAGGGATTATTCCCCGCCCTGGGGTCAACTCCTCCTAGTTTAACTTAGGTCCCGGAATGGAATGCTTTGAAGGCAGCTTAGGAATCCAGGAATTAATGAAAATCAGAAAATGTCTAAAATGTTCCGCTCACTTTTAACAGCACCATTAATTAGCCACAGTAGTGATTAATCACCCAACTCCTGAAGCAACTGGTCTTAAGGTTAACTGCACTGGTTTACATTAAATTACAAATTAATGATTTTTTTTTCTGAATTATCCACTAGATTTATGTTTGGGAACCATGGTACCAGAATAAGCAGTGCACCATTAAAACAGTTTATTATTATAAATGTGAAGCATTACTTAACGAAGAACTTCACGATTCTAGCCCCCCCAAAAAAGGATTTATTTCAATTTCATCCAAAAAGGATGTGTTTAATAGACTAAATTATAATGCATTCAGTGATTTGTCTTTTAAAAATAAAACACTCCCCAAGGATGATTCTGAGATTTCACTGCAGTTCTATTCCATCTTGCAAATCTGCAACCATCGGAAGCCTTCCCATCGATAACTCTTCAGCCGATTGTGCAAGAAAAAAACAACCCAATTCAATGATTTTAATCTATCTTTCCTTCACAATTTCTGAAACCACCAAGCAATTTCTTAACAGTTTTGCATATTATCAAGAGAGTCCTTAACAGTTTTGCATTTTACATTCATACATTCAAATTTATTTGCCTCGCCATCTGAACCAGCTTTATATTACTAAAAGAAAAATAACAAACATTTCCAAACTTTTTTTTTTTTTTGCTCTCTTACGTATTTTCCATTTTTATGTAATGGATCATGCTATAAAATCCAACTCCAAATTTCACACTTTTGTTATTTTTCCTCTAAGCTGGACCTTGAATGCTATTAATTCATATTCGAATATTCAAGTTTTAAGAGCATCAATTCTCCAAAATTTAAACAATCATTTTTTTTTTAAATGTATATTATTATTTTTTTTATATCAAGAACATAATCTTAATATTCAAGGCTTGCATTCCACAATGCCTCATGTGATATCAATGTACATAACCTTGTGAGTTATTATTAAGAAGTTGGTGGACAAGTAAGATTAACATTTTCTGCTGTTGTGGATTTGCCACCATTGGGAAATCTAGCTCCCAAGCTTCACTAGGCGATGTCTATTGTTGTATGAAGAACAGAATATACCCATGCAACAGTTGGTAGGCATACTAGCGCATTAATATTCAAAATGCTTAGGACGCATTTTAGGTGTTTGACTGATCGATGGGGAATTCTTTTTTCTTGAGATTTAAAACAACAAATACACACAGCTAGATCTGTACAGAACCAAATTCTGTTTCAGAATATTTTAAAAGAAAAATGCCAATGACAACATAAGAAAGCCAGATAATGTAGTGTTTCAATTAATTAAGTGTCTTTATTTTGTGAAAAGTATTCAAAGGGATTAATTACTTAACACTTTTAAATTACCCCAATGAATTAACTTTTTTACAACCCATGAAAATAATGTTCCCTCCTTTTTATTTTAACAGATAGTAAACTATTTTCTTCCTTTATGTTTCTGCCAATCATTTCACTTTTACACCCCATAAAGATTTTTAATCAAAGCACTAAAGTAACAAGAGCATTTGATCATGAGTATTTGACTTAAACGAAAACAAAAATAGCATCTTTTTCCCCCTTTTCTACCTTGTACATTTTCTAACTTAATCAAAACATAACAAAAAATAACAACTTTGCATTGTAACCTATCAAACCTTATCAAAAGCCTTCATTTGACCTGGGAATTTGACCCTATATGCCTTCTGTCACTTGTATGTTAACAGAGGCAGCAGTTAGAATGATCCTTAGCCATTTATTTAATATAACTGACTGGACGTGGCCTGGTAACACTGATGAAACCTGAAAACACCAAAAAACTATGTCATTTGGCCTTGAGAATTTGTTTGACCCTGTTTGACCTGTGGGTAACAGAGGCAGATGGTAATATGATCTTTATTCAATTATCAGAGATAATTGACTGGACATGGAGCCTGGTGACCTACAGTGATGAAACTGCTGCTCTCGCACCACTGCCAACAAATTTCACACCATCACCACTCCTTTTCATGTCTTGCTTCGATTTCCATGATGCTATGGACATGGGACTGGAAACGGCATAAGACTTAAAAGCAGGGGTATGTCTTGAGTCATAAAGGTAATAAATGAATATAGGTACAAAGCAATCTCAGTATTTTTATTGGGTTAATTGTCCTCACCATATTATCTATATAAATTCCTCCCCAGGATATGGTTGATTTGACGCAGACTAAGTGCTGCCTTCACCTTGATTATTCATTGACATCACATCCTGTCACAATGTTTTTAACCTGCTAGTACAAAAAGGGCAGAATTTTGCCAAATAGTGCAGCTGGGAGCTGTCTGATTGGGACTTACAGTAGTTACTTTCTAGTCTCTTTTAACTTATTGTGTTACATGTCTTAGTTATTAGTAGTTAGTAGTTATTAAGAAACAACTAAGACAATGTATTCAATATAAATAAATGTAGCACAATTTGAGTTGGCATTATAAGGTTTAGAGAAAAAATATAACAGTCTGAGAAGGGAATATTCTTTGGAGCTGTGTTAAGTTTAGGCAAGACACCAGGCCCATGGAGGGGAAATTAGGACTAATTGTGGAGAATTACTGTGTTGACATGTGGTTCTAGGCCTGGCAGGTTCTCTGTGAGTATGGCGATTAAAATCAGCAGAGACTGTCCGTAACTCAGTGGGCATCAACACAGACCATCAACACAAACATAGTGCATACATGTGAACTTGTTCTGAGGCCAATGTGGGAGATTTCAACTTGCAAAGTGATTTGATATTTTCATGTTAAGAAAGAAGGAAGATCTATGTTTCCAAGTAGGGAGATTTCTGAAAATGTGTAAAACACTCTTCATTTATCAAGTATTTTTGAACCGTAAAAAACCTTAATGAACGTTAAAGAAAATAGGGAAGGTATTGTTACATGTATTAGATCAACACCAACTTTTCACTTTTAAATGTAGTGTATGTCGGTTTGACTTTATCAAATGCATGAAACAATATTTTCACAATTTTTGTGTGTGTTTTCTGAGTTAATATTTTGAACACAATATATATGGCTAGATAGTACAATTAAAAAAAATAAAATCACTCTAAATTTTCATTCTTTCCAGATCGATAAATACATTCTATGGAAAGTTCTGCTAAAAATAGGTATTGACATCAAGGCAGATTACCCAGATGAAAATATAATCTCCAAAGAAAGTAATATAATATAATCTCCAAAGAAAGTAGTCATGCTTTTTTTTGTTTTTTGTTTCAGCTAACTAAGCACAACATAGATTTGCAATAATGAGTTGGGTGGTATATTTCACTTTTCATGTAGAAATATGAAACCAATAAAGAGCATATCATGAGACCTTTTCAGGTAACAATTATTTATTTTGTTGTCTCCCGGTTGGTTGGGGTGGGGTCCAAACCGTCGGTAACCACCTTTTAGTCATAATTTGCCAAGAAGACTTTTGGGGAAACTTCTGCAGGGAAAATTGTCTGCCTAATGGATTATATTTTTCACTTAAAAGGTTTTATAGAAAGTTGCTTAAATTTATGCTGATAAAGGGATTTTTTGAAAGTTCTAAATCTTTAAAAAATAACAAATCTTGTTCCTTGGGAAATTAAACAGCTGGGAAAATATTTTTAAAAATTCTCATTCAATTTTACATTCCACAAAGTAATGTGAAAGTTGAGACAGCTTTTTGCAATTAGAAAGAAAATTTGTAGACAGTAATACTCTGACTGGCAGTGAAAGTTCCTTCTGTAAGTTCATGTTTATTGGGTTTATCATCCAACCAACAGTATTTCAGTTATCTGGAGACAATGTCCACGTGACGCAGATATAGTGCTGCCTTTACTGTGTATAGCATGCTGTGAACACCTGGCATGATACCATACCCAGTCACATTATCCTGACACCAGGCCAACCTGTCATGGAACTAACCATACATTTGCTTGAGTGCAAGCAAAGGAGCGATACCACTACCATTTTTAACGATTTTGGTATGTTGCAAACCGAGATCGCACCCAGGGCCTCTCATACCTGGTGCCGACGCTCTAACGACTGTGCTACCAGGTCTGGTACCTTTTGTAAGGAATACAATTTAATTTTTATGTTCAAAATAAAGGAAGATATATGACATGTTCTGCTCATTAGCAAAGAAACAGACATCATTATAACATAAGAACTCATTAAAAACACCAATTTTGTATTGAAATACATGTACAATTAATAAAAAGACAAAAATAAAAATAAACAAAATAACTGTTGTGCAAGTTTCTGGTGTTGATAATAGCAACAGAAAACAGAAGACAAACTTGCAATTAATTACAAACCAAGAGGTAGTCTATGTCGTAACAGAACAAAGTGCTAAAATTAATTATGGGCTTTTCTAGTTATTTTAACAAGCATTTCCTAGCAAAACAGACACAGGGGAGCAGTACATTTCCACATTTTATGATCTGGTGTTGTCTTGCACTAATAATGATTTCTCCCTAGGCCTGAAACAGAAAGGATCCTGGTTCCTCTGTACACATGAAATACAATTCATTAATGAGCTTGGGACACGGCAAAGATAAATTGTTCACCATTAATAGAAATATTAATTGTAAATATGACTTTTGGCATATATTGTTAGTTTATCAACTGAGTTTAACAATCCCTTCATCAAAATAATTTTTGCTTCCAAAAACTATATATTGCTCTGGTAATCAGAAGAATAAAAAAATGAAGAATGATGATTTAAAGATGGAGGAATTGGAAGAGAATTATGGGATATATCTAGTAAATACTGCTGACTTAATCTCAAATTCTGCCGTTTCTAAAATGGAAATGCCTTTATTATTTATTCCAAAGACTCTGTCTACCACTATCAGATGTTGCACAATCTTTATATCACATCTTTCTCCACCTGTTCCTGTTTGTTTTAAGGAATAAAATAATCATCCACCCTTTACTTGTATGAATTAATAGAATAATGTAAACAGAGTAAACTCAGATGTGCCAGCCATGGGAAGGTGGCAAAATCTGCCCTTTTTGCTGCTAGGTTTCAATTGCGTGCATCAACAACAGTTTAACCTATATATCATAATTAGTAACTAAGATTTCATAGTTATGTCATAAAAAACTAGTTGGTAAAGGGACTATATCCCAGTCAACCAAACACTTAATGGTAAGACTGGCAAATAGTGTAGATCCTAATCAGACAGCTCCCATCAGGGTCTTCACTGTTTGTTCTTTGTTAAAACTCACCGACACAATTATGGTCATATTGGCGACACCCAGCTAATTATTAGTGAAGGAAGACCCCATACTTATATCTGGGTAGAACCACCGGCATACCACAGGTTAGCTGGATAACCTTCCCATGTGAAAGTTCCCGCCCCGACAGAGACTCAAACCCATGCAGTGAGGGGCTGAGGTGTCAGTGACTCTAACTACTCGGCCATGGGCACTTTCTCTTTGCTACTTGCTAGAGTGTCTAGATATATACTTAATTACATTTGCATGTAATTTGTTAGCAAATATCTAAGAGTTTGTAATGCTTAGTAATAATTGTAGCATGATAGAGGTAAAACACAAGAGACCAGTGAAGTGTAACAATGGTCAGGTGTCAACCTCCGGAGACAAAGCGACAACCAGAGCCATGGATGAAAGCCTTTCAACTTTTCAACGGGATCATGACTTGTGAGTTTAGTGATTCAGTGAGCTGTAAAAATACACTTAGTCAATCATTGAACCCATTATTACAGTGGTATAAATGTAATAAATGTTATCAGGGACCTCGGCTGGGTGTTATCTCATAACAAGTGAGGGCCAACCCCCTCTGCCCATGTTATCAGATATCTGGGCATGAAAACAAGTGGAGATCCCTTATCCAAGGGGGCTGTCAACCACTCAGCCCAACGGCTGCTGGAGTGTCTCAAGTCTGAGGCACCTGTCACCCCAAATGTTATCCTCCTGTATATATCCTTCGCCATTGATAAAAGCTCACAATAAATTACTGTTGTTCTCTAATATTTACATGCAATGATAACTGCATTATTAAAGCTAGCTTCTCTGAATTATGTAACACAAATCCAGGAGCTTACTTAAGCTAGATCAACACAATTTGCTTAAGCCAGGTCAATTCGGGGTTAGCAGATT